>CM068494.1:27509358-27821858 GCA_034769265.1 Remorina albescens
GCGGAGGACGAACTCGGTTAAGTCATCGACAGTAACGTAACTTCTTACTTCGGCGCGCTGAACATCCAAACGAAGGCGCCGTGCTCGTATTTCGTTTAGCAGCTGTCTCATTGACTCTCAGGTTGACTTTGTGAATTTCGGGAAGCTCATGTTAATGATGTTCCCAGCGATGATTAGACTCTGGAATCAGAATGAAACTTTTGCGACCGCGCTGACCGCTGCGCCACCGTGCCCTTTTAACCTGCTCATGAGAAGTTTTGTGAGGTCGTGGGTCGTCTGACCTCATAGAGGATTAAACACTGAGCTGTGTCTGTAACCGCCGGCGCCATCACGACATTTCACGATGCATCATGGGATACTATGAGTCCGCCGTATTGGGTGCAATAATCCAGAGAGCAGTAGCTCCTATTTTAGTAACCATGGCAACAAAGGCAGAAACACCATTTGTGGTAAGATGGTCGATGCGTTATATTCACTATCTGTCTTTAGCATCAAAACGTTCAACCGACAGCTCGACCCCCCCCCCCAGCTTTCTGCCCCCATCTTTCTGCCCCCATCTGTCAATTACAGGACTTTTCTTTTTCCACACATATTTTTTTTTGGCCTCAGTCCTTTAACACCTGAACCTTCTGCGACTACATTCCTGCGTTTCTGCTGCCAACTTTGTATTTTTCCTTTTTCCTCCCAAAGGCCATTTCTACCTCCTTCTCCTCCCACGATTATAAATCCGACACACCTTCTTCCAAAATCTGGGGGTCCCTTCAAAGCTATTAAAGTTCCCCTCCAGGTATATTTTTAAATTCTTCAAAAATACTCTGCAATGATTCACATTTTGTTTCAAAATGGATTTTTCTGTATAAATAATAGCGCCGTCTCGGGATCCGGCTTCCTTTCCCGTCCAGCTCTGTTGCTTCTGTTGGTTTGACAGAATTTATTTGGACGGTCAACAAACGAGCAGGTGAATATTGTGTTAGCTTGTTAAGCTGTTGTTGTAACAAACGTAGGTAACTTGGTAAACTTTAAGTGGTTTTTACGTTGAATAAAGTCTAAATGGGAAATAATCAGGGCTGATGTTAAGGAAAGTTTTCAAAATAAATCAGATCCCTTTGGTTTGTTGGAATCGCTCAACAACGAGACTCAGGAAACTGACGTGGTGCCAGAAGGAGACTGTTGTTTGTTGTTTGTGAAAATGAATAAATAACATTTGAAAGGAGCTGCTGCTGGAGATGTTTCTGACGGTTTCGGTGAAAGTGAAGCAAAAGTGTCAGATTTATTGTCATCCATTAGTAAAGTCACGTCTCACCGACTAGTGCCAAATATTTCTTCACCTAAAGGGGAACAGATTTTCAGATACGGGAAGCCGTGAAGTCAGCCCTGGATCAACTTGGATCTTCGTCATCTTCTTTCCAAATCATTTTGCTTCAAACCACCAATGTTCCTTCTACCTCTTCTTCTTCTTCTCTGGCACAGACTTCACATCAAATCATATTTCTCTCCTTCTGCTTCATCCTTTGATCAGTATACATCCACCCTCCTCCTCTTCCTCCTCCTCTCCTTCCTCTCTACCACTTGTTTCTTTTTCATCCAATCTCTTCTCCTTTTATTAGATTCTTACCTATTTGTCTTTATTCTTTCTGCTCACTCGTCTTCCACTCGCTAACTGACTCTGGCTTCCCCCTCTTCTCTTCTCTCCTCCCTCCTTGTTTGTTTGTTTCTCCATCATCTCCTGCTCTGCACCACAGACAGCTATGATATTTAGCGAGCATTCATCGGCATCGGCGACAAACTCATCCCTCTTCAGGGCTTGTTAGAAATCTGTTGTATTGTTCAGCCTCGCGCGCGACGCTGCCGAGCAACTTGTCTCTCTGCTAGGAGCGACGGTTCAGAGAAAAGCTATTTGAAAAGCGTCCTCAGCTCTGTAAACGTCTCCCGCTGCCTGTATCTGCCTCTCCTGACCTTTTCACAAACACGTGCGCGATTGTTTGCATCCATCTCCGCCGAGGGAACGTCTGAGGTGGGAAAGTTTTCCTGTTGAATCACCAAAGCAAACATATGCCATCGCTGCAAACTTCCACAGGGACCGGTGGTCAACAGCTCTCTTCTGTTTAATTAGTCCTGACTCAGTCCAAAAAAAAAAAAAAAGACCAAAGGTTTGAGCTGCTGCCTCCAAATCTCTGAGCTTTTATCCCTCCACAATCCAGAACACAGTCGGAGATCATCTGGTGGTTCTTTGCTGGACGAGACCAAAGTTGAGGTC
Organism: Remorina albescens; assembly: GCA_034769265.1. Classification (NCBI taxonomy): domain Eukaryota; kingdom Metazoa; phylum Chordata; class Actinopteri; order Carangiformes; family Echeneidae; genus Remorina; species Remorina albescens. The sequence goes on from CM068494.1 coordinate 27,511,616, forward strand.
TTTTACTTCTGACTCACGTGAAGCACTTTGGTATTTGTCTTGAAAGGTGCTACACAAATAAATTATGTTTATTGGAATCTGTAAATAATGTCCTCGGCTCCTCAAATCCAGATCAACCCACTAAAGGATTCATCTGCAGTTTTTCCTGTGGGCCTGCTGACATTTACCGCCCTGGGTTTTGACTCTCAGGCTGCACACACACCACCAAGAAAAAAAATAATAATAATTTTTTTAAATAATATATATATATATATATATATATATATATAACAATAATTAAGACAAACAGAAAGAAATCTGGGGAATAAAATGCAACTGACTAAATGTTCTTGGACCCAAAAGCAGACCAGGACCGGGTTTGGGACTGGAGGTCATGGGATGGTAGAGCAGAGAGGATGGAATCAGAACTGGAGCTTCAAAACATAAGGAACCCTTTAGGACAGTCTGAAGCTCCAGATCCAGGATCCATGAATCTAACTGAACGTTAAATGATAGAAATATGTTTTCAGTTTGGGGTTTGAAGGCCTGAAGGGATTCAGGAGTTTGTTCCAGAGAAGAGGGGACTAATATGAAAAAGGCTAAAGCTAAATACCAAAACTTTCATGTTTCAAGCTCCTCAAACATTTCACCAAAATAATATAGATATTAATCCGCAATCCAACAATAATCCCTAACCAGCAAAATTCTGATGGCACATTAATGTACGAATGACAATGATGAATTATAGAAGCATCATCTCCTCCTTCTTCCACCAGCGACATAAGCACATCATTTTGCAACGCGCAATCAAATATTTATCGAGATCTCCAGCGACATTGTCATCCGTGGAGTCGTGCTGTAACAAAGAGGCAGGAAGAAAAACCAGAGAAGAAGAGACGAGCGAGATCGCAAGGGAGACGTCTGCCGGTGTGCATTTCTGCTGTGTCGGGAAAAGGATGATATACAGTACGTAGATCTGGGAAAGCCGAGCTGCCCGAGAGGCCTTTTCACGTCTGTACGTGGGATCGACGGGGAAGTTTCAATCGGTTCTGCTTTTTTGGTTGATTTTCATTCGACCTCTGCTCATCAGTTACCGGAGACAACGCTTTTTAAAACTCAGAGCGTCTCAGGAGCTTTCTGTTCTATTCTGAGGAGGAAGGTTATATCAGTAGAGTTTGTCTGAATATAAAACCTTCAGGTATGAGATACGGGCGTCACGTCACAAAAACATGTATAAAACTTAATTATCCACGCCGTTTATCCATCCGGCCATTTCTGACCTCACAATCAGCCCTCAGGATGTTTAAAATCGTGCTGTGAGGTGACAATACAAACTGCTGCACACTATAATTACAAACTGTGAATTTTAATGAAGGTTTAGTTTAATTCAGTTTAAGCTTTTAGCCATCAAAGCCTCCTGATGTTATTAATGGAAATCCCTGTCTGACACTTTGATCCAGACTGCAGTATTTACAGTAGTTGGTCTGATTATGTGCTAACTGATTTAACTCCCTCCTCGCTCTCCGTCTGTCCGTCTCTCACTATCAGACTGAAAAATAACAACAACAGAAAAACTGTGCAACTGGAATTACAAATAAAAAATTCAAGAGACAGATCACGACTCAACGATAGAAACAGAAATAGAAAATAGAAAAACAGGCTGGTCCTTTAAACTGAATTAAATTTAATTCAAAAGTGATATAAATGCAAAATAAGCATCGCTTTGGTAGAGCAGGTTAACGTGGACCAACTGCCCGTTTACTTTGTTTCATCTGGGGAAAAGTGACGCTCACATTTCAGGCACCTATTTGCTGCTGATACTCTATTTCCATCACTTTCCTGTTATTTTCCAGGAGGTCAGCTGGGGGGGGGGGCAGTCTGCCTTTCCTTACTCCTCCCATTGATTTGAGCCTCCTAATGGATTTCATCGGACCTCCCATGATTCCACATTAATATTTCATTAGCCTCCAATTTCCTACCCGTATCGCTGGAGCTGTTGTGTGTGTGTGTCTGTGTGTGTCTGTGTGTGTCTGTGTCTGTGTCTGTGTGTGTCCGACACGTTGCGGTTGTTTACAGCAGTAAAGGAGGAGGGGAAGGATAGATAATGAGAAAACAGACTGATAGTTTAAAACAAAGCCTACAGTTCAAAATTTAAGGTTTAATTTGTCTTTTTCTTTTAGTTGTGCTGCTATAAGCCTGGACTGCTGGGGAGGGGGGGGGGGGGGGGGGGGTCGTTACAGCAGCAACCACAGGTGATGAAATGTACATTACATCATTACCTGTCTCTAACTGCTTCTTCCTGTAGTCAGTGTTTGGTCCTTCCTCTCCTCCCTCTTCCTCTGTCTCTCTCTCTCTTCCTGTCTCTCTCCCTCTTCCTCTCATCCCTCTTCCTGTCTCTCTCCCTCTTCCTCTCCTCTCTCTTCCGGTCCTCTCTCTTCCCGTCTCTCTCCCTCTTCCTCTCCTCTCTCTTCCCGTCCTCTCTCTTCCTGTCTCTCTCCCTCTTCCTCTCCTCTCTCTTCCCGTCTCTCTCCCTCTTCCTCTCCTCTCTCTTCCCGTCTCTCTCCCTCTTCCTCTCCTCTCTCTCTCTCTTCCTGTCTCTCTCCCTCTTCCTCTCCTCTCTCTTCCTGTCTCTCTCCCTCTGTCTCTCCCTCTTCCTGTCTCTCTCCCTCTTCCTCTCCTCTCTCTTCCCGTCTCTCTCCCTCTTCCTCTCCTCTCTCTTCCCGTCTCTCTCCCTCTTCCTCTCCTCTCTCTCTCTCTTCCTGTCTCTCTCCCTCTTCCTCTCCTCTCTCTTCCTGTCTCTCTCCCTCTTCCTCTCCTCTCTCTTCCCGTCTCTCTCCCTCTTCCTCTCCTCTCTCTTCCCGTCCTCTCTCTTCCTGTCTCTCTCCCTCTTCCTCTCCTCTCCTCTCTCTTCCCGTCTCTCTCCCTCTTCCTGTCCTCCCTCTTCCCGTCTCCGTCCTCCAGATGCTGATTCATCTCTGCTCCATCTTCCTGCTCAGTAGCTGTAGTTATCATTACACTCTGCTGCTCCCTCCCATTGTGACCTCTTCTTCTCTCCTCCTGATAATATTTACTGGAGCACATTTAGAACGACCAGGTTTCATCAGTCACTGAATGTTTTCTGTATTTTCATGACATCTTCTCCTTTTCTTGTTTTCTCTCCATCCCCCCTTCTCTCCTTCACACTCTCTCTCTAACTGGTTATGCTTCTCTCTCTGCCCCCCCCCACCCCTCATCTCTTTGCCCTTGGGGGGGTCCATTGGGTCTCTTTAACAACTCCATAAAGAGTTTGGTCTAGACCAGCTTTGTGTGAAGAGCCTTGATGTAACTTTGTTATGATATAAATAAATTTAATTTCATTTGATTTGGTTTTCATAACCAAAGGCCACACACTGGGCGAAGCTCTGAATCACCCGTCGGGCTTCTGATGAGTTGAGTTTAGTCTATTGATTCCACCAGTAGCCTTTTTTTCTCCACCACAGGACCGAGCCGGCCAACACAAGAAACATTAATTCCACGTGAACACAAAGTCTGCCCGGTGAAATTCAAATCTGAGATCACTTGACGGCTCAAACCATCTGTCCCTCCTCCTCCTCAGTAAACGTTTTCCTGATCAGTTTATGGTCTCAGTTTCTATTTTACAGCCTTCAACACAACATGATGTTCAAATGTGGTTTCAAAAACCAAGATGGCCGACAAACTGAAATTACAAACTGGATACTTCACAGCAGCAGCTCATGAACCAATGGTGGCGACTATCAGGACCTAAAGCCAACATTATGTATGGAAATAATGCAAAGGTTTAATATTATGAGCCTTAAATGTCCGAGCTATAGCCATTTATGCACCATTTCTTTTTAAAGCTAAACGCTGGACAAATCCAAGCCGCAGCGTTTGGTGCCTGATAGATTTACTTCCTTTAACCGCTGAGTTTAACACAACATCACAACACCAGACTACAAAGTCTCAGCTCGCCAGCGAACACCGTTTAAAGCCTGCTATAACCCGTTGATTTATCTGCAACTGAAACATCACATCCAGCCACATACGGAGAAGTATTGTGTAATTATGTTATTATCTTAGCCCGCACTTCAGTTAAACCAGCAGCAGGTCTACAAGTGACCTAACAGAGCAGAAAAAAATTGTTCATATTTAAGAAGTCAGTCAGTTTGAGTGCACAGCATTTAAAATAACAATAAAAATAATAATAGCACTTTGTTTGTGCAGCACTTTTCAGTAAATGAGTCGCATACAAAACACCCAAACAAGTCAAAGGGAGGAAAGTGATTCGATTGAACTTAAGAAAGATGCCGAACAATAAAAGCTTTGACATAAATAATGTGTCTTAAGGAGTCAGACAAGAACGAAATTGACTCTGCAAGACTGATCTGTTCTGTGTCCTCAGGACTGGAATGGCCAGCTGAAATGACACAGACGCACAAGAATTAACCAAAGTAACACAACGCCTGCTTTCTCTGCTCCACAATTTACTGTTTGTCCCTTTAATGTATTTAAAATGAAGCCAGATGCGTTGTGAGCTTGCAGCCTCGAACTGAAAAACATTATCTCTCTCTCTTGATGAGCCACAAATACAATTAAAGGAGCAAACGCCCATAAATCTGCCTTTTAAAACCAACAAATGGGGCAGTTAACCAATGTCAAGGTCTTTAAAATAGCATTTTCACCGCATGCTGTCTCACTTGTCTGCAACGTAACTCGACCGACTGACAGTTTACATTAACAGAAATAGAAACTTATCATATTTTCTTGCTATTAATCAGCCTAACTTTCGTTATCTGATCTGATAAGAGACGTTATAATTTAGAAAAACAAACTGTGAGACTATGTGACCTGTTTAAAAGCCCAAATGAATCAACTAAACAGGAGATTTCCGGCTCTGCTTCCCAGTGATTTGAATCAGAAAAACTTATTTTTATGCTTCACCTTTGAGATTTACATCATGATTTCAGCTGATGGATCTGTTAACGCCCAAAACCAAATATATTCAATATATATTCAATATATAAATAGTCCAGATCATCCTTCCTCTCATTTTCTTTCTCCACTCTCTCCTCCAGAGCTGCTCTGCACTCCAGTTCCCGTTGACACTACCGTTACTGCTGCTAAAATCTTTGCTATTTCCATCAGTAATTGATGATCTTTCCCCTCCGCTCGTCCTCGTTTCTCTCTCTGAAGAGGATATAATATTTCACTGATTAGCTGTAAACCTGCTCTGCTGGGGATGACTGCTGCTGTGATTTGAGTCAGTTGAAAAAAAAAAAAGGAGCAAGAAATGAGTCGTACTGGAAACCAGTGGGTTTGTTTTTCTCGTCAGGAAGGAGGTGAGTTCGGTTTCAGTGAAATCGTCTCTGTCGTATGAAGAGATGAGACGACAGCAGGAGGCCGATTGAGGCATCACTGCTTCCTTTCCTTTTCCTCTGCTGCCTCCTTGTGCTCAAACGAGGCCTGTGCTGAAGGACTCAAGATAACGTCTGACAACATGTGTGTGTGGGGGGGGTGGACACAATAATGTGAACACTGCTGCAGGATAACGCAACCCAGTGCAACACTACAAACAGGAACCGCAGCTCAGCTTCTATTCCACACATCATCATCACACACAGATGTTGATTTCAGCTCTGTTGAATTTTTAAATCCTGCCTGTTTGCAACAGTCACTTTATCTCCACACCAAGGTTCTCCCACAGTTTCTTCAAAATATTTATGCAAAGACACAACAAGTCTCTATGAAATCCTGAAGCGCTGCTCCAAATATTCTATCAGTTCAGGAGTTTCGCCCTTGAAGCTGAATTTCCTCATTCTGTGTGAATCCATATTTCTGTTTCTGAGCCTCATTATTTACTGGATTGTGTCTCCAAAACCCCCGAGGCTGATTTCCAACATGTTTTTTACAACAGTGTTGTTTCTGAATGTTTTAAAAGAACCAAAATACATTCTTTTCTTTTTCCATTACAATCTTTTTCCTGCAGTCTGTTTTCATTTTATTTGCCTTTTGACTCTGTGTTTAATATAATTCAGTCACATCGAGAGCTAAACGTCTCTCTATACGACACAAAATGCTTTATTTCTAAGCAGCTTTCCAAACACCTTAGACATTTAACGAGGGAATAAAACTTTATATAACACTTTTTTTTTCCCCTCAATCAACACTCCTGGAATTCATTCATTAAAAATCTCTGATGAGAAACTTTAAATTTAAAATAATCTGTTTTCTCTCTGCAGACATTAACTGTAACATTTAACCAACAAGAAAACAAACATACAAACAAACAAACAGAAATAAAGCAGAAATCATTTCAGTTTTGGACTCACGGTTGTTGCAGGATTCTTCTTCCGGTCGTGGACGTGATGGATCCCCTTCAAAATAAACGTCTGGTTCAATCAGATTAGATCCACTGATGTGAAAACAACAACAACAAAAACAAAAAAGGCAGCATGAGATAAAAGTCAGAAATAAATTGTTCCCATTTTCTGCCTGAAACTCCCGGTGAGGACTGATATCAACCGTGTGACGTCACTTCAGCGCGCCTCTCCCGGTGACGTCTAATTGGAAATAATTATTTACTTTTTTTAAATAAAAAAAATTAAATACTGAGCCGATTTTAACCGAAGTTGGCCGAAAGATGAGCTACGACAAGAAGAAAAATCAAGTAAATATTGGGGCATATTGTGGTACTTTTTAAATTAATTATAGATTTATTTCTACGAAGTCTGGACGAAGCTCGACAGCAGCCATGAGTGTCTTCTAGAGCTTTTTGTTTTTGTTTTTGTTTTTTTCTCTACTCCCCATTTAATAACTTTATTAACCCCTCAGGTTTATTTAATGTCCCCTTAAGGTTGAGAAAATCTAAAGTAGTTCAAATGGTTTCACCTTAAATGACTATGAAACATCACAACCCAATAATGACTGAAAAAGTATTTTTACTTTCATATTTTAAATACTTTTAATTAATATCATGGTACTTTTACTTCTTTTGGATCTTAAGTGCAGGATCTTCCCTCTTATACCGGAAAAGTTTTTCAAGCATGACTTTAAACTCCACCAGTCAAAAGCAATCTGCACATTTGTTCAGGAGAACTGAACTGCTCTCATATCTCACAAGTAAAACTTTCCATTTCCATTTAGTAATTTTTCCTTTCATTGTCCGACATTTACTCTTATTCAGTGAGGCGCTTAAAGGAGCTTCATTTCCTTTACTGTCACATTTCCACCTTTTCTTTTAATCAAAGTTCAAGTTCTAATATTCAAAGAAGAAATTTGAAGATGTTATCCTCTTTTATAACTTTTAAAGCACATTTTAAACTTCTGTCTTGATATTGGTTTCCTTTCTCTGTACTTCTTTTTCCCACATTAGTTTCTTTATTATTGCTTCATCTAATATGTTTTAATGGTTGAAACCAAAGAATGATCTTGGGCTTCTTTCCCTATTTGGACAATGTATCTACATAAGTTGTTGAATATCATACCGTGATTTTGTGCAATGGCGGGTTTATTGTCAGTTTGTTTCACAAAAACTAAATTTAAATGAGTTGAGAATAGAATAAATCTGATGAAAAACTTTATAATGAGCACAAAAATGCTTTTACAAAGAGCATAAAATGTTTATTACATTTTTGTAATGCAGAATACATGTTTCTATGTCGACACAAAAACAAAACCAAAGAGGGAATCTGTGTACAAAAACCGATTGTCGTCATGGATTTGTATTCCACCTGGTCTGTGCATCGGTCGGGACACAGCACTTCAGTTCAGATGAGATGAAGGTGTAGGAAATCGATTCACAACTTTTCATTTGTCGAGGACAGCAGATATAAAAAGTGGCGTTTTCACCTTTTTTGTCTCCTTTACTGGTATATTATACAAAACGGATATATCTATATTGTGCAGGTGGTGACGAACATTCAGTGATAATTGCTCCGGAAGCCGATCACCTGCACAGTTTCAACATAAATGTTTTATTTTTCTTCATCAAAACCCATTCAAGCCCGAGAACCCAAGACACTGAGATACGAAACCTTCAGAGGCAACAAAGAACAGAACGGGTAATGATGATGATGATGATGATGATGACGATGATGATGGTGGAGAGCGTGCAACGGCAGGAACCCTAAAAAGAGAAGTGGAAAAGTCTATAGTGCTAGTGTTAAAATCATGGCAGTTAAGACATCATGGTGACAAACAGACCATCGTGTTGAGCGACAGAAGTTAGAGGTGGAAGAAGCATTCAGAGTCTCCACTTAAAAATAAAACTAAAAGTCAGAAACGCTCCGAGTAAAAGCAGAGAAATATTACTAACTAAAAGAGAAGTATTCTCATCCTGAATGACTCCATGAACAACTGATTCACTCATTCATTGTTGTTTTTAACTACTTCTTTTTAAAGAAATTAGATTTTAATCAAAAATCCCAATCTTGTGAAAACAATGTTGTTTATAATTAAGTCCCCAAAATGTTATTTCACCACATAAAGACAATATTTCATTTAAACCACCAGAGTGTTGGTTTTGCAGCAGGGGAAATTCTTTAAAAGCCGATTTAATATATATTCTATTTATTTTTTATAATTTTTTACTCAAAGAAGATGACTGGTTTGTTTTTGCTTCATGTTTTACAGGATGATCACGTGGTGCATGACAGATAAATTGCAAAACGTACAAAACGACCAACAACAACAACAACAACAACAACAGCTCTGAAAAACATGTAGTGGAGTACAAAGTAGAATATTTTCTACCTGAAATGTAGTGGAAGAGGTTACAGAGGCAGATCGGTCCAAAACAAATCATCTGACAGCAAACGTGATAGTGACATTATCAGGGACAAAAAAAAAAAAAAAAAAAAATGTACATTTACATTTCCCTGGCTCCCAAGTTTCACACCACGACAACACTCACTTCCACAAGAGAAAAAAAAAATCTCTGGCCCTCGCTGAAGCTTTATGGAAGAGTTATCACCTTTTTTTTTTTTTTTTTTATAAATTCTCTAAACTCTAATATTTCATTCAACAACATCTGCGTGGGAAAAAGTGTTTAAATATGTTACTTTACGAAAATATTATCTTGGCACAGAAGTTTCACGTAACATGGATGCTGGAAACTTTAAGTTTGAATTAGTGTTTAAAGGTCCCATATAATATAAAGTTTGATCCACATGTGGTCAGATTTTTTATCAGGTCTGGTTTCTACGTTAACACTGTGAAAGTATCAAAGGTCTCAGTCTGTATTTAGAAACTGAGCTTTAAAATGAGCTGTTGGGACTTCGGGAACAGTGCTTTGGTTCTTAAAACCACAAATAAGTCACTTAATGGGCATCAGCGTTTTGAATAAAACAGGAGTAGTGTAAAATACGCAGTCGATCCAAAGTGTTCTTTTTTATGTGGGTGCTGTTTTTATGTTTCTGGAGCTGATTAAATTCTTGTAAACACAATCAACTAAAACTGCCTGTGAATGACATTTGCTTTAAGAAATGAGGGACACCATGAACCAAGAAGTGGTTTAGTAAAGCTGAAGTGACGACAGATGAGAAGAGTAGAGCAGGATGGATGGATGGAGCAGAGAAGGATGGATGGATTAAAACTGAATAAAAGTCGGCGAACGATATAAAACCTGAATCTGAACCAGAGACATCATCGGGCCAGTGTAACAGCTGAACGTGTCCCGAGTGACAACAGTGTACTGAAAGGGAAGCATCTTTTTTTGTCTTATTTTTTTTGTTTGTTTGTTTAAACAGACAAAATATAAACCTTTTTTTTTTTTCCTGCATGCAACACAGAGCAAAACACACTCACACCTTTCAAAAATGAAAGAAGAAACTGGAATGGTTCAACTGATAAAAAGGCTAGTAATGTAAAGAATATAGTCCCCGGGACGAGGTCGGGACATTTTGCTTGTATTCTCTAACTGACCAGGCTGCTCACAACAGTCTCAACCTGCAAGCAGAGGAGACAAACTGGAAGTAGACCAAGCCGGGACTCTGCCCCCCCCTCCCCAGTCACTTTGTATAAAAGCCTCCAAAGTCCCACTTGCATTGGAGATATTCAAAAAAAAAAAGGAAAACAAAAAAAAAAGACATAAAGTAAACAAGCATATAAACAACAACCCCCCCCACCCCTCAGTTTTAGTGTCATATGTTCTAGCTTGGAGTCGGCCTGTGTGTGCAGGAGGCCTCTCGCTTCCTCTCTCCTTTAAGTGTTTTCCATTACAGGCCTGTTTTTGAAGGCTTCATCTGCCCAGAAAGGCCGAAAAATCTGAGCCGCCCGTGAATGTGACATTTCAACTGGAGAGAGCGGGAGACGTAAAGTAATAAAAGAAGGAGAGAGTAAAAGATGTAGTGTAATCTGCTGTGTTTCATGTATAAGACAATGAATACAATAAAATGCAGCTTTCTAAAAACATGGAAGTATCTGTAGTCACCGGGGCGATGCTCGGTGTGTGTGTGTGTGTGTGTGTGTGTGTGTGCGTGCATGCCTTCACTAGCATCTGTACATGTGTGTTCTCTTCAGTGTCATCAGTTAGTGTCAGTGACGATCACAATCACCATGTGCTCCTCATCCAGGTTACCCACAGTCCTTTTGGCTGCCTGCAGGTACTGTTGAGAGAACTCCCCGGGGGGGAAGGCGTACAGCATCGCTCCGGGCCCGCCATCTTTCGCGGCGGGCAGGCTCACGACTCCCGCCGCCTCCTTGTTCCGCAGGTAGGTCACCAGGTGGCGGAGCAAGCGCACCTGCAGGCCCGGCTCGGGGGCGGGGGCCTGGCGGTCGATGGGGCCCTGGAGGGCCAACAGGATGGCGAAGCCGTCGGGCCGCCCCAGTTTGATGCGGCGCGACACCTCGTCGAGGCGGGTCTGGTCCATGCGGAGCCTCTGGGCGATCTTCAGCTGGCTGGGCTGGTTCTGGCTCTGCAGCTTCAGGCTGTCTTTCATCACCGTGTTGAAGAACGAGGGCCCCCCCTCCAGCATGTACAGGTCTGTGGGGAAGCTGCTGTTCTTCAGAGCGAAGAAGCCGTGCCACGTTTTGGAGAGAGACGCCTGGGCAAACTCCGACAGCGTGCTCGGAGAAGAGGAGGTGTGCGTGTCCGTGTGGATGGCGGGGGAGCTGGCAGCAATGACCTCGCTGTTTCGATGGTGGTGGTTGTTCAGATGCACGCTGGAGGACCTCTTGCCATGGTGGCGGCCAGACGGTGGATCTTCTTCGTTGGTGGTGGAGTGGCGTCCTGCTACGCCGCTGTCAGGGGAGTGGTCTCTCGGCTCGGTGGTGGAGTCGGGGGCTCGGACCCGGGCTCGGTCTGGGCTCACATCAGGAGAGACGACCCCTCCTGGACCTCGGACCCTTGACCTCCCCCTCTCCTTCTCCCTCTCCTTCTCCCTCTCTTCTGTCTGTCTGTCAGCTGACAGACTCCTGCTCCTGCTCCTCCTCCTGGTCCTCCTCTCCTCCCTCTCCTTCAGCCATCGCTCCCTGCTCCTGCTCCGGCTCCTCGCTCCTCTCCCGCTCCTCCCGAAAGCTTCCAGCCCCCCCGCTCTCCTCTCCAAACTCCTGGTGGGGCTCGTGGGGTAGTCTCTCTCCAGCACGGCCCTGTCTCTTTCCCGCTGGGACAGGAGGCTGTGGGTGGGTGGTGATGAACGCTCCCTGGCTCCCCTCAGCTCTCGTTCCAGACTTCGATGGCGGCTGTAGGCCTCTCCGAGGAGCTCGTAGTGGGATGGGAGCGCCACGGGAGGCTGGTAGCCCGGAGGAAACGGCCGGGATGGGCTCTCCTCAACTTTCGCAAAGTCCACCCTCAGACGCCGCTCGGGGCCGCCGAGGGGAAAACCCCTCATCTGGGTGCAGGCGGCTTGAGCAGCATCCAGACTTTCATACTGAATGTAAGCAAAACTGTCCCCCTTAACGTAGTCGATATTCCTTATGCTCCCAAACCGGTCAAATTCCCGAGCAAGAGCAGCAAGAGAGTTTCCGGGCCCGAGGCCGCCCACCCAAAGCCTCGTTGTGGGGTTGGCTTTGCCATAACCGATCTTTATTGGGTTGCCACCAATCAGCCGTCCCTGCATGGCCACTTTGGCCCGGTGGGCCATGTCCAGGTTCTGGAACTTGACAAAAGCGTACGCCCCACCCTGTCCACGGGCCGGGCGTTTGATCACAACATCCTCGATGATGCCGTACTTGTCAAAGCCCCTCCTCAGTTCAGCCTCTGTAACATTACCGTCCAGATTCCCAATAAAAAGGTTACTGGTGGCCCTCTGGTCGTCCTCCGGTTTTAAATCCTCCACCACCGGCATTGGAGGGAAGCCATAAGGCCGGCCCCTCTCATCCAGCATGCCATAATAATCCAGCAGCCTCTCCCTCTCCCGGCTCAGCCCCAGGGTCTCCAGGGCGTAGTGTCTGGCTCGGAGGTCCCTGATGTTGCTCACCCCGGGGCCAGGTGGGGACAGGGAGCGCTGCCTGTAGGGGTAGGGTGCGTGCAGGGGCAAGTACCCGACGTCCGGCGGCGTGACACTCCGCCTCCTCACGTACATGGGCTCGATCTTCAGCTGCCGGTCCCCCAGCACCAGCCTGGAGGACTTGGCGTGCCGGGCCTCCTTGGCGTCCTCCGGGTGCCGAAAATTCACGTAGGCGATCCGGCCCAGCTCCGGTGTGTGGGACAGCTTCACGCTGACGTCCCCGAACTTTTTGAACTCGTGAAACAGCGCGTCCTCCACGTCCTCGTCCGACACCTGCGAGCCCAGGTTGCTGATGAGCAGGGTTTTGTACTCCAGCGTGCCCGGCCGGGCGGACGGGAGCTCGGCGGCGGCGGCTGCCGCTGCGGCTGCTGCAGCCGCGGCCGCCGCCGCCGCCGCCGTGGTGGTCCGGAGCGGCGGGCGGCCGAGGAGGCTGAGCTCGTGTCGGTGGTGGAGCTCCAGGGCGGCCGCCCGCTCCTCCCTCAGCCGCGGCTTCTCCCGCTCCCTGCTCCGGCTCCGGCGGTGATATCCCCGGCTCTCCGCCAGCAGCAGAGCCAGCGGAGGCGGCGGCGGCAGCTCCTCCCTCCGCGCACTCTCCCGCTCCCTCTCCCGGATCCGTTTGGCGACGGCCCTGGACGGACTCGTCTCCCTCCCGGCCTGCCTCTTCATTTTCTAAGGATGATGGAGCTCAAACTTTTCGGCGCCTGCAGCGGGGAATCCGGCCCCGGGAGCGGGTTTCTGCGGTGTTAGCGGATAAAACGAGGCCGACGGCGAACAGACGCTCCGGCTCCGGAGGCTGGATTTTTGCATAAATCTCGAAAAAAGGACGAAAACTCGTTTAAAAACATGTCAGCATCGGAGGACCTGCACCGACGCCGCCATCTTGGACAATAGGAATGTGCGCTTTCCCCGAGGAGGGCGGGGCCTGCGATGACGCAAACGCGGCGGGCGTCATGACGTCTTACGTTTTTTTGTTTTGAACGATTTAACACATCTTTAAAACAGGAGGCGTTTTATTTTATTTTATTTTATTTTATTTTTAAATTATATCTATATCAATCATTTTTTATTATTTTTATAAATCACATCTATTTTGTTAATTATTTTTTTATTATTTTTAAATAAATAAAACTACTTTTTCTCAGTTTATTCTTATTTGAAATCCTTTGTTAAGACCCGGCAATTCATTTTTGTCCTCTGTAGTGGACATTAGTTTTTGCTTGGTTCCTCTAATACTTTCGGACGCACCTGATGCAGAGATAAAACATTCAAACAAGATTTCCTCTCTGCATGTTTAAATGTTTTATGTTGGACATCAATGATGTCCTGTTTCCACTGCAGTGCATGTGTTATAAAATCTTAATAAAGTTAAGTTTAAAAAATGTTTTCTTTTCTTTGAAATGTGTTCTTTAGCACCCCCACACTTAATTTATCCCCAAAATGAAAACATTTTTTTTCCTGGGTCTGAGGAGATTATATATATTGTAAAGAATTGTGGACAAGTAAAAAATAAATTATTTATTAAACCTTAAAAATTCAGGATTTTCCTTTTTTGTGTTTTATTTTTCCATGTTTAACCTGCATAGTTTCCTACTAGAAATAAAGATAGGAAAAGATTTAGGGATGTAAATGGATAGATAGATTTAATATTCTATCAGTTGTATTTTAGTTTGCTTATTTATTTATTCTTTTTACACCTCATTCCTAGTGGCACATCAGGTATATATGTATGCACGTATTTATAATTTTAGGACATTGTTTGATTGCACAATCTAAATGCCGGATGTTACCATGCCAGTACCACACATCTTGTTTCACACCACTTCTGGTCGCACAGACACTCTTAGGAAATCAAACCATTTTGTGCTCCGGGTGGATTTTTTCATATTTTAATGAAAAAGTAGAATAGTACAGTTGTAACAAATGACTGGGCCTTACATGAAAGGTCAACGTGAAACAACAGCATATTTTAAGTTTTCATTTTCCCCACATCAAATATCACACGAGTTTATCAAGTCATTTTTCTAGGTACACCAAACGATAAAATATCAATCCCTTTCTGAGAGACAAGTCCAGCGGTGTGGGAGAGCCCGTGACAGAGGTTGCTTCACTTTCAGCTGTGGCCCCCACATGTAGAAGACAGAGTTGTTTCCTCGTGTTCAGGAAGCGTCAGTATCGTTACACTGCTTGATTCACAACATAAAGTGTGGGATGAAATTTTAAACATCGGCCAGCCCTCAAAAAAATGTCCTTGTTGTTTTACATTTCAAAAATTCTGCAAACCAATTTCTGATTGGGCCATATACGCTGTGGGTGTCCCCGACAGAAGGAGAAGGCAGTATTTCATGAGTTACTTTGTTCACTACACTTAACAGCTGCAGGAGAAGACAGAAAACATCTGCACTGTAATCGGTCAGAATAAATTAACCTCGCTTCCTCCCCCCCAAAGAACACGAGAACTCCAATCCTATTTTTGAAATGAAAGAGATGTAGAAGGTAAATGTTTAATGAAAATCCTCAATAAATATCTTAAGTAAATATTTCTAACTTTGCCAACAGCGAATCAACCGAAGAACCTTCATGTGTCAAAGACTAACAAAGTCACCCATAATCCTCCCCCTCCTCTAACTGTCTTTAAATGTCCACTGGTCATTTTTTGATGCCAGTGTTGGAATTCCTAAATTAATGTTTTTCTTACTTCATTGTCTGTCTGCTGATTGTGTAGGACTGAGACTAGGAGGGCATTATTTACCATTTAACTCATTGTGAATGACTGACCAGGCAATAAAGTGCAGCATCAGTCTGACGTGAAAGTGCCATGAATGAGAAAGGGCAAAAACAAAAACAAAAAAAAAAAATGTTCCACTTAAAACAGAATGTTGATTTAACTTTTTTTTTTTTCAATAACTGTGACTAAGCTGGGTTATGGGTGACTTTGCAAACAGCAAACTGATACAGAAAGACTACAGTGGAGGTTAAGAAGGGGGACGTGTTGGAGAAACCAGCGGACTTTAACTCAAAGCAAAGATTTGACACAGTGAGAGATGATCTGTTAATTACTGAGCTTTAAAGGCGGTTCTTAGTTTTGGACGCAGGTGGTTTTTGCACTAGGCTGAGCCTCAATTAACAGACATGAGAGATTGTCTCATCTGACTCTCAACAAGAAAACAAATAACTAAATTTCCCAACTTCTCAAACTATTTCTTTAGGTTTCAGTAAGAGCGGTATGCGGAGCTCACCCTCTTCCATATTAAGCAAAATTACAAGAGGCTAAACACATTCATCATGATGACATGATGGCTTTTCCAAACAGCATCGTGGCATTCAGATCCTGTTGGGTCTCGAGGCAGCATTGAGAGCAGCTTGTTAGGCAGGTTTGTGAGCGAGAGGCTGCTAATTCAAATCCTGGTTGGAGTAGGAAATCTTGGGCAGCGTGCTGTACAACAGACTTGCTCTGCAGAGAGATGAGCCCCTATCTGAGGATACCGACACTGATGGATAATATGGCTGAATGTAGTTTATCTAAGTGACTTTATGTGTAACATCTTGACTACACCAAGTAAAAGAACCTGCACCCAGTGCTCCAATCTCCCCTTTAATATGTGCTTCTGTGCCACGAATTATCTGAAGACCGAAAACACTGTTCATCCCCCTCACACTTGGTTTAAAAGTACAGTATGGGACTTCAGCCTGATGCGTATACACTAACATCTATGCTTCTGGATCACCAGATGGGTGTACATCCTCAAAATAAAATAAAAATTAAAAAATATCAAACAAAAGACATGTCAGACTAAACTCCTCTGCCCCTGGTCCTCCTCACTGGTCCAAGTAAGTCAAGTCCAGAGTTGTGTGGTTGGTTTGTGTTTTGGTTTTGTGTTGCCGTTACAGTTCTGTCCGTGCCTTGGCGGCTGCGGGGGCATATTTGGGCATGAGCTCTGTGATTTTGCGGATGAAGTCGGACTTTTCCGCGCATCCTTTACAGGACTCGCCCCACTCCTCCAGGATCTTCTTCAGGTCCTTCACTTTAAGCTTTTTCAGGTCCACTGTGGTCAAGTCCAGCTGTTTGTCTACATGGGAAACACCAGAGAGGGAAAATCAACACATAGCTACCATCTTTAGTTTCTATCCATGTTACTGATTTGGAGACTGATGCTGGTTTTAGTTTGAAAACTCCGGGGTTGTGTTGTGTTTGTAGCACAAAAATGGGGACCTCTGGAAACTATGACCTGCAAGAAAAAGGGGATTTCTATATTGTGCGTCTGAAATGCTGGATGGACTTTGTTTTGTTAACTCATCTCTGTTGGTGCAGAGATGAGTTGATAGATGAAGGACGATGGAAAGCGTCATGTATAATGAAATACAGACATTAACAGACACTGTCTTTGTAGCAGCTGTTGTGGGGTTATTTTTAGCTTCTTAATGGTACAACTGCCCTTGCTATTCCTTGTTTGTAGTGCTTAGCAAAACTAATTTACTTTAGAGTGGACAATCTGCTTCACAGCGCACATGAATGGTGAAGTATGAGCCTGTTTTCAGCTGTGATGTGTCCTGTAACACGGTTATGCAGGTTAAAGTTATATCTATGGTTATTGCACACATATTACATTTATATACATCCTTTAGGCCTACAGAATGCAGTCTGCCTCCACGTTTGCCAGTTAATGCACTCCATCTTGCCACAGTGCATAAAAAATTTAAACAGCTTTATGTAAAATATATATATAGCTTATTTATGTGTAACCTGTCGATTTACTTCCAGAATTACAAGCTAAAAGAAAATGTTCTAAAAATCAGCAGCTCCTCCAAATGGGAGCCAGAGTCTGTGGAAGGGGAGTTTAGTACTGAGGGAAGTGTTTTCAAAATAGAAACGAAGGCTTTGGTTTAATACCGTATTTCAGTTCACAGATCTGACTGTCCTTCTTCTTCAGTTTCTCACAGATCTTCTCCACTGGGACGTGGTAGCTGAGCGGTTTGGACACTTCGTTGATAATCTTCGTGGCCGCATCACTTGTTGCTCCGATGTAGTAACACTACACGTGTGAAACAAGACAGGAAGAAACACGAGGAAGAAACACGTTCATTTTTTTTTCCAAGAAGTTTTTTACTGGCCAAAGAATCTATGAAACAAATATATTTAAAAAAAATAATAAAGTAATTCAATAATTAGAAACATAAATCCATCTAACATGAAGTAAATCATCATAAGTTTCAAAAGATATGAAGCACCAATAGTTGACACCAAAGTCAACATCTTGTTAATGATGATCTCTGACTCTTACTTGATAGAATGGAGATCAAGTGCATGCTACTTCTGGCAAAAATTGAGACATATTTTCCAGATTATATTTGTTAACATTGCAGAGGTTTTCCAAACCAACAGATCTTTGCAGGTTAAAATAGGAGGAGCTGCAGCTGAAAATGACAGCGAGACTGAAGCAGAGCAGTAAAAGTTGGTAATAAAACCAAACCTCATCAAAACTGAGTTGAAGGATTCTGCTGTGAGGGGAGCTGGTGATTCACACAGAAGTGGTCATGTGATTGATTGTTAGCAAAAAAAAAAAAAAATCATTCAGCCAGTTTGAGCTTTGCTTTATTTGCATAAGAGACAGGAAATAACAAAGAAAGCACTGAAGGCAAAACCTGTATGTTAGGATTGTTTAGGTGGAGTGAGCACCAGCTCATCTTCAGGCTCAACTATAGTGAAATTTGTTCAAAGAATCACTGAGAGAGAAGCATCTACTCTGCAGGAGTGAGACCAACAACTGTATTTCTGCTCTACTGATCACACAATAAAACTACCAGTTACTGAGGAAACACCATCACAGAGAGCGTTTCAGTCACAGCACACGTTTTTGTCAAACAGTCAGAAAATCCTCATTATTCCTCCTCAACCTCTTCACTGCATCTCTCATGTGCTTCTCCAAAGTAACTGTATGCAGAATAATATTTTTTTTTCCTGGTGAGCCAGTGATGTGAATATGATGACAAGGATGCTGCTGAGGCCGGTAAAAGTCTTACAAGCACGCATAGCACAGATACACATCTGCCTCAATGAAATCACTGGCTGTATTCTCGTATGTAGATAAAGGAGCATTTGCCAAAAATCTATAAATGCTGCTCTCATTTCTCCACTCTTAAAAACAACATTTTTATAGGATTGGAAGTTTAAATTGCGCAGAGCAGCTTTTTGTCATTACCGCCCTGCTCTCTGTTCCTATCTGATAGCTACGAACATTAATTGGGCCTCAACAGTTTAAAACCGGCCACATCAGCACTCATTATCAAAAGCGAACATGACATATTTATCAACATCACTTGACAACAAATCCAAGTCTGCAGTTTACTCACAAAGCGGTTTTCTTTGCCTTTGGCTTCTTTGCAGGTCTTTGTGATGGCCTTCTCAATGTCTGTGCTGTTGAACTTCACATTGTTGTCGTTTAGTGACTGGTAAAATTTCCCAAGGAAGCTCACGCACACTGGAACAAAGTAGTAGAAGAAAAGACACATTAAACTTTTTTTTTTTCCGCTCCTTCTCTCCTGAGAAAGAAAATGTTATCTAGATTGATACCCACCAAAAAGGAGGCCAACGCCTAGAGATAAGACGAGTTTTCACTTGAAATATTTTTGTACCATGTTTAGTTTTGTGCGACAAGGATTAACAAATCCTTTTTTGCTTTCAATTACAACAGTGGATGTGAGCTTTGCGGAAACTGTAAGCGATTATTCGACGATCAAAATAGATGCAGCTGGCAATCAGCTCATGGAAGAATGATCGATGACATTGTATATACTGCTCTGCAAAATTAAAACAAGTGTATTCTCAGTATATTGTCAGTCTTTTGAGTATTTTATTATTTTCAGTTGTTTTATTCCTCACAGGTATTGATGTTTAACACACATTAACCAGAACTAGACTGGTGATGTTGGCAGTCTACCTCCAAGCAGGTTTAGGCGACCTGGTTTGAGTTAAGAGTCCCGGGTCAGTCTGACCCCATGACCCATCAGGATTTCATGCCAAAAACCAGAAAATTACCAACACCACCTTCCTATAAAAGTGCCCTGTGCGTAAACCTCCCAGCATCCCCAGCAGCTGTTTGGACACCTCGCACACCTCCAGGAGAGAGTGTGTGGGATCATTTCTGGTTGTTTTTAACACATGGAAAAGTTCCTGCTGCTCCTGTAGAGGTGCTGCTGCTGCAGGTAGCCATTGAGGAGAGGCTGAAGCTAACCGAAGCTAACCGAAGCTAACACGGACCTACCTTCACACTCTCCCTCCTTCAGAGCTTCGGAAGGACCCGGAACCAGAGCCAGAGCGAGAGCCAGAGCCACCGACAATCCGCTTAGACACAACATCTCTACGGGGAAAACTCGGGGAAAATGTAGGTATTTGTACGCGGCTGAAGGATGACAGTCCCCTGCGTGTGTCTCATGAGCCGCCGCCGCCGCTGCTGCTGCTGCACTGGAGGAGACGCCGGTAGAGTGGAGTGAGCGTACGGGCTTCTTCCGGTACCACGTCACACTGCTCCGGCTCCCCTATTGGTCAGAACGGCGAATCGTTTCCGTATTCTTCCACGCTCTCCCCTCTGATTGGTCGCCGGGGGAATATTCCGGGAAGAACGTCCAGTTGGCGCCGTCCGATTGGTTCCCGGCAGCTTCCTGCCCTCATCGCGGATTTACACGGGGAGACGGCGTCTGTACAGATAGATCAATTTAATCAATACATTTAAAGAGCTGAGAGTAACATTTGGATTAAAATGTGATTCATGTGATTTCAAATCAATGATACAAAAACTGATAGACACATAACGGTGAAATAAAAGCACAATTATTATGATATTTGATGGCAAATACAATCCCTGAATTAAAAACAATTTTACTAGATAAATGTACTTAAAAGTTGTCTCTGTTGTTACGTTTGTAGAAAGTAATTAAATACATTTGCTCAAGTGCAGATGAGTATTTCATTATATTTTAAACTTGTTCTCCTCTACATTGTGCTATTCGTGTGATTTAATTTATTGGAGTTACTTGTGACTTGTTTGTAGTTATAAATTAGATTTATAGTACAAAATGAATAAGCATGAATGCACAGTTAAGTTCTGACAAATTCTTTACAGATTAAAATAAGATATGAAAACACTCAGTGAGGGGGACTTTCAAGGGAATTTCAAGATCAATATCAAGATGACACATGACATGACACATTCATGACCTTTCCAAGCCACAAGTTTATAGTTATGCAACAGAAAAATAATTATTGATTGAATTTATGACACTTCATACTTTTGCTTCACTATATTTCAGAGGAGAGTGTTGAATATTTTACATTGTCATTATTTTCATAAATTAGGATATTCAAATATAAACAAATTAAATTAATTTGATTCTGACACCACAATTAGAGTCAAATCAACGTTCTTGCTATCAAAAGATTAAGATTGAATTATTTTAATAACTTTATAATAATTTTTGACATTCATTTTTCTCTTATATTTAGCTTCTTGTTGTATTTTTCAAAATTTTCACAATATAGTGCCAAGCTTATCCTACCAAGGAAGCATTCGAATCCACTAATGATACTAATAAAATCTAAAATAGATTTACCCTTACCCTTTATTTATTTTTATTTTATTTGTATTTATGACATCCATCAAATATATTTGAAATCTGATATTCCTATTGCCTACATTTCATTGGCAAAGTTTACTGATTACTCCAACCTCTTGGCTTGTGACTCTCTACTGTGTGAGTGCAATCATGTAAGGGTAAGATGGAACACACACAGCTCTCTTGAGACCCAGCAATTCAGTTTTGTCCTCTGTAGTGGACATTACTGTTTGCTTGATTCCTGTAATACTTTCAGGCGCACCTGACGCAGAGATAAAATGTTTCAGTGGTTTATGTTGTGACATTATTGATGTCCTGTTGTCCACTGCAGCGCATGTGTCATAAAATTTTAATAAAGTTAAGTTTAAATTTTTTTTTCTTTTCTTTGAAATATGTTCTTTGCCACCCCGACACTTAATTTATCCCCAAAAAGTCAAAAGTGAAAACATTTTTTTTCCTGGGTCTCAGGGGGAAAATATATATGTGTGTGTGTGTGTGTTGGAGTGTATAAGATATGGAGTCTACATGTCTGTGAAAAACAAACCTCCCACTGACTGATAGTAGTTTAATCTCAGGGGGTGTGCAGGTTGGTGGACTTTAATGAGTCTGTTGGCAGTAAAGTGGCTCAGTGGGCAGAGAAGTTCCCATATGGATTCAATAATGTGTGCCAAGCTTTGTCCTCCACAGCAGAAGGCCGTGTGATCGCCTGTTATATAACTGTGAGGTAACACCGCTCCCCGTTCAGGCCTACAAACTCCATCTGAAACATCTCCACGAAAACACTGAAGCGTCTTCCTAATTTCTTTAAATATTTTTCTTATAATTTAAAGATTAATTCTACATATTTTGTGAAAAGCACAGGGTGACGTCAGCGTGTTTTTTTTTTTGTGGGCCGGTGACGTCAGCGGCGCAGCGCGTCTTTGCAGAGTCACTGCGACCGTTTCGACTGTAAACAACGGACACCGCGGAGGACAGCGTCCGTTTAAACGCCCAGTCGGCATTAATCGCCGTGTGATCGCGTGAAAAGGAGTCCACCTGTCCGTGGGCGGTGTTTTCCTGAAGGCACAGTTCGTGTTTTTTGTTTTGTTTTTGCTGTTTTTTTTTTTTTTTAAGAGAGGGAGAGGGAGAAGACGGCGCTAGCTAGTTAGCATCGGAAGCTAGCCGCTCGGTGCCTTTAGCTTGCCTTAGCCGTCGTTAGCCTCGTTGGCTAGTCAACATCCAAAGGGGGGAGGAGGAGGAGGAGGAGGGGGGGTTGTTTTCGAGGGAAGCACCCTTTATGCCCTGGATATATATCTCTTTAAAGCGACCAGGATATCCTGGAAAGTGAGTACGATATTTTCTTACGGGGGTTTCAAATGACGTTAGCCTGTTAGCCTAGCAACCAAAGTGCCTAGCTAGTAGCATTAGCCGTAGAGTGAAGGAGAGGTTGTGAAATTCGCTGTTTACAAACCCTGGTCCTGAATCCGGATTTTGTGGTTTCGATGAGGGATAATTTGGGATTATAACAGCCAATAAACACTTTTAAACTTTCAACCTGGTCTAAGTAATTGTTACTTTCAGTATCTAGCAACTGAGCGATTAATTATTCGTGCGATCTTTTGGTTTGTAAATATCAGTCAATCGCCAAAAAATGGTGGATGATAAATTTCCCCAGCCAAAGGAGATATTTTCCAGAGTCCAGAGCAAACAGTGCTGATCACATGTGTACAGTCACAGGAACACATGAAGTCTTCACAAATTAGACGGTGGAAAAGAGAAAAATTAAATTTGAAGTCTTTGCTTTAAAAAAATGACCAAAAGGAAATTACATACTTTATTGGCTTTATTGGTTGTTTAGAAGCTGCAGTTCTTTTCAACATAACATTATTTTTTGTCCTTAAAAATCAGTTTGCTATCAATAATAGCACCTGTTCTTTCCCATAAATCAACGTTGTCAAATGACGTGACCCAGTTTGTCAGATATGAATATTTGCTCTTGTTATTTGTCCTATTTCTCCTTGAAAACTGTGAGACATATTTCACCCGATTTGAACAATGACAGCCTGTACAAACATGCAGAATTTTAGTTATGGTTTATCTCACATCTATTTTACCTGTGTTTGGTACACCACCAGCTTGTCATCCGGAGGAAGTGTGTTGAACAGAATTAGCAGTGGGCATTGGCCAACATGTTGTGCAATACCACATCAGTTGGTTGTCAGTCAGTATGTGTTACACCGTCTGATACTCAATCAGTTAGGTAAGCCGTGTGTTACAGAAACCCAACTGAAGTGGGAGCCCATAACTGCAATGGCAATGATTGTGAATAATTTTCATGCTGAATCACAGTTGTGTGTTTGTGTTTTAGCTGGGTGGCTGGTCAGAGCAGCCTCCTCCCACCATGGAGGCAGGAGGGAAGGACTGTGAGGAGGAAACACTGCAGACGGCGTTTAAGAAGCTGAGGGTTGATGCTGAGAGGTAAATGACACATAAATGTTTTCTCTCCTCTTCTTTTCTTCTAACGTAACCAAAACTAAAAACTTGCAGCTGAAAGTTTTCTTTTTTAAAGTCGTGAACAAAACCTTCACAAATATTTTTATATGATCATGGTCAAAGTCAATCAAATTTGTACATTATGTTGCAGCTCCACGGGGAAAATAATACATCAGAGCTGAAACAACAAGTCAATGAATCAGTTCATTTATTGTCCCACACCAAATCAAGTCTAAATCAACTGAAACATTTGGTCAAACAAAACGCAACTTTTAAATTTGTCAACTGATGCTAGAGACACTTTTCACCATTTTATAGACGTGTGTAAAATATGTGACAATTAACAGACATGTTGATTAAATGAGAAAAACCATGGCCAAATTAGTCAATAGTGGAAGTATTTGTTAATTAAAAACTGGTGGGAAAATTCAGTTTTATTATTCATGAGGTTTTACTTTGTGACACCAAAGCTGTTGCATTCAGTTTTCATTTGTATTCATCAGACCCATAAATTTGTGATGTGTTGTTTCTTTTAGCATAATCTGTCTCTGGACATCTTAACAAAATTGGCTGTTACTCTTTGCTGTTGTTGTGATTGGTCAGTCTGTCATGTGATCATGTATCAAAGTCCCAGCATCAGTGCTCGTGATTTGAAACGAAACAGATGACTCACAGAACCACGAGGAATAAATGTCCCCGCCCTAGAGTGACTAGTAATGACTACTGTCAGTAAACGAGGGGCAACATTGCATGACACTTTCTTATTTGCTCGGAGCTTGCAGCCGTTCAGATTTGAGATTTTCCAAAAGTGGCTAAAATGTGTTTGGACCCTGTCTTGTGGTAGATTCACAGCAACCACGGCAACATCACTCACCAGCTTCATCTATGTTAGGAAGAGGTTTTACTTCTTCGTCAGTGAAACGCAGGACTGAACTGCTGACAAACTCTCCATTGTGCCAGAAAACGTGTTTAATGCTCAGACTCGTGGGAATCCATTTATAGTCATGTTTAGCTTGCATTAAATGTCCTATAATTTAGTTTGTCTATTTCTCTCCTGTTCCCAGCGTACTCGGAGCTGTGAGTGTTTCGGAGGCTTTGGCCCCCAGAGGAGCATCAAGACCTGGTCTTGACACCAGCGGAGTGAAGCCCAAGCTCAGCTGCCCGAAGGACAACTGGCATGGGTAGGTCGACGTGGTCAAAGCGCAGCGTTGTCTTGTAAACATCTTTCTCCTGCCCGACAGAGTTGTGTTTATGTTATTGTGTTGTTTGGTAAAAGGTGTTATATTGTCGTCTTATTGGATTATTAACATTATTGTTTTATTTGTAACTTTGTGTCCTTAAGTGCAAAATACTGAGTTTTTCTACACAGGTAATTGTTTGTGATTAAGGTGTGTACCATAAATATATTGTTTACAAGAAGACACACCTGCTCAGTGATGATATAGACCTTTACTGTCAAAAAGTAATCTGACGTTAAATTCAAAATGAGGAGAACTTGATTAAACGTCCACTGTGTCCCCGGCATCACTTCCCATCTGCATATCTCTGGAAACACCAGCCAGATGTTTCAGTGTGTGCAGGGAACACTTTTAACAGATGATGATTTAACAGCTTACGTTTGTGTGCCACTAAAGTGAAAATGGGCTTCCTGTCTTTGACTTTTTCTGCAATTTTAAATGTCAGTGCAGCCGATCACATAGCTGGTGTCTGCGGTCTGTTTCATGTTGAATGTGAAGGTTAATGTGATCTGAACAGCTGGCTGCCTCACACCTCAACAGATGTTGTTTGTGATGCAGTTTTGTTTTTTTCTGGATTTTCTGAAATGCTAATGTTTTATTTTTTATCAGATGAATTTGAATTATTTCCAGGATGGCGTTTAATGTTTATCTGCCATAATTTTCTTCCTCCCTCCATCTTCAGCTGCATGAGGAAAAGTTCCAGAGGGGCATCCAGAACCCAGCGGCGCCGGAGATCCAAGTCCCCCATCCTCCACCCCCCAAAGTTCACCTACTGCAGCACCGCTGCAGCCTCTTCACTGTCGCCCCCCAGTGGCTGCCTGAAACATCAGCGTCTGGTGGTGCCTGAGCCCGTGGAGCCCCATCCTGCCGTCGATGGAAGAACAGCCTCTTCTGCTGCTCTCCCGGCCAAGAAAGAGCTCTCATCTTCGGGCACGGCCGGCCACATCTCCCCTCTGGTCTTTGGATCCTGTGCCGCATATGAGACGCATATTGGAGCTGCACAGGAGATCCACTCTGTCATCACTACTGCTACGACATCATCAAGGCAGGACGGAGGCTCTGGGGACGCCAAGTCGAGCGAGGAGGGAGGCTCAGAGAAAAGTGGCTGCGACGGGGCGGAGTCCGCAGCTCAGACATCTGGACCAGCTGAGGCCGCTGACTTCCGATCTTTATCCGAGCTCCACTGCTCTGCAGACGGCCCCCGTGTGCCCTGTTCCTGCGCCCAGAGGAGCAGCTCAGATTCCCAGGAGGAGAGCGGGCAGGGCGCCAAATGTCAGTGTCCGTCGCATCATCAGGGCTGGCACGGCGTGGAAGTATACTCCTTCACGGGGCTACGCAACGTCATCTCGGAGTGCGAGAGCAGCCTGCCGAGCCACGACGACAGCCCCAGAACTCTCAGCGCCAACAGTAACGCCGCCGCAGCTTCGTCTCCTTCATCGTCGTCGTCGCTGTCGTCGGGTTCTCCTCGCTCCTGTTCGGAGCAGGCGCGAGGCTACGTGGACGACATCACGATAGAGGACCTTTCTGGCTACATGGAGTATTATCTATACATCCCCAAGAAAATGTCACACATGGCTGAGATGATGTACACTTAAAAAAATCAAATATTATTATTATTATTATAATATCGAATATGGAAATAATAAAGTAAAGAGGGATTTTTTTCTGTTCAGAGAAAAGGTGGCCTCAGAGGAATGTCACTGTTGGGTAGAGGAATGGATCAAGCATGAAAGTTATTTAAAATATACACCATTTACTGATTTTTATTTTTTTTTTAACCCCAGTTGAACTGTCTCCGTTTTTCCTGCCCCCCCCCCCGTTGTTTTCCTGACAGAAACACACAACCAACATCCATTTCTCATCAGTTTCCACTTTCACCTTCTTTTCGTAGTGTTCATGGATTATTTTTTCTTCCCTAATCTTGATTTTCTGTTTACAAATGAAGTTGCCAAAGCTCTTGGGAGTTTTGGGGGGGGGCTGTCTTGCAGAACAAGATATCAGTAGGAATATGCAAACTTGTGATGACAAGCGTGATTATGTTTTTTGGTGTTGTGACCTTGAACATCACCTGTCTGGATTTCATTTCCTTCAATAAAAACATGTTTTTGTTGGAAAACTTCTTTGTGTCTCTTCAGTCAATTTTAGACACACAAATTTTGATCCTTGTGTCGGAAACGGACCGGGAATTTAAATACGAAGCGAAAGATTCACATGGTTTGAAAAAAAAACAAACAAAAAAACAGTTTATGTAGCTCGTCTGCAGCTTTTGGTCACATTACATGATCTTCCGCTACATTTGGAGTTAAACTTTGGTCTTTAAATAACTAAAGATTTTTTCAGAGGAAAGAACATCAGACAGAAATATTACTGCCCTCATTTTAGTGTCTTAATTAAAAGACTTCTTAACTCCTCGGAGCATTTTAAACATTTTGAAAATACACAAAATAAACAACAAATATACATCAAATCAGGTCTGCCTGTGAAAATCCTCTAAAGGACTGTTTATTGGACGGAAGTGGTTGCTGGGCAAACAGGAAGTCAGCCATTTGGACATAATCAGTCACAACATGACTTATATTGATTTAACGTGAATGTAAAAGAGCTGAAAATCGATTTCCACAGTGTGAGAGTGTTCTTTACTGCTCCCTGAGCAGAAGGAGGTCTGTTGGAGGTCAAAACGACAGTACGTGGATTCAGAGATCCTTCTGCGAACGTTTTAATTAAAATCTGTACCAAAACCAAGAAGAACACCTACCTCAGTTTGCAGAGTTCGCTTCTTTTGCTGCCAAAATAGTCCTGATCCTGGAGGACAGGACTCCTCTACACCTCTGAAAGTGAGCTGTGGGATCTGGACCAGGATCTCGGCAGCAGATCCTTTAAGTTCTGGAAGTTGTGAGGTGGATCCTCCGTGGATCTGGACTCGTCGGTCCAGCTCATCCCACAGATGCTGGACTGGATTGATATCTGGTGAATTTGGAGCCAAGTCAAGTCACCTTGAACTGGTTGTTGTTCCGATCATTCCTGAACTGGAGTGTGATCAGGCTGAAAAAGGCCACTGATATCAGAGAAGACTGTTTCCATAAAGACCTGGACTTGGACTGAACCAGGTTTAGGTTAAAGTAACATCCACGTGAATGAAGGACCTGAAGTTTCCCAGCTCATGTTGTCCAAAGCCTCCACCAGCTGGTCTTCTACCAATAATGCATCCTGATCTTGATCCATCAAACCAGACCACCTCCCTTCATTGCTCTGTGGTCCAGGTCTGAGGCTCATGTGTCCACTGTAGGAGGTTTTGGTGGTGGACGTGGGGACAGCGTGGACTCCCCGACCGGTCTGCCTGCCTGCTCTGACAGCTTTCTATCAGAACCAGCATGAACTTCTTCAGCAGCTTCTGTCGAGACAGACCACACACGGTCCCGCCTCAACTCCCCACAAAACATCCCTAGGCCGTTTTTAGCAGATCTTGCTCCATGCCGACTCTGCAGGTCCTTCTCAAACACACTCACATCCACCTGCTGCCTAACAAACCCCACCCACTGACAGGTATCCATGGTAACCAGGTAATCAGCGTTGTCCACTTCACCTGTGATGTGTATGAAAACAATCTGAACGTCAAGGAAACAAAATATGTCCAGATGAGAGAAGTGTGTGTTGAGGGACGGACAGTAGAGTCGGTCAGACTTCCTGCAGTTGTTTTTCTTTTCTCTCACCAGTCAGACGACAATAACAACTTCAGTCACTGGTTGGATTTCCCCTTCCTGTTCATCAGAAAACCAGCTGACAAAAGACACAAAGGCACAAAGATAACAGTGTTTAAAAAACATGAGACGATAAAAACAATAATAATGAGGCAAAAAGAAACAAACAAAAACAAAAAAAAGAAATAATTTGATTCATTGAGGCAAAAATTAATATCTGCCCGAGCCTTCAACTGAAACCTGGGCCTGTGCTTTTTTGTTTTGTTTTTATCAAGCATACATTTGAAGGTAAATACGTTTTCAAGAGGGACCTGAATGTGTTAAAAAATAATAAAAAATATAAACATGTGCAATAAAAAGAACTAAATGAACAGATAATTTACATTTATCCCAAAATTTGTATGATTTAAACAGCAAATAATTAAAATTCAAAGATTGTAATCGTGAAAAAACAAACAACAAAAAAAGCGTGTCTGGATCCTGGAAGGTGAATTAAGTTGACATCTGAATTTTACCTTCTGGTACTTTCCTCTTTCTTTGGAAGACGTTCGTTCAAAGGAACCCAAAATCCACCACGTCCGCCCCAAACTGCCTGCAACCACATCAGACGTCTGAGAGGGTGCAGAGAGTTTCAAATGAAATCTCATCGCTGTTTAATTTGATGTTTGTTTGGTTTTTTTTCGGTGAATTTCAGTATTTACTGACAACGAGGGATTTTTTGGACACAGTCGTCCACAGCAAAATCTGAATTATTTTAAAATAATCTCTAATCTGGTTAGAAACCTCGCTCACTAACAGAGATAATGTTCGTTTAGACACATAATGAAATTATTTCCTGACTATCCATCAGAGTCAGCAGGGTCACCTCAGGTCGTTTCATTTGGTTTTTATGGATCTGAGCTGCTCTTCAGATAAAACAAACCTGGTTTTGTTTTGATATTTAAATCGTAATTTGGCCAATCAGATCTTGGCTTCCTTAAACAAGATTAGGAGGGGAAGGTGGATCTGACCTGGTCTGTACTCTATCCTGATTGGGTGGTTCAGTCTGTCAGTCACACAATAGCTAATCCATCTCCTGCTTCAATTAAACCTTCATTTTAAAAATGAACATCATGCGGTGAACTCATCAGTGAGCTGATAAATCAGGGAGAAGGAGGGACATTTTCCCATAGACTTCAATCCGATCTGACTTTTAATAACCAGTGGCGGCGTGCAGACATGTTTAGCTTTGGCTTCACTTTAACCTCCACCCTTGTCCTCCGTCTTCATTCGAGGCCTGCGTCTCTTTAAAGTGCAGCGGTCAGACGTGACCACCAGGAGGCAGCACGTCCTCACATTACTTCCTGTTCCCGCATTACTAATGTTCCCTTCCTGAGTGCTGACCTGCTGTTTGCTCAGCTGGGCTGGACAGATGACTCTGCGTTTGACCTGGAGTGATTCATCAGGGTGTGTCTCCTCCGTCCTCAGCCTCCAGGGATGGAAACGATCCGAGCAACTGAACCTTAAACCTGCGGCGCTCCATGAAGGGAACGTGGAAGTCCAGCTGTGCTCGCCCTGAGGACACACTGTTTGAGTCTGCAGGTGATGGACAAACTGTCTGAGAAAACAAACTCCTGGTCACCAACATGAACTCACATCATGATGCAGATGTTCCAGCTGTGACCACGAGATTCCTCGAACGACGCCTGAAGTCACACTGAAATCATTCAAAAGAAATTCAATGTGTTTAGAAAAATATTAAACACTTCAGTATTTGATTTTTAATCCGATTTTTACAACAATAAAGTATTAAATAACGACGTTCCGAGAAAAAAGCGGCAATTTGTCCCGAATTCAACTGTGATCTCTAAAACAGTTGAGGACGAACAGCAGGAGCTACGAGGATTTGTAAAGTTTTAAAATGTGTCAAAAACACTGCATTTAACAATCAACACAAATAAAAAGAAACAACAACAACAACAACAAGAGCAGCGGTGACTCAGACAAACCTGGAGGGAGCGGAGTGAGACGGCAGTTAAATAATTTAACTTCAACATCAAATGACGTATTGATTATAGATTTTCAGGACATAAATGCAAATGGTTTGTTTTCTCACACCAAAATATGTCCTTTAAAGCAGCCAGGCAGAAGAACTTCAATCTTCTAACTTAAATCAAATGTAAATAAATTGTGATCAAGGTGTCTTTAATTACTTTAGTTTCATGAACTAATCTAATTTGCAGCAACACATATTTACATTCATAATAAAAAGTGCAGCCAAGAGTTTCATCGCTCTAAAATTTTCACTGTGTAAAAAACTTTCGATTAAATAAACCACACAAAGCCCAAAACAGGAAGGTAAATTGTTGTGCATTTACTTTTGTATCTTATGCTGACATGTTTGTCCATTTGTTTTTATCAGGATGTGCAAAAAAGCAAAACAGAAACTTGCCAAAATGTTGCATGAAACGTGATTTTTGTTTAAATCACCCATTAAAATAATATCACAAAGACTTCTGCCTTAGATATGAAGGAAAAAAGTGCACGCTCAGCTTTTTGACTGTAAATGCAGATCACCTGAATTCTGCCACTCGTGTGGAGTTCCTCCTGCAGGTCTGGTTCTCTCAGAGCGTGAAGACGAACAGGGCGGGAACTCCACGATCGAGTCCACACCGCAGTCTTCCTCAAACCTCACTGCAGAGTCGGCCTGTTTCTTTCACGCAGCAGCAACGCTTAAGAGAAATAAACTCAGGCCAGACTCAGAGTGGCTCTTCTCAGCTGTCAGAAAAGAAGAAGAAGAAACCACAGAGAAACCACCGGGCGTCTCTGAGGGGACTCCACACTCTGCAGCTTTCTGGAAACGTTCTGCTTC
This sequence comes from Remorina albescens, assembly GCA_034769265.1. Lineage (NCBI taxonomy): Eukaryota > Metazoa > Chordata > Actinopteri > Carangiformes > Echeneidae > Remorina > Remorina albescens. The sequence continues at coordinate 27,542,907 of CM068494.1, forward strand.
TGATCTCATGGTCTGTTTATCATAATGTGATGCCAAAAAAGACAAAAACAAAACAAAACAGAGTTGTTTACCGTTTATATTTGGAATGAATCTTTGATCCTCGTGAATCAAAACGCCTTCACATTTAATCCTGCTGTCATTGTTACGTATAAGAACTAAATAAAAGCTTGCAGGCTCCGTTATCGAGACAGAAACGTGTCAGAACGTTTACAGCTTTTAATCTAAATCAGGAATTTATCATTTCAATGATAAAAAAGTTGTTTCTGCAAGTAGAGTTTATCTTTAGAGACTTTGGTGAGCATTTATTTTCATGCATGCATCTCAAGGTGTCGCCCCAGTGCATGCTGGGAGGCCTGCAAACATGTGTACCTCATCTACCTCCAGTCACATGATCAACACTTGGCCAATACGAATGCTGATTGTGCTTTCAAAATAAGAGAACCATCACTTGAGGACTAACAAACCAATAATCCGGAGGATTATTTTAGCCCGAAAACGTTTTATCTTGGATTAAATCTGTCACTTCTGAGTCTGCAGCTTTGTGGACAGGAAGTTCTGGGCCTGTTGACCTCCGTTATAATATGCCAAATGTTGTTTCGACTGCTCGCTCATTTGGAGTTGAGGAAGAACCGAGTAGAGTTTGGGGGTCAAAGGTCAAAGTTTACTGTGATCTCGAAAAACAAGCTCTTGCCAATAAATCACAAATTCACGTCCTAATTCTCACACATGTTAAGGATAAAATGGGGATGTTTTATATCCAAAGGGTCAAAGGTCGACTTCGCAAAACTCAGCAAAGACAAACACCCACACGGTGCTAACTAGTTCATTTATATAATCGTGGCGTTTTCTCCTGCAGCTTTGGAAATGAATGGCCGGTTAATCTGTCACTTGTTTGAGGTTAACGTCGTCGCTCAGTAACCGTCGAGTCTGGAAAGTCTGAATCCAGCTCGTCGAGCGTCATCTGATCAAACTCCACCTGGATGGAACAGCGCGTACAGAAAAATACCTGCTGCCCTCACGTATAAATAGTTCACTTTACTCAACAGACGTTTCACAACGTTCACAACACGGTCGACAAATAAAGGAAAAAAAAAAAAAGAGAGAAAAGAAACACACGAGTGTTTGTGCGTTCGAGTGAGATGAATGGCAGCCGGAGGGATGAAAGGAAGACAGAGAGGGAGCGGGTCGGTCAAAAAGAAACACACACACACTTCTGGTTCTGTCAGGAAAAGGTTTTACTTCAACAATCAGTTCACCTCGATCACAGAAAAAAGAAGAAAACGTCAGAAAAAGAAGCAACAACAACAACAAAAAAAAAAAAGAAACTGCTCCGTCATCGGCTCCAACAGTCACCCAAAGTAATAGAATTTCTTACTTTTATTTATGTGCTTTGTTCTTTGTGTTGCTGCTGTCAGATGATCAGCTGATTACTTACTGACATTATTCATTCTATCCAAACATTAATGAGTTTAGGGCAGAAGAAAGTCACAGGTTCGATTCCCGGCCTGGAGCCTTTCTGCGTGGAGTCTCCAAAGACATCATGTTTGGGTTCATTGGTGACTCTAAACTGTCCGTAGGTCTGTCTGTCTCTGTGATGGACTGGAGACCTGTCCAGGGTGACCCCGCCCCCTCACCCAGAGTGAGCTGGGATTGGCTCCAGCAGCCCCCGTGACCCGGAAACGGATCAGAGGTAGAAGATGAATGAATGAATGAATAGTTCACAGTGGTCCGACACAAAACACGGCACTTTAGTTTTTGTGCAGAATGTGCTCAGAGCACAGACTGGAAGTAAAGATGGATTCAGTCTCAACCTCAGACTGAACTGCTTTGCTGTTGCCTTTTTGGAAGTTCCCGACTAACCTTTAGACTTTCAGAACTTGAAGCCTGAATAAAACGTTAAGATGTTGGACTATATAAACTTTCTCTCCTCATAAAGTCGTCTTGAAGGAGAAAATCAGCTTTAGAAACCAAAATGTTTTTGTACCAGAAAGTACATTTAAAGACCTCCGATCATGTTTCAGTCTCGGATGTTGCTGTTTGTCAATCAAGTTAACTTTACATGACTTTAATTGAGAGGCCTGAACATTTCCAGGCTCTTGATTCTTGTATTTTTTTTTTTTTTCCTCTCCTTCTCGCTCTTTTTGGAAACAGCTCCGTCCTTTTTGTTTACAGGAATGCAGGAAGTCCGATCAGGTTGCTGTAATGTCACTGAAGAAACAGAGACAGAGCGATACTGTTACCACAGAGAGAGAGAGAGAGAGAGAGCAGCGATGTGGAGGTCGAGGTTTGAGACAGTCAGATGTGAACTTCGTGCGGTTTATTAGAAAAGTTTCTGACGCCGACAGTCATCCTGTTGTTTTCACATGTGGTTTCATGTGTGTTGACGACAGAGAGTCAGCGGCCTCGACCTCACAGAAGAGTCCAAAACATGAAGAGAAACCCAAAACATTGGACTGATTATTCTGATTATGCGGTAAAGTGCATTTTATTCTTAAATTATTAACCTTCTAATCTGTTTCTTTTTTTTTAACTCAGTGGCTCTTTTTTCACGTCTCAGAGAGGAAAATTAAACTTCTGGTTCGATTCCGGCCCGTATATTTCCACATCTGGATAGATCCTGGCTTTCGTCCTGTGGCGTTGACTCACAGCCGGAAGATTTTCAGTGTGAGGCCCAGAATCGATGCAGATCTGAGCATCACGCTGTAAGTCCAGGCCACATGAATCTTCCTATCTGCGTTTGAAACGTGCTGCACAAATAAAGCTTGTTTGACTAATTGATCGGAGGCTGAAGGTTCGTTCGGGGTTCGCCCTCTTCACATCACGAAACAGTTAAATGTCACCAACCTTTACGTCATCTACGGAGCCACAGAGGGAGGGATCTGAATCTGAAACTATTATTTCATTGTTTAACATCCTGTCAGCCGCTTGAGATGAAGTTAGGTCGAAGAAAATTATTTGTCCCAATGGAGACAAATCCAAACGTCTGGTTCGGGATCCACCGACTCCCTCACGTATTAAAGTTCATACCTGATAATAACCTCCATCATCTGCTGTTTGTTTCTTGAACGCCTGGACTTTATCCCCCCGCCCCTTGTATTTGACCTCCGACCTCTCTGCCCGGATTCATGGCCCTCTCGGGGAGACGTTGGGGCGGGGGGAGGCTGGCGAAGGAGCAGGACATGGTGATTTGGGGGCTCTGGCCTCTAAACACTTCCACATGCTTCCCCTTGTTCGTCTGTCAGTTTGTTACGTGTGAGAACCAAATCTGTGGGAAACAAGTTTGACACTGCGGGGCCTCCATAGCCTTTAAACATTGAACTCATTTCAGGTCACGCAGGATGTAAACGCGTGTGAATAACACAGGAAGACGGAGGGAGGGAAAGTTAAGGACAAATGAGCTTCGCTGATGTGGAGGCCAAGTCCAATTTCCTGTAACCTTCTACTGTCTTATATACTTCAATAAAATCTAATTCAGCATTACGTTGGTTCACTTTGAATAAGAATAGATTCCTCTCCAGATTATCACTCCACAGTGTCACTACTTCCTGTTCCCATGCAGCTTCCTGATGCTGAGTTTGATCAAATTCAGGCTGCAAACTCAATCTGAATGTAAAATAATCAGTTTTAACAAAGACGGGTGTATATCTGTTGACCCCGACCGCCGACGGGACGACGTCCATTATCCAAACTACTGTCCAGTCAGAGACAAAGACAAACACCGCACACACACATTCATGGAAATTGTAGATTCCTGTTAATTTTTCCTTCAGGAGTAAAATAAGCTTAATGTTGCCTGGATTGTGTTCATCATCAACGTAAAGTTAATGAAACGGAGGCCTCCAGATAAAACCTGTGTGACGTCGCTGCTCGTCTTTAAAGACGATTGATTTGTTTTGTTTGATGTTTAAATTGTTCGCAGTGACTTGAAAGTAATTCTTGAAAGTCTGCCAGTCAACCAGCGTTCCCGATCAACTCCCAGACTTGTGGATCAACGACAACAACAACAGGAAACGAGCGGACCGACGCTTTAATTCTCGGCCTCATTAGAAGTAAATATGAGGAAACAGAGTCCTGCTCAGCTGTGAAGGGATCCTGTGTGGAGTCTTATCAGGGCAGAGGAATGTTTCATTTCATCAGTTTCATCTCTTAAACCCTCAAAATGTTCAGGCCTTAAAAAACATTCTTGTAGCGTCACAACTGATATCTGCTTAATAATTTAACACACTTTTCAAACGAAAACATCAACAACTCTCTGGATCAAATCTGAAGATCTGCGTCTGAACTGAACTGAAAACCGTCAGACTGCAGTTTGTAGTTTGATTCACCAGAGACAGTTAAAGTCACCGCGTCTTTGCATCTTTGACGTGAAGACGTGACGGGAAAAGATCCTGTGGCGCCATCGGCCTTCAAACGAAGCCATCAAGAGATTTGGGACGTGCTGAACTTCAGGAATCAGGAGAAAAAAAACCAAGCTTAAAAAAATATGATGCACATAAATGCTGTAAAAGCCACAGAACCTCCCAGATCGACCCAGCTGAGAGGAATTTTCTGCATTTGGAGGAAAAAAAGTCGAAGTCTGGAGCCACTTCCTGTGGCTGCTGGATGTTTGTGCAGGATTTGAGGAGGCTTGAAGAAGTCTTTGATGAAGCAGGGCTGAGTTCGGGTTAATCCTCGGCCATTCACGGCCTCTCAGAATCCGAAGCTTCGACTCAGGCACATATGGGACCAGATAAGGAAGCACGGAGGGCAGGCCGACCTCGTTAAATACTCCTGTTCATTTTATTTGCACCTTCAGGAATTCGGATGGAAGCATCTCAGCAGATTTCACGTGGAATCTGGTGCGGTCATCTCGAAGGTTTTGCCATAGCACCTGATTTATGAGCCTTTATCTGAACATGTTGTTGGGTTTAACCTCAGATTAAAGGAAGCTGCTGCTTGTGCCGTTTTCCATTTCGCAGATTTCTTGCAGTTGGACGACGACGTGTGGACCGGCTGCGGTTGAATTTTGGGTTTAATTTGACGTCACGTTGCTGAAGACAGGCCACACTGAAACACGAACACCTTACACATTCTAACAAGAAGAAGACAGAAGATTCAGGACTGAAGTTAAAATAGAAACTTTTCTGTGTGGTGTTTTGTGTTTGCTGTTGATGTTTGTTGGTCTTCATCTCAGTTACTGCTTCTCTTGCCTGTTGTGTGTAGATCCTGCGTGCTCTCTCTCTCCTTCAGCACAAACTTAAAACACACTTCGGCCTTTGAATGATTTATGTTTTTATGAATGAAGCCGTCTTTTCGTTGTCCACATCGACCATCTGGTTATGATGAGCAGACGGTTGATACGCTGTTTGTTTTGTTGACTTTTGCGTTGCAGCGTTACATTCTTAGAAACAACACAATTCAATCATGCATGCACACACAGAACAAAAAGTCACATTTAAGACGCACAAGTAGATTTCTGCAGCTACATTATCGCACACATGTTCACACATCACACACGACTTGGAGGGAGTGAAAGACGGAGAGTCATATTACTTTGACTCCATACGTGAGGTATGCTGAATTTACCGCCTGATGTCTCCCCTGAGGGCGGGGACTCTTGAACAGTCTTTAGTCAGCTTTAGCGTTGATCCCACCCACCCTAAAACGCCCCCGGGGGGCAGGGTGGGTGGATTTACTGTACCTTCAGACACACATGGAGCTGATTTACTCCACACAGAAGAAAAAGAACGTCGCACAACATCTCAGCATCTTTTTCTCTTCGGTTTGTCGCAGGCTGAAAAACGGTTGAGTGTGTTCTCATGTTCCTCGTTGTGTGTTTCAGTTTGTGCGGCTGCTGAAGATCTGCAGATTTTTAGATTCCTGCTGCTTTGGTTTTTACCAATTCATCTCAGAGTCACAGCAGAATAAGAGAAACTTTCATGCTCCCGCCGTAAGATTCTGCAAGTTTAAGTCAAAACACAGCTGATTAAAAAAGGAACGATTAAATGATCAGACGTCTTTGATGGACGAGTCCCCCACCCAGAACATAAAGTCTGCATGACGTGTCCAACCACAAAAAAACGCCGTGAAGGCGCCCCGTATTTAATCATTTAAATATGGGGCGTCTTTTCAGGAAGCTGCTCACGGGGGCCAACTTTCACATCAACCTTCACCTGAGCAGCCATCAGAAGGTGCAAATCACAGGAAGCTCCAAAGCAGACTGCTGCGGGCTAATCTGACGGTGACGGTGATGCCGCCTTTCTGCGGAGTAAATGAAAAAGCAAAAACTCAAAACTACTTCCCTGAAGTTAAAAAGTAGAGCTTATTATATGATGTATTAAAAATGTCTGATGAGTGAAACAATCAGAACAAAACGGAGGACTCGCTTTCAACTGGAGGAACGAATCCTTAAAAAAACGAACTCTCAGGGTTAGCATTAGCACAAACGCTAACGCCGCGTCGGCCAACAGACTACATAAACAAACAGAAGAAGCTAACTATGCTAGCCGATCTGATTCTGATCTGCCATTCATGGAGGGCATGATGCTCAACTGTGGCTTCTAAATCAGAAAAGCAATTTTTTTTTTTTTTTAATTTTTGTAGGAAAAATATTTCAAACAAAAAAATGGAGTTAAGAAGACGCCTGGAGAGGAACTTTACTGTGGAGGGGCCTGCAGACATCCTGATATGACATCATATCAGTAATAATCATTCACTGTCAATATCTGCACAGCGGACCTCATGTTGGCCCCCACGATCTGTCAGAGCCACATAAAAGCAGCTGCACCTGCGGCCGACTCACAACAGAAAAGCAGAGTTTTTGTGTGTCGTCGTCTTGGTGAGAATGAGGGTGTAGTTGTGTGTTAGTGTGTATTACTTCATTGTGCTTCGCCTGGCAGGTCACACCAGCATGTAACAGGATCCTCTCCGGGCTCGGGCCAATTTGGAGAACAATGCAACAGGCGTCACACCTCCATGTTTTTTTTAACACTCAGTAAACGATGATATGATCCTGGTGGCTGAGAGCCGGCTCACAGGTGAAACTCTCACAGAGGAATCAGTTTCTAGGGAGGACGAGAAACAACAAGCCGTGAGGAAACGAGAGAGGAACCATTCTGACACAAGCCGAAGTACAAAAAGGAGGCAGAGAAACCAGAATCAAACATGTTTGGAGGAGAACGTAGAGCTGAGGAGGACTGACAGCCTGTCAATCACACAGCAGCCCCGCCCCTTAATCCATCCCCCGCTTTCCTCTAAACCTGACCATCATTTAAACAATTTACATCATGTTGTATCGAAGACTTGAAACTACGTTTATTGAGCTAATAAATCACTGCAGAAGGAGGGACATTTTCCCATAGACTTCAACACAATCTCACTTCTTTTACAACCAGTGCCGTCGCCCCCTGATGGGTACTGAGCAGAATGAAGGTTTCTACTGTTGTGTTGCTCCAATCTACGGCCTGTGTTTGTCTCGGCTCGGCGTTCCGTAAAAACTGACGTTTTCGGTCCGTCTGCGTCTCTGTGTTGTGTGTTTCTACCTCTGTATTCACCGTCCATCCATCCACACCAATCAAACAAAAAAGGAGAGAGACAGAGAGAGAGAGAGAAACCCCATCACTGTGATTCAGGAAATTCCGGTCATTCCTCAGTAATTCCTGCTGTCATTGCCTCCGTCTCTCCCTCCAGTTGCCGCTCTCTCACACATCGAGGTAAACCGGCCTCTCTCTCTCTCTCTCTTTTCGTCCCCTCCCTCATGTCAACACTGCGTCTGTCTTCCACCTCTCACCCTTGACCTCCGACCCCCAGCCAGACTTAATAACAGGAAGCGATCGACTCCCTGCTGCGGTGGGAAGAACGGCGAAGGCGTGGAGCAGCTCTGCAGGTTTTTTCTGACCCGCCGCGAAGGCCTGACGCACAACTGAGGCCTCCATGTTGGAGCAGGACTCCTCGCCGCTCTGTTTAACGACGGCCGCAGCTGTTTGTCTCGCTGCTGACGTCTTCTGCTTACCCTCAACATTTTAGCATCAATCAATCCCATCAGGGGTCCAAAAAATAAAAAAAAAGGAACAGCTTTCAAAACTTTCCAAAACCAGCCTGAAAGTTTCCAAAAACTGCTGCTGACGTGTTGTTTTGTTTTGTTTTTTTTTTCCAGCCAGACTTGAACGTGTTTGTTTAGGATGGAGAGAGTTTACAGGGACTGACGTTTAAATGGTATAACCCCCCCCCCAAAAAAAATAAACCTTTTTACGGGAAAAGGAGGATGAAAGAAAAGAGACGGGAACATTTTTATAAATCACCATCACTGTTATAGTTTTTACATTCAAGAAGTTAAACTGACAGATTCGTATATCGGAATATTAAACTGTGTCCCAAGTTCAGCAGGCTGATTATTCCATATTTACTGTCGGACTTCAGACGGATCACGTGTGATGACCGGATGAAATAACTGAGCAGGAACTCAAACATCACTCAAATGTAATGTAATGATAGCAAAGAAAGGAGAGATTAAACTCAACGTACACACAACAGACTTGATTTTAATTGTTAGTTTCTTCTTTCGTTCCTGTTTAAACCCCCCCCCCCCCCCCCCCCCCCTTTGTGCTGTTGTGTCAGTTAAATTTCAATAAAAGTAAATTTTATGTCTTATCATTAAAGAAGGAAGTAGAAGATAAAAACAGTAAAATGTGTGGGTGGTTACATCCTGCTTCAACACAGAACATTTGGAACGAGACTTAAAAACTGGATAAAAGTCGGCCTGATGAAACCGGATTAAATTAAATTAAACCTTCCTGGCCGGAATAATAAAAAATTAATTAAATTGAATCACTAAGTTTTTTATAAGCTGGTGACTGGAACCTGAATAAAGGAGCAGAAGAAGAAGCAGCTCCTCCGTTACTGTAGACGCCTCCTAATTCTTTCCAGTATTATGAAGTTCAGGCTGCCGGTGAGCCCGAGTGTGTTACCACGGCAACACCTTCCCTCGCGCGCGCACACACACAAACACACAAACACAGATTGACACATAAACCTACAAACCTTTACTCACATGCTCAATCCCACACACAATCACGTGCTCGCACACATAAACACACTTTCACTTCTGTCTCGCGCACACACACACACACACACACACACACACACACACATTGGACTGAAGTTGTCACTCCGTCCTTTTAATCCAGTTAAGCAGCTTTACGGACTCAGAGACGACAAGTTGTCTCTGAGAGTCTTTGTTGGCACTCACAGTCCTGGAGACTCAATCATCTCATCTGCTGGGAAGACTGGGAAGACTGGGAAGAGCTGGGAAGACTGGGAGGACTGGGAAGACTGGAAAAACTGGGAGGACTGGGAAGACTGGAAAAACTGGGAAGACTGGGAGGAATGAGGGAGCTGGGAGGACTGGGAGGACTGGGAAGACTGGGAAGACTTGGAGGACTGGGAAGACTGGAAAAACTGGGAAGACTTGGAGGACTGGAAGAATTGGGAGGAATGGGAGGACTGGGAAGAGCTGGGAAGAGCTGAGAAGACTGGAAGGAATGGGAGGAATGGGAGGAATGGGAGAGCTGGGAGGACTGGGAGGACTGGAAAGACTGGGAAGACTTGGAGGACTGGAAGAATTGGGAGGACTGGGAAGAGCTGGGAAGAGCTGAGAAGACTGGGAGGACTGGGAAGACTGGAAAAACTGGCAAGACTTGGAGGACTGGAAGAATTGGGAGGACTGGGAAGAGCTGGGAAGAGCTGGGAAGACTGGGAGGACTAGAAAAACTGGGAAGACTGGAAGTATTGGCTTCTTCCGCTTCCACACCAGCAGCTCCGTTCACAGGACAGAGACATAAAAAATGTCTTTACCATCTTCAGTTGGTAAACGTAGCGGTCGTACAGCTCAGCTGATGATTAGAGGTAATAATAATCAATCAAAATAATTAAATTAGCTTCGAAGCCTCCAGTTTGGTCGTCGGCCATCTTAGTCCGCCTCAAATGTTCCCGCTCCGACTGAAGTTTTGTTGTTGGAGACTCTCGGCTGGATTTTCAGGCTTTAGTCCGTCAGCCATCACTCACACGTGTGTTGTGTTGTTGTGTTCGTCGTGTATTTGGACTTCGGCGTGCCTCGGATGATGATCGGGTGATGATCCGGTGCACGTGCACGTGCACAGCAGAAACATTATTAGCAGCATCTATTTGCTTCTGGTTACAGAGTTAAAATGCTGCAGGTGGAAAGTTCCAAACAGATTCCTGGTTGTGAGTCAGTTTTCAGACCAACGCATGATAAATAATCTGAATCACTGCATCGATAAATTAATCATCAAAAAAAAAAAAAAAAAACCCACTGAGAGCTTTTCTCTTTCAGAAACATACAGCAGGTCTTCTGAAGTGAGAAATGGCCTCAGAGAAACACGACTCTCAGAGTTCAAAGGCCTGTCAGCGAGATGTTTACAGCCGAGGTTCAGGTATGCAGCTCTTCGCTCACACTCCGAGTTAACTGGCCGAGTGCTCGCCTCTCCAACGTTTTTACAGGTGTCCCGTCGCCACCGCAGAAAAAGAGACACGGCGGGAATTTTACAACAGCTCTGGCTCATGGAAGCAGGTCGCAGGAAGTTTTCATTTATCCGTCACTAAACAAAGGAAGATAATATATAAGTTTTCTTTAGAGGTTCAAGCTGATGGGGGGGCAGCGAGAATTAAGATTTTATAAAGACTGAAAGCTTGAGAACCCTCTTTGCATGATTATAATTTGCAAACTAGAAATAATCATTTAGAAACTTAAATGTTGTTAAGTCACGAAGATTCATCATCTCCAAACCATAAATCTGACATGCTAGCTGCTAATGGACACTTCAGACAGCTGTAGAGGGTTTATCCTCTGGGGACCGCGACCAGCTGATCCAAGAGTGCTAAATTACGTTCATCCTGAAGGTGGTTTCCTTTAGACCAGGTTCAGGGACAGTCGTCCTCTTCAGGTACGGGATCGTGACCATCGAGGTGAGAAACAGCCAATTATTGAGCTTAAAGTCGTCGGTGGCGAAAGTTTCTGAACTCACACACTCCAAAAGAAAAATAATATATAAGAATATAAGGAATGTAAATGACTTTAAAATAAATAAGGAGAAGATGAGCAAATAATTATATCTGGATTTATGTAGAATTGTGAGTAATCCCACATCACTCATTCATTTTCATTTTTAGAATGAACAGACTGAATTTATTGTCCTGATTTCACTCGCTAGAAGAAAAGAAATCTCTAAATTTTTGATTGTTTTCATTTGTTTCTTTTCTTTTTTTTTCTGTCTTCATCTTTAATTCCTGGTTATTTTCTGTTATTTTCCCACAATCCTCCTCTCCCTCTCTGCTTTTCACAGCCAGCAGACTTTCTCACTGGAGATGATAAGAGCTGAAACACAAACAAAAGTGAAGTCAGGTGCCCTTCGAAAACATGTAACCCTTTTGTCCTTGGTTTGTATGTGTGTGTGTGTGCGTTATGGGAACACACACCGCAGCTGCTGGCTTCCCTGACTACCAGCCGTCAAACAAAAAAAATTCTTTTCAAAACCAACGTTGGGAACCGGCGGAGAGATGATTAAATTCTCCATGCGAGGAGTTCAAAAGCAATAAAAAATGAAATGAAAACACGGGCGGTGTGCGACACAAAGGGCTCATTGTCGGAGGGCAGAGGAATGTTAGTGTGTGTGTCTGTGTGTGTGTAACTGTGGGCAGAGGCCGGGGAGGAATTTGTGTTTTTTTTCTTTCTTTCTTTCTTTTCTTTGCACTGAGACAAAAGGCGGCCTATGACGAGGAGAGACGGAGAGAGGGAGGCACAAAGAGGGAGAACGAGGACGGACGGTCTTTTTCGGCGCTTTAACGTGTTTAAAACTGTGAAAGAAAAAAAAAACAGTTTTTATAAAACACAGTGAAAACACGAAGCAGCCGTTAGTTCAGATCTGCTTGTTTGTCCGTCCATTCTCATCCTCCATCTCTGATAGTGACGTCTGGAGTCACGTCTCTGTGTCGGACGCTCCTATTGGCTCCGGTGGGTGATGTCACAGCCAATCAGAGTCTCTGGATCAGTCCTGTATGTTTCTGATCTCAGTGAGGAGAAGTTGGTCTGAGACTTGGTGACATTCCTAAAAAGGAAAAAACAAAAGGATGTGAGATGAATCCTGGTTTGGAATCGTAGTTGCTTCCTGTCTTTAATTAGACTCGTAAACTCGTTGGATTTATGAAACATCCTGATTCACATTCAACGCAGGTTTATTGTTGTGTGCACTTTAAAACTCGGCAGTTAAAGCACACAATGAAATTCTTACTGTCCGTCCTCCCACACTGGATAAGGATTTACAGATAACAGTAAGATAAAATCTAATAGAACAGAGCAGGAAGACGATGGGGCTATAACAATATATCACAATATGACAATAGACTATAACAATAATTATAACTAAAGAGAGGTAGTTGTGCAAAAGTAAACAGTGGTTCTAACTGAATTAGCAGCAGCTGCAGTGAATATCACTGAACAGCAGCAGCATCAATAAATACGCTGGTTCACATGATGGCCTGTGGAGAGAAACTGTTTGTTTCCCTGATGGGGGAAGTGTAAACGGATGATGCTGTGAGCCCTCCTGATGATCCAGGTTTGGAAAACGTTGACACTCATTGTGCTCCATCAGACTCTCCACCAACCAGGAAGAGACATTCAAGACACATTTATCATCTGATGCTGCAGATTGATAAAAAAACAAAAACAAAAACAAAACACGGCCGTACGAAAGAACTTTGTTTTTTGTCCCAACTTTTCATAAGAATTCAGCAGAATGTCTTTGTTTTTATATTTAGCTTGGTCCCAGTTTTAATGAACATGTTTAGGATGTATCAAATAAAGTTTGATTGATTTATTCCTGCACATGTAAGCGGGTTGGTAAAGGAAGTAAAGAGTTGAGTAAAAGAGCAGAAAAGGTAAATGTAGATCTGAGAGCTGTTGATGTTTCAGGCTCCAAAAGAGTCGTGTATATAAACATAAACACACTTATCCACAAGCTAACACACACACACACACACTCACAACGAGGACCTCATTTCCTCTAATCCCTCGTCTCCTGACCTCTGACCTTTGCGTGGGTGCCGACAGATTTAAGACCTCCAACTTCCTCCGGCTCCGTGTGATCTGCTCTGTGAAGGCGGCTCAGTCAGAAACCTGCACAGACGCTACGAAAGCAATCACATCAAACCAGAAACTAAAGTCAGGCACGAAAAAGGGCCGATTCCCTCGAATGCATCAGCTACGCCTGCATCAAATAAATGTCATTCAATCCTGAATTTCTACAGTCAAAGACACAAAGACAAATTTGCACTGAATCATTTTCCAAATTATTTATTTGATTCTATAAACTATCATTAGATAGATATACAAATATACAAGGTCTGAATGTATAAAAATATAATGAAGAAAATAAAAAACAAAACTACTTTGTTCAGGTAAATTTGTTCTATTAGTTGTAAAAAACAAAAATTGAGCAGAACAGTAGAAATAGTTAAGATAAGTAGTTCAAAAAAACAAAACAAATTTTATTAATGGTTCAAACTGATGCTGTGCTTAAAGTACAAGAAATTAATTAATATTAATCACGGAGAGTCAAAGTTTCATCTCCACACAGGTGTTGAATAAGTCAATAATAAAAAACCAAAGGCATGCAAACTGGGAAACGCTTCCTCTGCAGCCGAGAGCGAGCGAGCAGCTCGTTAGGTTTAACTGCATCTCCACCGACAATCACTTCCTGCTTCCTACATCGTCCTGATAGTCCGACAGCAGCAGGAAGCAGGAAGTCCAAACAGTCCAACTGACGACGTTCAGGACCGAACTGATTGTCAGAGGAGCTTCTGGTTAGTCAGTAAGTGATGCTAACTTTAGAGCTGGATGTTCCCCGTCTGCTGAAAATATTGGAAATATTTTTACCCGACTGGAGCCGTCATGAAATAAACAGACGGCGTTCATCCATCCATCATTGTTCGTTAAAAAAAAAAAAAAAAATTAAAGATCCAATCATTTGAGATGAATTCATAAAAAAAAAAAAACAACAACAACTTTAGCGACGACGTCAGCTGTGACTTATTTCATCAAATCCGAGTCGTGTGAGCTGCTGAATGAATCATCGTTCTGCTCTTTGCCCACTAACCATCATTTGTTTCTGGGGGGTGTTACATGGAAGTCAGACGTGTCTTGTCTGTGTTTGATTAACACAAATTAGCTGCTACAGTTCACCAAAGTTGAACTTCGTAAAGAGATCTGCATCTGAGCGTCTTGTCATTAAATCTCAAAGCTGGATTGATTTTCTGCAGACCGCACCCAAACTCTGACCGCAGGGCGGAAAGTGAAAAACAAAAAAGGATTGCACAGATTATTGCTGTAATTAATTTTACTGCCTTATTTTCATTTGACTTCGGCCCCCCCGGGGCAAACGAAGGGGTCATGACTGACGGCGTTTGTGCCTTCGTGAGGGCGAAGAGCGGCAGAGATGGAGGCAGATAAAGAGGCAGATGGTGAAAAGCTCTTTTGCAATCAGCGCTTCCTCCGACTGTGATGATCAGTGGAATAATAAAAAAAAAGGGCCTGGTGCAACATGTTCTGGGAATTCCCATAAATGTTCCTAATGACACACACGGTGTGTTGTGTGTAGGTGTGTGTGTGTGTGTCAATCTGTGCATACTTAAGCCAAAGACTGTCAAAACAAACCAGGATAAGAAAAGAATGTGTGTTGATTTCATATGTGAAGAGTTCAGAAATACAGAACAAACACAGTTACGGCCAAGTGACAGTCATCCTGATGGTTAAATCACCAGGCTGAAATATTTCCATCAAACATTCATGATCTCCGGAGGATGAACTGCTTTGCCTTTTAATGACTTTTCCTCTGTTGCCACCAGCAGGTCAAGTTTTACACTGAAAACTCTTAAAATCTACTGAATGAGCTGGTAAAACAAAATGTTAGGCAGATAATCGTAGTGCCCAGACAAAGAATAAACAAAAAATATAAAACTTTAACAAAACAGATGAACTGAAATAAAATACATCAAACACAAATAAAAATGCAGCAAATATCTGCTCATGATTTGGCTAAATACTAATTAGCAAATGTGAGCACGCTCAATTACGATAAAGGTGATAAGAACAATCCATAATTAGCATCTTACCATAGCCAGTGTTAGCATGTTGATGTTAGCATTAAGCTAAAAGTGTAAAAGGCTAATCCATCTTTAAATTAGTGCGGGAACATATTTAACTAAACCAAAAAATTCTGAGCAGAGTCGAAGAATAAAAATGTAAAGAGACTCAAAAATAAGTTAAAAAAAAAAAAGTTCCAGAGACTTAAAAAAAAAAAAGTGACCTTTGAACTTTTGTCTGCTTGCTTTTCTGTCTCAGCCCTTCAGACCTGAATGACTCAGCCTGTTTGTGAAATGAGTAAAAGATGATGCATGAACTGCGTTTGTGCTGGAATGTGTGTGTGTGTGTGTGTGTGTGTGTGTGTGTGCGTGTGATGTGTTGTACTCAGTGTTTTGGCGTCACCTGTGTTTTTCCCTGCAGGACCGAGGCCGACAGGCGATGGCTTGTCTGTTGGCTCTGCATGAATGTCAACAACACACAGGCCTACACACCCACACCCACACACTTACACAAAACACACCCACACACATGATTGTGGGCTATTTTTGTTCGCCTACCTCATGTATCCAAACCTTCTTGGTCTTCTTCCCTGAAGATCTGCGATTTACAAATTATAAAATCCGCCGTTGTTACGCAGACGACACACAAAACTGCACGTTGTGATCCTGGACGACAAAAAGTTTCCTTTCAGACACCCTAACCCAGCAGTCAAGATCTGGGTCATTCAGGGTGAAATCTCAGAATCAGAATCAACTTAACTCCGGCGGCGTGCGGTCTCCTTAAAACTCAATAACACGAACGACGTCCAAGGATAGATTCTGTTTTAAAATCTCGTCAACAAAAACAAACGTCTGTTAAACCAACCCGTCCCTGAAGACGGACGGGAAGTCGTGCTTTTATTTCTTCTTCTTGTCGGGACAAGAAGAATCAGTCAGTCAGTCTTATCTCGCCTGCAGCTGCTTCGAGACGTCGCAGCCAGAAACTACATCTGCTCTGAAATAATTTACTGCTCGCTGTTAGATCTCCCCTTCAGCTCTTAACTCTGTATTTGAGCTTAGTTCTTTTTATTTTATTTTTATTTTATCTTTTATTTATCAGAAGCTGGACTTCTCCGCTCCCTCGTCTTTTATGGAGAGGTCAGAGGTCACAGTTGGTTTGGGAGCAGCGACTCTGAAGGATTCATTATGGTCCCTCCGCAGACCGCAGGCCGGACCGGTTCATCCAAACCTGCTTACGTAACTTCACGTCAACACCTTTTGAGCTTTCCTTTCTTGAAACTCTCAGCGCCCGTCACAACTTCTAGTTTCTCCGCTTTGTTTTTTATCCGTCCTCAGGTCAACGTCTGCCGCAGTTCGTCTCCAGTCCGTCCTCTGAGGCCCCGACAGCAGACCAAAAAGACAAAAAGACCAAAACATGGGTGAACCACGAAGGAGGACGTTCAGCACCAGGGCTGAACGAAACACTCACAATGTGGCTTCATTTGGCGCAGACACACACACACACACACAAACGGGGAGTTGACATCAGTCTTGTGAACGAACGCATCGTTTGATTGTATTGTTTCCTGCCGTCAAAAACATTTCTCAGCTGGAGCTCAGATCTAATTTACTACCAATTACCAACAATTAGCACGCTAACATGACTGAGGCGGCGTGCTGTATCGATACTTTTACGGACCAACGAAGGAAATGTCCCATTTCTCAGCGTCAATAAGTGCGATGGTGGACTAAGATCGAAAAAACGTGATTGGCTGTTTATTTGTGTCGTCTCAGTTTGTTAAGAGTCTGAACTGAAAGTAGATCAAAGTTTTTAACGTCACGTTTACTCCCAAACGGCCTGTCAGTGCATTTCATTCACTGTTTATTATTCTATTTTCCAGCAGCAGTCATGGAGTTATATTTAAATTCTGTAAAGACCCTTTGAGGGCCGGACAGGAAACGAAGCGTCCTGTAATCCAGTGGAACTGCAGTTTGATGAGACATCAGCCTGTTTACCCTTCGCTCTCCCACCGCCGAGCCACAGCCAGATTAACTTCCTGTGTCACTTCCTCAATAGTACAGAAATCAAACTTCTTCTTCTGTGGTAATGTCACTCCTTCCACCTCGTTTTTGCCATATGTCTTTTTCTACTTTTCCTTTCAAAAAAAAGTTTTTAAAATTACTTTTTTTAAATTTATGTTTTGTCAGACTAAGTGCTCAGAGTGAAGTCTTTTTTTTTTTTGGCCAGGTTAATATTTCATCAATAAAACGAGCCCAGTGATTGTTTGTCTTCTGTTATCTTTAACTTTTTATTTCTACATTTTTCTCAGTTTGAAGTGCCAAAAGGGAAAGTAAAAAAAAAAAAATGATCTGGAGGAACAATTTTTTTTATTTCCCCCAGAGTGGTTGTTTTGACCTAAAAATGACAAAATATAAAATAAAAGGTTACTCTCAAAAAAAAAAAAAGGGGACAAAGGCAACTTATTAAAATGTTAATGTGCATAAAAATAGCTTTATTTCCGATTAATCAGAACCTGCATGCAGAAGCCAATGATTCATTGGCTCCTTCACTCCACTGGTGATTCACATGTGATGTTTGTGACATTAAGCAGCAGAACATACGTATCTCTCCCATGTTCCCTGAACAGACCTGGACCCGACTACCTGGATCACGTCCAGACCGAAGGTGGAGGTTTCAGTGTTTCTCTCATTAAATGTCTGGATTAAATCCGGATCAAGAGGTTTCTCTAACCGGATCAGAGACCACGAAGGCCGCGGCCGATTTATACAAATTTATCGTCCTCCATTTTGGCTGCAAATCTACAAAAGTCTGTCCAGGTCTGTTCCTGACAACATGGCTCATCGGCAGCACATCCCCTGAACAACGAGATGAACACCAACCACATAAGCAATCCTTCTACAAACAAAAAACAAACAAACAGAAAAACATAAATACAAAAGCAAAAAAAAAAAAAAAAAGAAGTCTAAACGATAATAGAAACTCTTACAACATAAAAAGTTTCAAAACTATTTGCGTCTGAAAATCTCAAACTACTGTATATAAAACTTTTAAAATCACATATACAACAGCTTAAAAAGGGGGAAACACCCCAACCTGAAAGAAGGCAATAAAATAATTTGACAGTTAAATTAATACAAAAAAAAAAAAAAAAAGGAACAAGTTGATCTATTGGAGAAAATAAAATAAAATAAAATAAAAAACACTGGAGAACAATGAGAGGTGAGTTAGTATTAGCATTGATAGTATCAAAAACCATTTACATTTACAGTAAATCACAAGAACGTTACTGTTCAGGGGGGAAACAAAATAAAACAAAAAAAACTATTTGGCATTTAAATATTTGGTAGATATTTTTGTTGCCAGGATGTGGCTAAGTACCAAGTTCATTTTTTTTTGTTTTTGTTTTTTAGTTTTTTTTTGTTTTTTTTTAAATCTAATGACTATTTACAAATCCTTGGTAGACCAGTCTGTGTGCTGCCAGCTGCAGCGAAGAAATGTGAGCAAACCTTTTTTTGTAACGGCTTCACGAGCTAATAGACCTTATCGTGGAAATAAAATAAAATAAAACAAAATTAACAAACAGCCGGTGTAGCTTATTGAGAAAGCATCAACCCCCATGATTTAAAAAAAATAAAATAACAAACAAACAAAAACAACTACCAGTTTCTCCGATCACAGAGCTTAACTTTTTTTCCCCTACTGGATAAATGATCAATAACATTTAATGGATCAATGAATAAACAGAGAATGACACGATGAGCTGGAAAAAAAAGGCCGATTGGAAGGAACAGTTCAATGAGCATTTACTTAGTTTGGTTTTTTTTGGTAGGAGGAGGAGGAGATTGAGCCCATGCTAGAGTTAGCCTAGCTTAGCATCAGAGAATGTAAACAGGGGGGAAACAGCCAGCCTGGTTTTAGCTGTAAAGTGTAAAACTGAAAAATGTCATTAATTGTAAAACTAAATCCAGTGTTGTAAGAAAAGAAGCTGCATCTGTGTCATAATGAGGTATCGTGTCACTGTGATGTCGTAAAATTTCCATTTACGTGCTAACGATGGACAGAGATGAGCTAGCTGTTTCCACCCGGTTTAAGTCTTTGTGCTAAGCTAAGCTTTTGAACAGACGTGAGGGGGGGGGGGGGGCATCAGTCGGAATACTGAATTTTTGAAAGTGTGTTTCCTGAAGCTAAACAAAGGTCGGCAGCTACAGTCCGCACGGTGTTGACTCGTGAATATTTACTCAGTTCACAGATCACTGTGTGTGTGTGTGTGTGTGTGTGTGTGTGTGTGTGTGTGTGTGTGTGTGTGTGTGTGTGGAATGTAGGTGTGTCACTCTGTACGAGCTCGCTGGTTCAACTTCAGGATAATGACAGAAAACAAACTCCGGAGGCACAGCGGTAATTATTATAGTGGTAAAAAACTTTTCTTTTTGAAGTCGTCACCCGCCCCAACCCCCCCTCAAAAAAATATTTTTTTAAATTAAAAAAAAAATAAAAAATTTAAAATTAAAAAAGGACAACGCCGTGCAGCAGAACAGTGTGGTCGATTATACGATTTGGGTCAAACAGTATTTGCGAATTCTTTTTTTCCCTTTCTTGGATTAGTTTAGATTACTTATCTGCTGCTACGAGCCAGCTGGATGGGACCCCCCCCCCCCCCCCCCCCCCTTTGTCCTCCAGGAAATAGAGGACACGGCGGAGGTTTAAATGAGAAGTCTTTTTTTATTTTGAAGTTGAATGTAAAAAAAAAAAAAAGGTCATTTTAATGGAGTTTATAGATCATGTGTTGAATCATCTCTCACTTCTAACGCAGCAATTTTTGTGCAGATTTAAAAAAAAAAAAAAAAAAAGGGGCAGAAACAACCATTTGCTGTAACTTGCCGACAGCTTGTTTGGCCCTTTTTCCTCTTTTTGTGTAATTGCAGGATAAATATGAACTAACACTGTGATTAATCTCAGGTCTAATATATGAAAACATAAAACCACACAGCGTTATAGTGATGGACAGCTTTCTGAAAACTCTTCTTTCTTTAATAGAAAAAAAAAAAAAAAAAAAAAGAAATGTCTTAAATCTCTCTGCATTACAAGGAGTTTGTCGGGGTTTTGTTGTTTTGTTTTTTTTTTTTTTTAAATCAAATATAAATGTTCACTTAAAAGTCATTTGCTTCAGTCAGGTGAGAAGCTTCAGTCCAAGAAACAGGAAGGAGGGAAATAAATAACGTGAGTGTTAATGTGTACCATACAGAGACAACAATCATTGCACAATGTTAGTGTTTTAAACGGGAAGGTGGAGGAAGAGAAGAGCAGAGAGGAAGAGGAGGGATGAAGTTCTCTGCATCCTCATTTTATAAGTTGTGTTGCTGTTTTGTTTTGTTTTTTTTTTTTATTCCTTGACTGGGGAACAAACAACAACAGCACAACAGAATAGTCCACTCCTGTTGCCACTTTTTCCCCGATAGAGAGGGACAACAAGGCCTCTGATTGGTTGAGAGAGCACCAATAATATTGGTTATAGATCAGGTAGGAGGAGTCAGTCAATCGATAGAGCGTCACTCCGCTGTACAGTCAGAGGAAAAGTGAGGAGGAGGCGGTATCGTGATGATGATGATGATGATGATGATGATGAGGCACTGTGAGGCCATGTGTCGGCCTTGATTGGGTTTTTTTTTTAGAGGTCTAAAAGGGAGCGAGGTGTGTGTTTGTGTGTGCGAAGGGAGGATGGGGTCTATGCATAGATCTCTGTGGTGGGGGCCTTCTTGTAGATGGGCTTCTTCCCCAAGTCATAGCTGCCCTCGTCCTTCTTCTTCATGCGGTAGATGAGGAGGAGGATGAGGAGCACGGCGAACATCAGGCAGACGGCTCCGCCTACAATCAGAGCTGGAAGAGACGGACAAAAGGAGACGTTAGACTTTGTGAAAGGTTTTGGTTTTTCCCCCCTCCAAACTGCGGCCGACTCTTCGGGTTGCGTACGGACCTGCGAGGACCTCCGTCTTGTTGAGGATGCTGTCGTCACTGGCGTGGGACATGAGGACGTTGGACGGGTAGTCCTCTTTGGTCTCCGCCTCGTTCTTCTGGATGGGGATTTCGTTGCCGCTCAGGACGATGTCCATCTCGTTGACAGTCGGTCGCACCGGCTGCTCCACCTCTGGAATCTTGTTGTCGTTCACGTCGGGCTGAGGAGGAAGAGAGGAAGTTAAAGACGCTGCGCTGCCTTTGACACACTGAGGCGAAAGTTAAAAAAAACTGGAAAAGGTCTCACCTTCAGTGATGGTCTGGACTCTCTGTCTGGGGTCTCAGTTGTATCTGTGGAAAGAAGCAGATTTGTCA
Source organism: Remorina albescens (assembly GCA_034769265.1). Taxonomy (NCBI): domain Eukaryota; kingdom Metazoa; phylum Chordata; class Actinopteri; order Carangiformes; family Echeneidae; genus Remorina; species Remorina albescens. The sequence continues at coordinate 27,564,364 of CM068494.1, forward strand.
TTTCACATCAAATACAGTAACTTAGACGAAAAAAAAAAAAAAAAAAAAAAAGAGCTGCATCTAAAATCGTATCTGCAGAAACCAACCTCCGTCTCCAGAGCCAGAGAACTCCTCGTCGTACTCCTCGTAGTAATCGACGTCGTCCTCCTCATCGTCCGTGAAGCCGAAGTCGGAGCCATTGTCTCCCGATGCCTCCATGTTGTCCCGGTGCGTCAACATGGCGACCGTCTGTGTGGTTTTCATGGGCATCCACGTCTCCGTCTCCCTGACCTGCTGGGACATCAGAGACAAGAGCAGGGGTGGTCAGAGGAACCTGCAACTCAGCTCATGAGCTGAAGGCAAAATACAGCTGAGGCTGATGGGAAAGCCACAGGAGGAAACTATCGAGATGTCCGAGTCAGACATGGTAGATCACATAAAACAAAACAACAAAAAAAGTGCACAATCATCTTCTGGGAACCATGAATGAATCCATCCAACAAGATGTTGAATGAAACTTAAAGAAAGCCGTAAGATGAGAAGGGACTGTTCAATCACCACATCACACCGACTGAGATTTCTACTCCTAACCACCAGTCTGTGGTTGGTAGGAGCCTCTTTTCTCTTCATCAGTCCTTCAGACATCTGATCCAGAAGCAGAAAAACAGTCATTACACGCAGCGTGGTGGTTACCTGTCCTGACCTGAAGTAAACCTGCACATTAAAGACCGAGCAGAACCGCCTCCGTCCTCCCAGCCAAAAAGAAAATTAATCATTTACATTCATTTGTTTCTGCAGCATCACCCACAACCACAGCTTCAAGTCAGGCCCAAAGCCTCCACTCAGGTTTATTTGAATGTGTCAGACAGACAGACAGACAGACGGTATCTCTGCGTCCTGATGCCACACACAGACACGTAAACAGAGGTTTGGGAAAGAAAAGCGTCTATTAGGTGGCGACAGCCGACGTGGAGTTTGTCTCCACCATGACAGAGCTGGATAAGTGACAGTTAGGAGGCTGAAATATTAAACTTATAACTCATGATGATCACTTTCATTACTGGTTAATTGTTTAGTCTATAAATTTTAGTCTATAAAGAAAAAGAAAAAAAAAAAGTGATGTGTTCACTTACAAAATGTGAACTACAAAAGATACAAGACGGAGAAATCCTAAAACTGTTTTTAATCAGTGCAGCTGTTCTTCAGTATAAAGTTACCGTCATCAGTTTTCAATTAATCCATTGACGAACTTTCATGAATTAAAAAAACAAAAACAAAAAAAACAACTTGTGAAGGCGTTTCTGTGATTTCCAACATTTCATATGAACCTAACTATCAACGATGCTGATGAACTTTAAAGAGGACTTGCCCCACAGCTTCTCTGCTCACTGTCACTAATCACTATGAAGCTCAACACAATGAAAACACATCCACCTCCTTTAATCACATTAACACACTTAATTTCATTGACCATTTGCTCAGTAAGCAGCATAAATGGGATTAACACTAACATGCGCACGCACACACACACACACACACACACACACACACACCCCCCCGCCCCCCCCATCAGCCTAATTATCATTACAACACACAACATACATACGATTAATCGGCATTAGGCCTAAACTCAGAGGCAGCTGACATAGAAAGAGGTGAGAAAAGCTTAAACTTCCAGAGCAGCTCAGTCAAATCTATCGTCCACGTAGACGTCTTTCATAGAAACAGTAAGAGACCCGGAAGAAAAAACCTCAATGGTTCAAAGCCATCACTTAATTAAACCGATGTTAAATTTAATCTCAAGTTGTTTCACCCTCAGAGTTGAAGAAAATAAGATAATTGGAGGCCGATTATGGAAATGTCTCTTAATAAATCAACAACACAACACGAGCACCCATTCTTAGAAATTCCTCCTCGCTCGGATCTCGTGACAGCAAAGAACTGAGTCACTTCAGGGGAAAAGAGAAACGGGCTTCAGCTCTTCTTCTTCTTCTTCTTCTTCTTCTTCTTCTTCTGTGAAAGCGTCCGTTTGCTGAGAAGCAAAAGCAAAAAGCTGACCGCAAATCACGCCTGGGCGTCCCACAACATCCTCATTTACTTCCCCCGACACACACACACACACACACACACAGAGCTGTGTTGACATCATGAGTTCTCCTCATAATTACTTCCATCTGAGACTTGTAAGGCGGGGGGGAACGAGGGAGGGGTCTTGGTCTTCATTTTTAAGGGTTAACTGCTGGTAAAGCTGGCCGGGGCCTCCCACTATTATGTGTGTGTTGAAGTGCTTGGCATAGTAACGGTGTGTCTTTGAAAGTAATCCTCTCTGCCTTTAGTAGTTTATATGAGTCGGAGGGTGGAGGTGAAGGCTGGTGGGGGGGGGGGGGGGTCACCGCCTTTGTGACGGCACTGGAGCTTCAAACAGGGGGCGACCATTTTCTTCCTGATGAGGACTCCTGCATGTCTCACCCTGATTTGTTTTAGACTTACTCTACCCATAATCCTCTTCTTCTTCTTCTTCTTTCCACTGATTCAAAAAAACTCATTGGTTTTAAATCCTCTGGTACAGTAACCCCCCCCCCCCCAAATGAGCGAGGGCTCATGTTCCATTCATGTTCTCATGGGCTTTAAACTTAGACATTATTGATTAAAAATGCCACAAACTGCTTAACTTTTAGTTTTCATGTCCTAGAGTCCTTCTCCTTGTATGTTGTCCATTTCCTCCCCTGAACACCAATATGTGGATGTTTCCTTTGATGAAACCAAAAACTAATTTCTTTAAAATTAGTTATTGAAAGGACCCCCGGTTGTGGATCACGTCTCCATGATGTCCTCATTTAAACCCACAGGGGAGCTGGGACCTTGTGTGTGTGTCTGTGCATGCGTACTTGCAGGTCTTTGTGCGTGCGCGTCTAATCCCGCAGCAGTAAAATGGTGACTGCCGGCTCTTCATTTCCGCGCTACCGTTCAGATGAAAGCTGGCTGCTGCTGGGGCGTGCTGGAACAAGCCCGCTGAGTCACATTATAGGAATCCCACTCGCTCAGTACAATGATGTGGATTCATCAGAGTCTGGTCTAGAGCCGACGTGAGTCACTAAAACATCTTTCTTTTTTCCCGTAATGCTAATATTTTACCCCCCCCCACCCCCCTCGCCTACGAGGCTTCAGCTCTGCTCCGTTGGACTGAGACCAACAGGTTGAAAACCCATTTACTTCAACATCAGACTTTACTCTAAATCATTTTAATCACTGAAATATTACAGTTACAGGGTTGTTTGCTTGCCTTAATTTTGAGTGAAGACAACTAAACATTAATTTTTCAAAGCTGCTGAATCAAGATAAATATTTATGAACTTTTTAAAATGTGCCAGCTTGACTCTAGAGGTTGTATTTCAGATACTTTTTTTTTTTTAAAAATCAATCCACAAATTTCACCTGAACTGAATAAGAAGCTATCTATGCCACTAAAGAAATGATGGAGCAGTAAAATAAAGCTTTATTGTGACCGGTTCTCATTTTAATGTCACAAACCAGTTTAAAATTGGGACGGCTCACAATCGTTGCACACCGACTGGATGGGGTGTTACAGATTAAACCAGGATTAGACTTCAGAGAGTTCAGATAAAAAAAAAAACCAAAACTTCCTGGATAAGAAAACAAGAGTTTCAAAATGAAAAGTGTTGCTTGTGTTTTGTTCAACATCCTCGAGGAGTCGATATGTTCATCCCTGTAAGGGTCCCAGCAAGTCAATAAACTCCTTCCTGTCTGGCTGGCTGATACCAACCTTTAACCCCCCCCCCATGATGAGACGTGGATGTACATTTGTATCCCGGAGTGTTGTGCTAAAAGAAACTGGCGACTGAACAGAGCGAGACGTGTCCCAACAGGCCGAGGCAGAGGAGGAGACTTCTGCTGGTGTTAAGTAATGATGGCAGCCTCTGATATTACTATCAGGTGTGCGGGGGGGGTATTTCATTTTTATTATGTTCTCACAGGAAGCAAAGCCGGGACGAGTTCCAGTCAGTCCACAGAACAACAAGTTCGCTCTGTTCCTGACCCAGGGACGTGTTCGGGAACACCGCATCATCAACAGAGCAGCCAGGATGAGGCCGGCGTCCAAGCTGCACATCACCCTTAAGAGTTATCAAAATCACTACAGAGGGACAGAAGGGATGCGTTGCTCTGTTACTGTACAAACAAAAAGGAAAGAATGTGCTCACTCTGCAAAGACAGCCAAAGAGAAAGGAGACAGACCTGTCTGAACTTTGGTTACGTAAACACGCCAACTAGAAAATCTGCTCCTCAATAAGGATTTTACAGAAACTGGGAAATAAATTTAATGAAAGTGAAGATTTGACTACTTCCTTTTGTATTATGAATAACACAACAAAAAGATGTTTGTCAGGATTCCTTCTCCAACGGCACAATAGTCAGGAATCCATTAATTGCATGTGCAATCAAACATTATCATTACGCTCCCATCCCAAAGGAAAAATATTCAGTTTGCAGACTTAATGGAATGAAATTCTGGCTGCATTGGGAGCATTGTGGTCCGCAGTCAAACCCAACATCCTGGAAAACTGAAGACTTAATGACAGCAATAAATACTTCATGTACAGTGACTGCATGAGAGAAAATCATGATGATTGATGCTAAAAGCTTCTGATTATTGTGTCTGCCATTAACCCAAAGTGTGTTGGATCAGGAGACTTTCAAATATTGTGTCACGGCAAAAAAAAAAAAAAATCTCATCACAACCAAAGCCACCAAACAGTGTTTAGTCCTCCACCAGGTTGGCGTTTCCTGTCTGATGGGGTGAATGTGGGCCGCCGCCAAAGAAGCGGAGGAACGTCATGCACAGCATGTTCGACATTTAATCTAATATTAAGCCACAACAGTGGATTCACCACATTAAGTTTCCAGGGCCCAGCGGAGCCAGTCTGGAAAAATAATAGTTTTTCAACAAGTGAAGAACAAACTGTATTTCCAATTTATTTCAACATCACTTACTGACGACTGTTCACATAGAAGCTGTTCAAAATGTTCAGATAAGGTTTATCTGGGGCCACAGAGCCCCGGGGCATCACGGCCAAACAAAGCTGGTCTTTGTTTAATGAAACTCTCTTTATTGTGGAGCTCATTTTGCCACGTGAGGTTCATAACTGCAGAGGAAGGAATAAAAATTAACTGCAAAAAAACACAATGGCCCGAGGCTTTACTATGAAAACAGTGAGATCAAGAAAAAGCCAACCCTCACAAAAAAGAAGCTAGAAACTGACAACGTTTGGCACCAACATAATTAACCAGTAACTATTATTAAATATATGACAGGAAATGTTAATATTAGAGAAGCAGGAACCAGGAAGGGCTGGGAAAATCAAATGATTGATGATTGTAACTGAAGTCACTGTAATGTAGTTTTGTTTTGTGTTTTGCTCTGCTTGTCTCCATTTTGACTTTATAATGTACGGTCAGATTTATGAAAGCGTCTCTGCAGCTGTTAAAAGCTGAAATGTTCACACCTCTAATGAGGCTCTGTCCCGTCTCAGCATGGAGGTCCCGAACTTTCCAGTTCCCCAATTCTCCACATTCCCTGAAAGGCAGTCTGTCAAGACACCCGCCACCCGGCCTTTGGCTCTGTCCCTTCCATTGACGCCGAACAATGCCGATGGACGCCTCAAGAGCATATCAATGACCAAGGTAACCGAGGATAAGCCTCCAGCAGCCTCCCTTCATTAAACTGGGGAAACAATCCCTCCATCTGCCGGCACAGAGAGAGGCATCTGTTCCATTCACACAGCGGCGTGGAGGTGGTGCGGGGATTGAAAGGACAGAAAAGAAACACCAGCACGCTGGAATGTGCTTCCTTATTCTTTCTGATGTCCAACGTCTCTTGACCGTTTTTCAACAGAAAGACAATTATCGTTGTTTTCCGACCTCTGGTGTGATGTTCTGACGCCTTTAGGTCCGAGATCGCTACAGGAGCCAAAATAAACCATGAGAGCTATCTCGGTCTAGATAGCGTTCCCTTCTTTCCCCCCCCATTTCCCATCCTGTTTTGCAACTACCCCCAACCCACCCCCCTCCCTCACCGCTGCTGGGTAATACTTGAACCAGCAGGATTTGCACTGTGTATTGTGTCGCCTGATCTGCTTGTAAGATGCACTTCTGACCCCCTGACGCAACTCTGCCAAAGGACACACACAAACACAAACACACACACACACACAGATTGGGAGTGTGAGGCCTTGAGTTTATGGATTCAAAGGGCTTCATGGAGTGTGATCTAAAACGGGATCATTACTTGGTTAAAATCATAAAGTTGATCCCCTGTGGGCTTCGTTTGTCCTTTATCAAAGTGCTGCATGCTGGACTCACACAAACACACACACACCTTTGCCTTTTGTTCTAACAGGCGGGCTCTAGATTCCTTCTACCTATGCCCCGTCTATCTATAGCCCAGTTTCCACCTACCTGCCCCATGTGAGACTTTAAAGCAACATGACACGTAGAGAGAAGGCATAAGGCCGCACAAATGGAGGACGGGCTGTTAAACTTGTCTGTTCATTTCTGAACCTTAGTAATAAAATACTCCGTTTAGAGTTTAACTCTGCTCATAGTTGTGTATTGCTGGGTGCAGGTTTATAGTATTTGAGCTGCTAAGAAAGTTGTTTGGTTCAAGGTCATTCAAAAACAGTGTCACCATTACAGAGCTGTTCAGTAAATGTAGGAGCTAAAATAAATTAAATAAATCCAGCAGATTCTGTGATTCATTGAGGTAAAAAAAATCTGAAATGGCCACTCTGGAACCAGTGGCTCCTCCAACTGCTCGAAGGTTCAGATAAAGATCACTGCAGCTGAGAAACAGAGTGGTTTGTCATCGAGACACCCGAACTACGTGACGAGTTCATCAGAGCCACAGAGTACTTTTCTATATCACAAAGACAAATATTACCCAGTAAAGTGAGTAATGCTGTTGAATTTAACTTTGACAATGACCGGGGCCACTCGCCTTCTATTTGACTGTTCATTTCCTGCCATTGTGAGATAAGACTGAAGCTGTTCAAACCGGCCAGCTGTGCGGCAGACAGAGTTTATTCAGCCTCCAGTGATAAGCCTAATTGAGTTCTGATGAGCACGACCTATGAGAACGCCCCCAGCCTTACCGTTTATTGGTCACTCCCTCTCGCCAATGAAGCCGTCCAGCCACGCCAAACTGGATGATTCCCCCATTATGGACAAATAAGCCGAATGCCTGCGGCGAGCGGAATGTGTACAGAAGCCATGTCTCCCTTAATGTCTTCCCTGCTCTTCCAAACTCTTTGATGTCACTCCCCTTGGCAAACGTATCACTGCCTTGGATCAAAGAGATTACAGCCCAATAGACTAAATGTGAGCGGCTGAGGAGTGATTATCAGCCGGGGCATCGGCTTCGGGCCTTAAATGGCAGGAAATAATAAGAAAAGGGCAGGAAAACAGGAAATATCAGTCTCACACAAATCAACTTCTGTTTAATATAACCCTGAAAAGGAAGCTGGCATATAAAACCACCCCAGGAAACAACTGACCTATTTATACTTTTAAGTTCGAGAACGTCCATTCATTAACAGTGAACAACTACTCACAATAAACCCCATTCATCTCTAACAAGAAATACTTAGGTCGACTCTTCATCCCATATGACTGCGACTCCACTTACCAGTAAACAACCTTAATTTTAGTTTCTTTTAAAGTATAAAGGGCCTTTAACTACATTAATACTTACAAAAGACAAAAGACACACTATGAGCAGCACCAGTGTTGGTTTATCTATGCCTCAGGTTGATTAAAGTGTTCCTGACAGCTGTTAACAAAATGTGAATGTTTAATCATGCTCTATCAACAGATGTCTATGTTGGCTGTTAATTTTCAACTTGGTTTAGCAGATATTAAAGCGTGAGCTGGCTCACAGTTTGATTAACCAGAATCAGGTACAAAGCTTTTTAAAAAAAAAAAAAAAAGGACAACCCCATGAACTACTTTGCTGCTGATTAATGTAAACTTAAGGGAATAGCATGGAGCATTATAAGTTATTTACCTTTTTCACAGTGTAAATATGAAGTTGGATGTCTAGGCTAGTGATTTATGCTAAGATATCTGTAGCAGCATGAGGCTGACATCAACCTTCTCATGTAGCTTTCTAAAAAGCCTCCAACAAAATGGTGTGCTGCTCCTTTTGTGTGAATGTGCTTTAGCTGAGCTTCAAACACCGAGGAATGTGCCCCTCCACAAAGAAGCCAAGACCACGTCCACACAATCAGCAACAACATTCCTGCAAGATGCAATTAAAGGTTTGGGCCAAGCCACCAAGATCTGCTGTTGTGGTCCTTTGTAGGTTCGGGGTATGAATCCAGGCTGCACTGATTGTCAAAAATACCAGCAGGAAAAACCATACATCATCAACTTTTGGATTTTTTCCCCTTACTTTTGGGAAGGCAGTTATGCAAAAGAAAATACCGCAATACCAACATCACATGCTTCTTTCTTTGACTTTGGCAAATTATTCCAGAGATTCTTTTTGCTTCAGTTAATCCAGCAAAAAAGGTAACACTCTCAAGGATAATGTCATCTCCATCAGTTCATTACTGAAGTTAACATGGCACACACATACAAAGGCCCAACACCACCACAAGTTAATCACAGCTGAATTATATGGATTTTAAACGGACACGGCTGTCTCTGTTGTTGACAGTGGGTTCAGTGGCTGTGGAGCCCCTGGTGGTCCAGTGTAGAGAGGCAGACCTCACACACTGCGATACACACAAAGTGACAAATTAAAAAACACATACACACAAGATCCACATCAAAGATGTACTGTATTATTGAGACACCCTTGTCAGGAAGGATGCATGAATGGAGGAAGCGCTGAAATGCCACCCAAAATCCCTCCATTATGGCTGGAGGCTTTGTGGCTTCATGTCAGATCAATTTAGGTTTGATTGCAAGAGCTGCATTTTCTACCAACCCCAGTCAGCCTTAGCATGAAAAGAAAGAAAAAAAAAATAAACAAACAAGTCAAAAACTAATGGTTCCTCATTGGGTACAAGCATCCTATCACACACACATACACACACCAAGATTCACAAAACATGGAGCCCAGCCATGGGGTGCAGCATTTTGATATTAGATTTCATGCTCACCCCCTACAGTTTTCTTGGGGGGGGGGAGTGTTAGCGCTGAAAGCTGCTAACAGTCTGGCTTCAGGCCTGAATAAGGCTGGACGATATATCAATATATGTTTAAATGCGATATGTAATTAGACTATAATCGCATATATCGATATAGTTATAAATTGCGCTGTGATCCTCACTCCAAGCAAGCTGCTGACCCGGAGGTCTCTGCACGGCTCCCCACGCCCCCGCCCCTCCTCTTTCATGCAATGAGGGGGAGGAGCAGGAACAGACACCCGGCACTCTTCAACAAACATGGAGGAAGAAACGACGTCTGCGGAGCGTGCGGTGGAGGAATTGGTTAGTAAAAGAAAAACCAGTGGCTCAGTCATTTGGAGATGGCTCAGAGTCAAAGCATCCGATTAGCAACCAAATCACATTATATGTAGGGAGTGTCATTAAAAAGTTACAACCAGGGGTGGGAGCACTACAACTTTTTTTTTTTCACCACGAAGTACAAAGAGTGTGTGAAACTGCGTGCTTTATGTTTAACATTCTATTGTTATTTGAACAGCTGAGTATTTAATCATAAACCAGGTGAAGAAACCTGTTTATTATTTATTCATTTGATTTTGCAGCTGTTCACTGAAGTAGCCGGTTTAAAAAAAAAAAAAAAACGACTTGTGACGTGTCATATTTGGCTTTGAGTTTGAATGAACATTTGCGTCGCTGACTTTGCGGAAAAAAAAAAAATAAATATTGGGATACATATCATATATTGATATTCAGCCTAAATATATTGGGATATGACTTTTGGTCCATATCGCCCAGCCCTAGGCCTGAAATAACCTTTTTTCAGAATACGACAGCGTGTCGTGGAGCAGATATCAAAGAGCCACCCTCCAGTTCCCAATGGAAACACGGCGAGGCTCACATGTCTCAGTTTTGCCATGGCTCTCTGGGTGGGGGGGCCGAGGGGCAACAGAAGAGAAACCAACGTGTCAGTTTCTCTGGCTATTGAGGCAAACAATAAGATCCACATATTTGGTTAAAAAGTTTTATGAAATTGTGTTTGTGTTGTTTTAACACAGCTGTAATGAGGAAAGGAAACAGACACTCACGAGATCTGATTGAAACTGAAAACTATTTTCTGTGTGATTTTAGCAAAAACTGGCCTCAACATTCTGAAACTTCAAACCCGCAGATGTCCTGAGTGTTGAACTATAACTCAGATCCAAGATTTAAAAAAAATAAAAATAAAAATAAAGTTGGATGAAAGTGATTTAATCAGAATAGGAGGGGTTTTACGGTCGACTTCTGCCCTGAACGAATTCATATAGTTCCCGTTACAAGTGCCAGAATATGTAGTGGTTAAAAGGGAGGGAGGGGAGGTGGGGATGAGGGGAATCAGATTCTCGACCGCTCTCCATCAGAGGCAGGAAGGACAAAAACCTCCTCTCTCTGTGCCAACATTCCACGGCCCAAAGGGATTTTATAGACCAGCGGACAGCAATGCAGGAACCATTATTACATCCTAGTGATACTATTTATCATGCTCCCTCGTTCCCCTCCCTGCTTCCCTGTGTTCTTTTCAACCACACAGGCTTTCAGTGCGCCCCATCATGCAAAAGAGACCAAAAAAAAAAAAAAAAAAAACTTCCTTAAAAACCGGCTCATTCTCGTGCAAATGATTGGGGGGGCTAAATGCAAAACCAGTGACATTGCAACAAGATATAACAAATGGACTTGGCTCAGAGGCTCCAAAGGCAACAAGCTGGGGTTTTCAGTGGTGCAACTTGGATTAGGTCCAGAGTAAAGAGCATTTTTTTTTACCCCCCTTACACTGATTAACCACCAAAGTTGTGACCACAAGCACATTTGGGAAATGACGGTGCTGTGACATTGCCACTTTAAATGAATAGAATGAAATTCCAAGTATTTACAATTTCCAGCCTCCGCTGTTATTCTAATACTATTTGACAAGATAAGCAGCTGGTGGGCCACTAAACCAGTCAGGGTGAGGTTATGATGTCACTGTTTTAGTCACATGTCTCGTGTCCACGCCATTTCCCAGAGAAGATTCCTCACACTCCATGTACCCTGAATGCAGCTACACAGAGACAGTAAAAATTTGGATGCGTTAATGGCCAAACACAGATTTGCACTTCCTGTAGGTCATCAGCTCGCCTGCTGCTAGCCAAAAGTCTTCCCATTAGTTCGATGATGTATAAAAACAATAGGCAGGAGGTGTTGTTTGTGTCAGACGCGAAGTGAAAGACTGATTATTTCCTGGAAGTAGAGAAGACCAATGTTGGTATTGGAGAGACCTACCACAAGCAATTCATCACCATTTATTCACAAAATCTGTTTTCATTGTCACATTTTGCTCTTTTTTTAAAAAAACATCTTTCCATCTTTCACCTTCACCCAATACTTTGTCATTGTGGGCTTGTATAACCATATGTATTCAAACACAGGCAGGAAACGCTGAGGCCAGTGGAAAAAAAAAACAACCCATGAAGAACAGGATTTGTTTTTCCTGGGCTATCTCAGGCCAACTGATAAATCTACATGGGGCCAGCTGGCTAATGTTCAGCATATCTCAAGCTAAATTAGAATGTTCAACAAGGAGAAAAATAAACTCCAATTTGGGCAGCTAAAGACTGTTAAATGAAGCACCAACTTCCCAGAGTTAGAAAACGATAAGTCTTTTGGCATCCAGTTGATAAGAAAGCCAACACAGTCCATTGACAGAAACATTCCGATCGTTCCTGCTGTTCCCCAAAGAAAACCCTTAATTCACTCAGAGCACGCACCATTGTCAGGTAGCAGAAACATTGTTATGGATTAGCTGGGAACGCCAAACCCACATACCAACAATGACCTCAGTGGGGAGAGAAGAAAGGGCTGGAAAGGAGGCAGAGGAAGGTGGAGGGAAGGATTGCCGTAGCTCAGAGGCTAAGTATCCATCAAAGGAAAGTTCATAAAAGAGAAAGGGGAATGAGGGAGGGAGGCTGCAGAGATCCACACAGGAATAACAATTGATCAAACGAGGACAGAAGAAGCAAAAAGTCCAAAATCCGCAGGATAACTGCTCATTTATAGAGCAATAATGAAAAAAGTTATAAAGTGAGCACATGTTTGTGGGAAAGCTGTATGTGTGTCCATTTTAGGCTAGAGGACAGCGGTGTCACTTATGAAAAGGCCCCAGGGCCCTATTGAGATCCCTCCAAGTGTGCAAAATCCCGAAGAGGGCTGGTCAAGGTCACCAAAGGTCACATTCCAGAGGGGAAAATCAAAAAAAAAAAAAAAAGGGAAGGAAAGTGGGGAGAAGAGAGCAAGAGGGGATAACAAGATGAAGCAGAGTGAGCAAGCAGAAGCTCCTCAGCTCTCAGGAATGTAATAGGTTGTAACGGTGAAGTGGATCCATCCAACAGCATGACGTACTAGTGGAGAGAAGGCGGCCTGAAGGCTGCTGAAGCTCAACTGGATTAGTGTCCCGTAGCATTGCAGGCTCCGTCATGGGAAATTTCCATACGTCACACAGGAGCATGTGACGGTCAACATTTTAAGGCCACCATGCATTACCACAGACACGTACTCAAAACAAGAGTGCACAGCAAAGTCAGTTTACTGCTGTTCGCCCTTTAACACCATCTGCACCGACCAACTGTGCTAACTGGGAGGGCAGGACAGTTGGTCGGGGGCATCCAGTCGGTCTTTACCAGCACTCCACTCGTCAGTTTATATCAGTCTATATTTAGTTATGAGTCTATATTTAAGTTAAAGTCACTAAATAATCTCTGATACTGGATAATTTGATTCCTATTAATCCAATCAAAGATTTAAATGTAAATATTGCTCTGACCCAAATATACAACAATCACTGACTTGTACGTTTGATACCCATCGACACAACACCAGAGAATGCAAAGCAGCAAACAATTGCTTTATCCTACTACTTTACAATGAGGCAATGCATGTTTAATCCTGACAGGTTAAAGCAAGCATATACAAATGATGATTAAATCTTCTGATAAGAAAAATACCCAACTTCTAGTTGTTTTTGGCTGTTATGTGGCTGAAGACTTACTTCATCTCACCACACACATCGTATGACAGCAGGCCCGGGTCATATGTGACGTTCTGGTGTTTGGATACCAGAAAAAACACAAAAACCCAAACCGCCTAAATGAGGCTGGGGCACACCCTGAAAATAATTACAGCACATAACTCTCAAAAGTCAGGAAATTACACTCGGAAAATCCAATGCCTTGTGAAATAACATTTGTCAGTCATCTTTAATTCGGTGACGCTCCTCAGCACACACATTCTTCTGGCGTGAAGTCAGCCTTTTGCTTCTCACAACACACTATTTAACTTATCCCCAAAGTATCAGTGGATCCCAAGGGAGGGTCCTAAGTGGGAGTTCCACTGCAAGATATCCAAAATTAAACATTTTAATGATAGTTTTTGCCACAAGAGAGCTAATACTCATCTAAAGGCTTTCCAGATTGTCAGGAAAGCAGTTGTCAAAACCGTTGCATCGATGAACAGTGTATTATAGTCTCTACACTATTATCATACAGACCACATGCCGCACATAGGAACAATCAATCCTGATCACCAATTAAATACTCAGATATTATATTTTACGTCATATTTAACTGAATAACTGTGCTTTGGGCTCTTTCTGGGAGGAAGTCAGACATCTGACGAACTCATGCGATGGTCATTACCATTGTTTTCTCACATTTTCTGTGGGCTTCGCTGCTTTAGGGGTCTAGCCTTCACACATAGTAGCCTACAGATGAGCATTTATTAAAGGATATTGGGGGGGGGGGGGGGGCAGATAAATTAAGAGTATGACCACTTTCACTCATGGAAATAGATGAAATTTGAAAAAAGCAGCCACAGATGTCCCAGTGATTGGCTCATCACAGGCAGGAAAAGTGACCCCCCCCCCAATCTGGGCCCCATACTGGATAATAGCAGCGGGCTACAGATGCCTCAGTGTGACACCCCCCCCATCCAGGTCTAGAACACACTCACCGGACTCCCCCAAACAAATGGAGCCGGTAGCCAACAACACAAAGGCTCCATGGATCATCCAGCATTTCATTTTTATACAAATAATAATTTAATTTGAAGGTGTGTGTGTGTGGGGGGGCACAATAACAAACAAACCCTTAACAAGTTAGCGTTAGCAGTGAAATCACAGCTAATGTTAGCCTAGCTTAGCGAGCAGAGGGAGAGAGAGAGAAGGAGGGGGGGGGGGGGAGTGGGTGAGAGGGGGCAAAACAGAAACACAACTTTCCAACTTTAATTTCTGCTCTTTTTTTGTTTGTGTTAAAATGTTTAGTGTTTGATAATAAAAAAAAACAAAACATAAAATCAACTTACCGACTCTGAGCAGACGGAGGCGGACAGAATCAACACGAGGCAGCAGAGGGGGATCATGGCTGTCCGGTGAGTTAGCGTTAAAGTTACCAAACAAACGGCAAAAATGTCGGATTGAAAAGCTTCTTTAGCTCGGCAGAGATTAAAAGAAGCGGAACCAAACGAGTGAGGCTGGTTTTGTTTTTCCACAGATACAGATATAGTCCACGGAATCAGCGCAGAGGTTCGTCCGTCTTTCGCGACTTTGGGGCCGGTCAGTTCTGAGATCTCTCGCCGGTGTCTGGTCCACTACACCGGAGCTCCGGGAGCCGCCGCTCACTTATAGATGAGGCCCCCCAAACCATCGGCCAATCAGCGTCGAGGGGGGCGTGGCGCGTATCGCGTACCTTCTACAGTGTTTACTGTAAATCCGCTCATGGAGTGGCCACGCCCCCTAACGACAACGCCTGAAAGGGATTTCAAAATAAATGCACGTCAGCAGGGTGAAATATTGATCAACCTGAAAGTATTTTTTTATTTTTTTACTTTTGAGTGTTTTGATTTAGTTTTAATTTATCAA
Source organism: Remorina albescens (assembly GCA_034769265.1). Classification (NCBI taxonomy): domain Eukaryota; kingdom Metazoa; phylum Chordata; class Actinopteri; order Carangiformes; family Echeneidae; genus Remorina; species Remorina albescens. The sequence goes on from CM068494.1 coordinate 27,579,451, forward strand.
TTGACATTTATATGAAAAACATCGAGGTGTATATTAATGATATGGTATGAAGCCATCCATGTTTTTTTTTTTTTACAACATACTTGTCAATAAACCACAGGATGCTTTTTTAAAAAATCTTTTTACTAAACTAAAACTACTAAACTTAAGTTCAGTAACTTTTAGGATTATTGCACTTTAATTCAAGTGAAAAACCGAGATTACAGTAGATGTACATTGCTGTTCACGATGGAAATTCATTTTGTGCACGTCAACAATAGCGTCATCTTCAGACAGACGAGAAAAAAAAAAAAAGATTTAAATGAAATAAAAGTCCAGAGTAAACAGACTTTAAGCTTCCGTTAGGAATTAAAAAAACACAAAAATGCAGACGTGAGTCCCATCTGGAATACTTTTGGGTTGAGTAATGTTCTTTTCGTTTAACAGCGTGTGTTTTCTCCCAAAAAGGGAAGCTGATCTTTTTCTTTTTTTTTTTTAACTTTTCTTTCTGCTGCTTCATGGAAATTACTGAAGTGACGACATCTTCCGGTAAAAACTTCCCTTCCCTCCCTCCTTTCCTCCCTTTCACTCCTCCCCCTCTCCTAGGGTTGTTCTTCGGGGGTTTTCTTGTTGAGGTTTTTACCCCACAGAGGTTTTCAATGGAAACACCGTTAATCAGTTCATCTGTTTTGTTTTCTTCCTCCTGTCTCATCGACGCTTTCACTTTCCCTCCACATGTTTTTTTTTATTTTTTTTATTACATAACCCAACAGACTGTTTGTTTTTCTTTCATCACTTCAGGTGGAGATATAACTGAAGAGAATCCAAATGGATTATTAGTTCATTAAATTGCTGTTGAATTAATTTTAATGATGTATTATCTGTTTATCTTTCTCATATGCAGAGACCAAAATAGTATTTTATTATAAATTCTTTTTAGTGTCATTCATCAATACAATACTTTTTTTTTTAAATTCATTTTGTGATCCTTTGGGGCCTTTTTGTCATCAATATATCATTCAATATCATTGAAAGTAAATATAAATCAAAATCATGATCCTCAGAAGGAAAATAAAAGTCACTTTAATGTATTCCCAGCATAACCAGCATATATAAATCATTGATTTATCTGTGTTATCGACACGCTGCACGTCAGCTCCACTGATCTATGGTGTCTGTTTTAATTAAGTTGCCACAGACACATAATGTGGGGATTTTCTGCTCCTTCAGATGTTTGAGCTGTCACTGTTGCATTAAACACCAGAGGATGAACTAACACAAAGATAACACAAAGTAGATGTAAGATTAGAGATAAAAGCAGGTAAAGCAAACACACACACACATCCAGTTACATTATTCCTTTGTCCAGAGTTTTATGTGTACGTGCATGTAGGCAGCTCTGTTTGTATTTGCTCCACATATTTTCATAACCGGCATCAACACAGTAAAATGCGCGTTTGTGTCTTTTGGCTAAATAAACAGTTTAACTCGTCACACCATGTAATTTTCCGTGTTTTTTCTGAGGAAGTAATAGCGGTAGGCTGATTATTTGTGTCTAAATGAGGAAGTTGGAGCTTCCACTTTTTACCTCACCTGGTTGGTCACACCTGTTCCACTCAGGTTGGCAGATGAGAATGAGGACTTTCCCAAGTGAACCCATTTTTTAGTTTTTAGTTTTTTTAAAAAGGCAAGCTTATCCGCAAGGCAGAGGACTGTTTCCCTTTGACATCAGCCTCCTCGTTGCAGCTTGATTTACGGCCGGGTGTGTTCACTTGGACGCATCTTAAAATGATGTGATCTGATATTCTAGGAAGAGCAGAGACGTCTGACATATTTATAGTTTTCCACAGTAAATTCTGTGGCATGTTTGGGAAGCAGCTCTTCATTTTGTGCCTCTTTATTCTTCTTTCTAGCTACATTTCAAAGAGAAATCGTTCCCCCTTCTGCCCAATTTTATGACTTTTGAAGATGGCATTGTGATCTTAAATATCAAGATCATAGATTAACACTTGCTCCTTCACTTTTTAACCCCGTATGTACCCGAGGGCTTGGTGGATAAAGCTCTGCTGGTCTCATCTTTTGCCATTGGCCCACATATCCAGATAGAGCTTGACAGTCAGATGGTCATTCCATATTCGGACCCGTTTTGGCAAACACACAGAAAGTTTTCTGGTTGTTGGTCGACACTGGAGATCGAACCAGACGTGTAGTACTGTATATGGGCCAGAACTGGATCGGTGAACTGGACTGAAATCATCTCCATTGAAAAGCTTTTATGATTGTTTTATGTTGATCAATAATAAATGAAAAAATAAGAAAGAAATTGACTTATTATTTAAACTTATATTGAAACAATGGGCCCTCGATCACAGACAGAAGCAGAAGCAGCCTCTCATTTCTATTAAAAATGAAAACTGTATCCGATAGATTTTATCAGCAGCAGCCAGATATCAAGTTTAGATGACCTTTACTTCACGAGGCGTCGATATCTCGTCTGTTTTCTGCGAATTAAACCTCTCCCTGGTTGATTTAACCGGAGCTGGTTTACAGCCGTTGTATCTTTCAAACAAGAAGTCTGGATGGAAATCAGGAGCTGGCAGCTTGTTTTCACTCTGTTCTCAGATCAGATTGACAGCTGGATAAACAAGATAGCGCAAGTAAAATCCCCTTTCAGGTGGAGGAGAAAAAACCAGGAAGCCATGTGTGTGTGTGTTTGGACTTCCAGAAGTGTCAGGTAAAATCCCTGCTGAGTTAATAATGAAGTTGGGTGTGTGTACACAATGGATGGATGTTGGCAGCTGATAATAAAGAACCATATTTTCTTTTAAGCGTTTCGTAAAGCGAACAAATTAACATCAAGGTGAAAGACTTACTTCTTAGATTGACTTTTTATTAGCACATCTGCCTCATTTGTGTCTCATTTAATCGGCCACAGATGTAATAATGTTCAACTTCTAACCGCGGAGTTGTTGCTACTGAGTTTGTAGACACAACATATTGTGTTACTGCTAAAATGAACATCACTGAATATTACACGCATTATTTCTGAAGATTTTCTGATTCTGATATGAGACCACAGACTGTTTTTAAATGTAGACTCTGAGTCTGTAAAGAGACGCTAAAATGGGGCGGCTCCACCGGTTGTTGAAAGAAGACGGATTGTATTGAAGTCTACAACTTCTCACTTGATTTATCAGCTCAGTGAATATTTTCCTAATGAGTTTATCAGTCTCCAGTTTCAAATCTTCTTCAGTTGTTTAGCATACTATCCAATCAGAGAGCAGGTCAGATCCACAAAAAAACTAACTAGGCATATCTGTACCACGTAAATCTGAAAAGGAAAGCTCCAAATGAAAGTGTGTGGGTTTGTGAATGTTGTGTAGCCTGACTATCTAGAATGACCTTTGGAAAAGATCATCTGATATCAGCTGCAGGAACAGAGTGAAACAAATTGAGCCACGAGACAAAGAGGAAGTCCAAAATGTCATGAGTTCCAAAAAAAACATACTGTAAAGTCACCAGAAGTGAGATGAGTACGACGAAACTTTGGTAACATGAAGTGAATCATGAGGTCTGCGGCCGAAAGTAATACAGAGAGAGTGCATGACATTATGAACTGCGATGGGCAGCTTTATCAGACCGCTGAATCACAGAGGGATTATGAAACGGAGGCGCTGGCTCATGTGGGGAACTGAGAGACGAATGTTAATCAGCAGGAAATAGAAACAAGTCCACGAGTCCACAGACTTGCTAGCAGCTCGGCCACATGCTAACATCGACACAGGTAGAAGGTCTGTCCCAGTCCAAAGCTGCACCCTTCAGAGGTCACTGAAATAAACCCTGAAGGCCAAACAGAAAGGAGACGTCCGGTCTATGAAGGATTCTGACAAAGTTTTCTGCCACCCAACATGCTTTCTTTACTGAAGCACAATGACTCTTGGGATACGACGGGACACAATAGATCCACGTTTTGGTTCTTTCCAATGATGTCCCCCAAAGATTTGACGGGCTCGCTGCGCTGCCGTGACGTCATCTTTACAGGACGTAGGAAGCAGCTCATCTCTACTAGACTGCACTACACATGACGTTCAGAGACTTAAAGTAAAATTGGATGATGATGCTTGAAAAGTTATTAAAATGGATCCTGACAAGTCCAGATTCATGTTGAGTGCACAAAGTTCATGGCTGTGACATCAGAGACCGGGTTCACATCCAGAGTAACAGAAGGTGGTTCAGTTCACTGTGGCCTTGGTGTGAAATGGTGTTTTCGACAAAATGTCCTTTCTTGTTGCTGTTTAGCTGCTTTGAAACATTTTTCTTTAGGACACATGATTTTTAGAACTGTTTGGAGTTATCTGATTAGATCCGTGAAAACTTTGACCTGCTGCGGAAAAAAGAAGAGGTTGAGTGAGGACACAACTATTTACACAGCAGACCAGATATTGAGATATTTCTGTCAGACATCACACAGAATAAGTGATTTCATGCCATATTTCTGACTTTCCTTTGAGGCTGAGTTTCTTACCGAGGTGTTTTTCACTGTGATATTCATTTTTATCTCTAAATGAGTCAACTGTGACTCACAAAACTGAAACTCTTATAAGCAACACACCCCAAAATCAACAACTGATGACAAACCGTGACAAGACTTTTTGTTTAAAAGCTCTGTCTTTGCTCCAGTGTCCACTTTGAGCATGCAGGAGAACTTTATCTTGCAGCAGGATGTTTTGTTGTTAAAGCTTTAGCTCCACCTGCTGATCATAAAGAGGCACATTCTCCTGAGCGGCCCCGTTTGGTGTGGATTTAAGTACTAACGGAATTTAATTTTAGCTTATTGACAGCTGCATGATTCATATATTATTTACGATATTTAAGTTATTTTTTACTTCATGCTTCATTATATTCTTTGCTGAGAGTTATTTTGAGCCTTTATCGGACAGCTCAGACATCAGACGAAGAAAGTCAGAGAGAAATGGAGCAAAAGGACTATGAGAGCCTTTATTTAACTAGAAAATAAACTTTCTTCAGAAATTACGGAGGAATTTTGTGCCTCTCTATAAACTGAAACTAACCTGGCGTGAGTTGGAGGAAACAGATGTTGTGTTATAGTAATTTATTTATACACTGACTGTTCATATAAGTTATGATACAGTTTAAATCAAAATCATACGATTATCAATCAGATTTCTACACAATGAAAATTAGATTCAAATCAAACCACATGAAAGGATTTTTATTATAATCAGTGAACTGTGAAAGGTATAAGATTCCCTCTGGATTGGTGCCATCACTGATCTATATAAATTTATGACAACGTTATTCACGTATTCATTTATTCATGTCTCTCTGATTTTATGAAAACAGGAGACCTCGCTGCCTGTAGATGGCGTCCTGCTCCTACAGCCACCGCTGCACGTTTATCTGACACAGCAAATACGAGTTAGTAACCTCAGAGGTGGTGAGAAAACACATTTTACATAACAGAAGCCGAGTCATCTGTTATTGATCAGAAAATGAATGAATAAGTTGGTCACAGTTAGATTCACTCCACGGATGGTATGACTTTTTAGTTCAACAGAAATGTGAAGTGTTGTCGAGGCACAAAAGCTCAGCGGTGACGAGAATAACGATTTTGGTGGCAACAAATTAAAATCTGTGGGCCAAAGGTCAAAGGTCACAGGGGCTCCCTGAAACTCACAAATTCATAGGCAAAGAAACAATTCAAGTCAAATGTTTAAAGACAAAATGGCAAGCAAACATGTGGTGATGATTTTTTTTGCGTTAATATAATTATCATTAAAGTATGTGACTGAAATTTCTATTTAAGTTGGAGAATTAACTACAACGACACTCAGTTATGGAAATTGAACTTCTGGTCCAGTATACGTGAGCCGTAGTCCTTCACATGGTGATAGATTCTGGTTTTTGTCCTCCAGTGTCAGCTTCAAGATTTTGGTCCAAATGTGGAAGAAGTATCTGACAGTCCTGATGACTTTTACCTCAGAAGGATTTTACAAGCTTTACACTTAAATCCAGATTTTTAAAAAAATCAATGAATTCCCCAAAGGCCATAATTAACTATTAATTAAGTCTCCAGCTATTAATCTCCTCTTACTTTTAACCCTCAGTGTGCAACAACAGACCTGCAGTCTGTCGCCCTCAGACGTTGAGTGTGACCACATGCAGCCGAGTCCCTGCGTAACTCAACCCCCGAGTTTGCCAGAACAGATCCATCATCATTTACGTCCTGCTGAGCGCTGTTTGTCTCAGCAGCTCGCCGCCTGCTAAAGGTCAGAGCATAAGAGACTGTTTAGTGGCTCGGAGCTGCGTATGAAAGGCCGGCCTTCACGGCCGCGGCAGCGGCGGTGCGAGAGGCCGGGAGGAAATGAGCGTGAAATGAATGTCACATTGAAATCAAAGGCAGGGAAGATAAATGAGAGAGGCAGTTGGAAATCACCTGGACCGGGGGCGAGGGAGACACAGGGAGAGCGGGGGACGGATGGATGGATGGAGGGACGGAGGGGGGAGTAATTATTAGTGATTGAGCAGCTTCCCCCCTCATGTGTTTCATTAGGAGTCGGGCCGTTCACACACAATCTCTTCTCTGTTGGGCCGTGCCAGAGCCCGGCAACTCCGGTTTATTTGACCATCTGAAATCTTAACAGTTAATACCTGTATATTTCCAGCATAATATTATCTCTGGCAAAGATCGCCAGAAAACGTATCCCCGTGAAAATAAACGGCTGCGTTTGCATGCCAGGTAATACAAGGACCATGTGCTGAAGAAGGACGGTGTGTGGGGGGGGGGGGGGGCGAAGTAGGGGGGAGAAGGTCAGACAGGTGAGCTGAACAGAAGCTGAAAGGTAAGGACTTCAAGGCTCTGACGTTAACTTCATGTTGGACTCTCTGTGGTTATCGATCAAAACCAACATCACTTTGAGCCAAAACACAAGACAAGGCCAAGACCGGTATCGGGTCCAAAGTAAAGCTTGGACACCGTGTCCACACTAATCCAAAAATGGACTCCATCCAGGCGACCGTATCAGAAATAACATCATCCAGAACCCCAAAATGCATCACACGACCGTAAACAGGAAGCAAATCGTCCACTTCGCTGTTAGTTAGCTATTATTTCAGGTATTTATTTATTTCCTTTATTGTGATAAATGGAGTGAAGGAGAGAAAGGAAAGTCAGGGGGAGAGAAATTCAGACCCAGGCCACTTTAGTCTGGATCTGTGGTTGGTTAGTTAAAGAAAATACTGATGAGATGTCACAAGAACAACACAGTCAGCAACACTTTTGGCAATTATTCAGACCCTTTTTCTTAATTTCTGATCATCAGCTGTGTCTCTGCGGTGCAATCAGTCAGCGCGTTCGGCTGTTAACCGAAAGGTCGGTGGTTCGAGCCCACCAAGGGACGTTTTAAATCTCAGCCGGTTCCATAAAAACAACATTATTGTGGATCAATACGAAGTCGGTGTTCTGTCAGGATGTCCTGAGCCGCAATTTTAGAAAAGTATTTACAAATAAATGCCAGAATTTTGCTGTAATTGTAAGTATAGCACGAAAAATCTCATTATCGATCAAGCTGGCCGCTGCCACTTTGACACCCAAGTCTCTGTGGCGCAACCAGTCAGCGCGTTCGGCTGTTAACCGAAAGGTTGGTGGTTTGAGCCCACCCAGGGATGTTTTAGTCAGTAAGTTGGCGCACAAACATGATCATCCCTTCAACGAGTCTAAAAATAAACAATGGATGATTAACCTCGGCAGGGAATCTTTTCTCTTTGTGAAATAAACCAAAAGAAACTCTAAAAGGTTTCCTTGACAAGCTCAGCGTTTCTGTGCTTCATGGGAGAAATGGCCTCCGTGCCACGCGCCGTCAGATCTGCCCCCACTTATCCTCCGTGAAAACACAGAAGCACCTGCGCACACGCCGCCATTTTTCATCATCATGTTACCGAGCTCCACCGCCCTTTTCCACAACCCCACGTTTCCGCCGTGCGTCAAAGGAAGAGGGCGGCCGTGGAAGGTGATAGGCTACAATCATCGCCGCCATCATCATCATCCTCATCATAAAACGCACATACACACACATACGGGGGCGATGTTTGCACTCGCAGTTTATCAGGAGCCAGAGTGGGTTTTTCTTTTCCCCCCGGGCCGGCAGCTTCAGGGAGGAGCGGAGCTGAAAGTCAACATTTCCAGGGTGATGGTAAATGACGGAGCTGCAGCCGCTCAAACCGCAGGCACGTTAAGCAAACACCTGCGGCTCAGGTGGAAAAGCAAAGGCCCCTCTGGCCAAGAGAAGGACTTCTTTCTCTCAGGATCAACCCTCTCAGCACACGGCCACTTGACACGACTGGAGCTTAAGGCCGAGAGCCGTAATTTTATTACAGCCTTCAGCCCTCTGATGTTTAAACCAAATTATATTTAATGATTATCCTGGATCCCTCAAAAGTTATTTTTTATTTCTTTATTTTATTTCTTTTTTTTTTTAAAGCACCGCGGGGCTTCTCTTTAGAAGAACTCCTGCAAAAGCATTGTTGTTGTAAATATCTCATAAAACAAGGAATCAGTTTGTTGATGATCTGCATTTCGTTTGATTTCACAGCTGCTTTGTATGTTTAGGTTCACTGGTGACTCTAAATTGGTCTAAATATCCAAAACAAAGTTCCTGTCCACGCTGAAGCTGAAGGTTAACTCTGAAAGTCTGATCCACCCTCCTTTAGCTACAGGTCTATAGCCAACAGGGACATTCATGGTCCCAGCGGAGTCACACCGGTGACCCCTGACCTTTTCTGTATCTCTATCAGGTGAATGTCCTTCGTTTCAGAGCCTCAAAACGAGCCGCCAGGACCTCTGTAACTTTGTGATGTCACAACAAAACGCTGCTCTCGGCCATGCCGCACAGAAACGTGTTGTTAGTAGAGCTGCAGACGGAGACGATTTAAAACAACTCTGAGATGGTTTTTGTTATTAAAACCACAAATATAGCTTTTTATTTATATCAACCCTTCAAAATAAAACGCTGCACAAGTGGACCTTTAGTCCTTTAGTTTTTATTGGCGGATCTCCTGGGATATCATATATAATGGTTGGTTTGTTGTAGATTAACGTGATGGGACGTGTAAATGTCCAGACAGAAATAGAACATTTATTCGTTGGTAAAAATAACACGATGAGGAGGAAACGGCAGCCAGCTGTTGAGAGGTTAGACCAATAAGCACTTGTTGTGTCTGATATTGTCCATATTACAGCAACATTTCATCAAACGTGCTTTTTTGCGATCTTCGTTTATGTTGCATGTGCTTGAAAAAATCCAGAACTCCATTTTGCTTAAAAAAAAAAAAAGTTAATAAAAATCTTTCGGCTTTGGGAAAAGTCAGCGAGCCAAATAAACTCCACATCAGCCACAGATGCGTTCCAGGACACGAGTCTGTCAAAACTGTACATACAATAACTAACACGTTCCTCTATATCAACCCAACACAGTGACGTAAATGCGGTCGGCCTGATTGCACGTCTTTGTTTCTGCTCTTCTTTTTTTTTTTTTCCAGCACCGCCTGAGAAGTCGCCCTGTTCCACCGCGCGCCCTGTGAGGGTCACCACGAAAGGTTTACAGTTCACCCACCGTGTCCAAACTTGTCACAGTTTCCATGTTTGAGCCACAGTCACACCACGTTGCTGCTGGTTCGGGTCCTGAGCTGCAGTCGCTCACCAGCCCCCCCCCCTACCCTTCCCTTCCCTTCCCTTCCCTTCCCTTCCCTGCCACCTCCTCCACCTCCAGGGAGAGTTTTCAGCGGCCAATGAAGAAACTAATAAACAGACTCTCGCAGTGATCCGTGTCACATTGTTTGGCCCACCTGCAACCTGTAAACTCCACACCGAGGACTGGATGTTCTCAATTTGTTCCACGAGGAGGTCCTGGCTTATATTAGCCTAAAGGGGGCACTGGAAGAGCATCTGGTCTGAGTGGCATTCGGTTTCGAGTCAATTAGAGAGATCCAGAGACCACAAGACGGGGAGCAGAGCCTCTGTCAGAGAGCAGGGCACATCAGGCCACAATGAAAGGAGCCCTGATGGAGCCGTTTCCAAGAAGTCGGGGCACTTGGTTCATTTTTAAGTAAGTGAAAAAAAATGATAACAACAAATAAAGTATGAACATAACTGCAATAACATAACACAAGACAGCAGTGTTGGAAGACATATTTACATCCTTTACTGGAGGCCAATACAGCAATGTGGAAATACTCAGTTGCAAGAAAACATGCTGCAGACGTATCGTCAGAAAAATTTGGCCGAATCTACGACTGTATGAGATTATTTAATGCTGAAGATTTTAGAAGATAGATTTTTAATAATCCAAAAATAAAACAGATTTAGTTAGTTTACAGGCCATCGGGTCTGTCTGAGGAAGTTTTGGACTTTTTCTCTAAATCTGGGAAAATCTTTGATTGAGTTTTTCTTTGAGCACCGAAGGCGAAATCTCCCCAAAGACGTTATTTCCAACCGACAAGGAAGTCAGTTTGGAAATGGAAATGCAGGATGTTTTTATTTTCTGACTTCGGGGTCACTGATGCTAACTGCAACATCTGTGACGGAAAGAAACTAGACGATGACGCTAAATCAAGGCCTGTGGGATCGTGGCAGACAGCCTTAGCTAAATCTAACACACGGTTTAATTATGAACTTCCATATCTGGAAAGAAAAAATATCCAGGTGGACGAGCTAACACTTTGTTTGTTCAGTTTATTACTCCTCTTATCTGAAAAACAGAGCAGCTCCATTAAAACCAGATAATTAAACCTTCACATCTGGGCAGATTCTGTTTTTTATCCGGGAACTTTTACTGGGCCAGAGTTATTCTTTAATTATAAGTTAATAGGTTAAATTGATCTCCACTTAAATATTAACAGAGAGAAACACAAAAAGTCGATTCTTATAAACAATAAATGATAAATCAGTAGAATTAGAGTCAGCGTTTGCTTTTTTACGTAATGTATTGTTTCTAAAAAGAAAGCAAATGAAACTTTAACTTCTCTATCTGGTTTTTTGTAGACTTTTCTCTTCGGCATCGCTGATTCTACAGTTCATGCCATTTTGTCTTTAACGGACAGAATGTACAATATTTCTCCCTGAAATGGATTCAGAAAAGTAAAGAGCTTAAAAAATATATTTTTTTTGTGTCGGTCGCACCACAAAGAGTTGATCTTCAGTAATCACAATATAAATTCCATGTTTCTCTCGTTTTGAGGAAAGAAAAGTATTAAGAGTTGAGTTTATTTAGAATTATATTTATAATGTGCAGATCAACAAAGCCTGTGAGGGATTCAAACCTCTTTCCTGCAGTTCATTGTTTATGTACCTGGTGACACACACTCAAACACTGCCGTCCCATCTTTCCCTCCTTTGATCAAAGCGCCGTTTAACCGTGTGACGCCTGGCGAGCACGCTCAGGATTACATTTACACAAACACACACGCATGCTTTGGTGTGCACACACAGTGCTAACTCGAAGCAGATGAACGGGGCTGAAGTGAAACTATTCGAGTCCTAAAGGGACATTTCACCAAAACAAGCCGTAAACGAGCTGTAAATAAGGAAATCTGTTCTTCTCTTGGCTCGTCGCTGCAAAACCTTCTGGGTCCAGATGCAGAAAGGAACATGGGAGAAGCTTTATTTGTTTCGGACAAACCGAGATGTTGACCCGATGATGACAGCACATGAAAAGCGAGAATCACCAAAGACAATAAAAGGCCTCATCTGGGGTCAATGAATGTCTGAACCAAATTTCACAGGAATCCAACCAGTAGTTGTCAGGATGTTTCACTAACAACCACAAACGCCGACCTCGTGGTGGCACCGGGTCACCAGAGACATTAAAATTCCTCGTCTGGCAACCAGCATCGAACTCCCGACTGCGTTTCCTGTGTGGTGAAAGAGTAAAACACAGAAAGGGTGTCAACACTTTTTATAGTTCCGTATGTGTGAAGGCAGCTCCGGGAATATCCGAGGAACAGTGTGTGTGTCCGAGGGTAACGTTAAGGACACCGATGGATAAACAGATAGACCGGACGACCAGAAAATGTTGAGCGCAGCAGATTGTGAGACCAGCTGAGAAAAAGTTTGGAGGAAATGTGGTTTTCCTTGTTCCTTGTTTGGCCCAAGCGGCACGCAGGAGCTGGGGAGCGTTACCTTTCCACTGCTTTTACACAAAAAACGCCAGTTCTGAAACATTTCTGACCGAGAACTTGTTGACATTTATTTGCAGAACACATGACGTCTCATCCAGCCAGCTGACAAACAACCATCTCCAAACACGAGGACCCGCTTCGACCCTAATGGGACGAACACTGATGTCAGCGCCGCGTTCAGAGAGGTTTAGCCTGACACGGCTGTCAACAATCTGTCATAACTCATAACTGTCACAACGGGAGAGCTTCACATTCGAAGAAACTTCTGTTGTTCAGGAGTCAGTGAGTATCACACATGCTTGTTTCCCTCTGGCTCACGATATAAACGTCCACGACCTAAATGTGGCACGTAAACAGCCAGATTATAAGAAGCTACTTCCACATCTGGACCGATTCTGGCACACAAACAGAAAATCATCCAGCTGGCAGGCGATACGGGAGGATCAGAGCCAGAACCTGCCCAGGTGTGGCGGTATAAAGGGCCGAGCATCCAGCCACATGTTGGCTCGGACGTCGAATTTTGCCGTCTGGGAGTCAGTCAGCTGTTCTCCCGTCCAGAGCGCGATGAAGCTGAAACATCAGAAGAAGAGCGGCAGTTTGTAATCGGGGCGTCGCCATCTTGGGTTTTTTGACGCACTCATCTCCACTTCAGCTTCTTGGATTAACTCTGCACATTAATGATGGAAATAATGAGGAAAGAGCTGAAAAACGTCAAAACAACAAACAAGGTCAACAGAAAGATGCAATTTGACACAAAGTGATCCAATCGAGAGTTGAAAATGGAGCTTTTTACCATCACCTGTCGTTATATGAGGTTTTTTTTGGGGGGCTTTCTTTCCAACTTTGTCACAAAAACCTTCAAAGCAAAGACTTTTCACCACGATCTTTAAATAAGCCTCCAGTTGTCTGTCTCCCGTTTGCGGCAACCTTTGGCTCAAACGCGGCGCTGTGCCGTGCCGGGCTCTCCCGTCTGGCCCCCGAAGCTTCGCCACGCGGCCACGATAATAACTCAGGGAGGCAGATGGTGTGTGTAGGCTGCACTGCTGATATTTAGACAGACAGGGGTGAGTGACGCTGCTAAACCGCACAGCGAGACAGCGTCTGCCATGAGGTTAGACCAATAAAATAAAGAGTCAATTTGTTAGCCGCCACCTTCCCTCCACAACTGTGAGCCTGTGCTAGGAGACACGTCCTGTTGTCACTGAGACTGAATGGAAAGCTGCTGCTGTGTTTATAAAACTTCACACCGTCAGGGGAGAAAAAAGAGAAAAAGGAAAGAAGAAGACGTTTGTTTTGATTGCAGGAAATATAGAATATTCATAGTTTGGCTGGACAAACGTGTCAGTGTGCCGATGTTTATAAATGTAGAAATATTCGTCACACTGTCCGCCAATATAACGGAGGCTCCGCTATAACTCAAACTCCAGAAACAGACCGAGAAGAGCAGGTGAGAGAGCGCTGGCAGAAATCTGACAGTCCTGTATCGCTGCTCTGACTGGAATCTGTTAGTCCAGTAATGATGGGTGACACTTTATTACAACGCAGCTAGATGCTAACGCGCTAACAGTTACGTAGATGGGATGTTTGTCGTGTCTGACCTTTACGTCTGTGGTTTGGGGAAACTCATCCGTGGAGGGAAAACTGAAGGTCAGCTGCTCTGGACTAACTAACAACCGCTCGCTCTGGTTTAGCTAGTTTAGCCGTCAGGCCACGAACACCACAGACGTGATGTTGGGAGCTCAAATACGATCAGCAGAGGTTTAAAAAAGCTCTCAAACTTTCTACATAAAAACTCATAAAACTATTTCTGATTCTGAAACAACATCATCTTGGTCACGTGACTAATTTACCTCTGAACTATTAACTCTGAAGACTTGAAGAAAGAAGTGAGAAGAGAAGTTTGGCGTGTTTACTGATTTATTTTATGACTTGGTATGAGATAAGTTTGTCTTATCCACATCCTCCATACAAGATGCTAAAATGCTAACACATAATCTCGTTCTCAATTTGGGCTCTAAGTTTAAAGTTCTGTCCGACTTTCTTTGCTTGTTTAGCCGTAAACTTTAATATCTTAAAACCTTAATGTGTTTTTTATATAAAAGTCGTCCTTTGGCTGTTTATCCAAAGCGACTGGATCCGGTTGATTTTATGAGCGATCTGCGACGGCCTCGTATCATCCAATCACTTCTGTTCATCCATCACGGCGAGAGGCGCAGAGGTCGAGTGAAAAAGGGGAAGAGAGTGAAGAGAGGTGGAAGGGGGAAAGAGAGGCAGTGTGCACCAGAACACCGGCTCCTGTTACAAACCACCAGAGACCGGCTCCGCTGCCAAAATATCCAGATTTCAACCCGAGCTTTTGGCTGCTAATTATTCCTCGAGCTTGGTCGAAACTAAATTTATGACACCACGCTGGCGCTCCTCGTGGCATCATAAATTAAACTGGCAAAGAGTTTCAGAATCAAAACCAAGGCCCCCGTGTCCTCCAGCGAAGGAAGGAAAATTAAAAAATAGTAGATTTCGAACGTGGATGTTCACGAGGCCGTGTCTGAAAAAGCGACATGTCTGTTTGAGAGGCGCTTTTATTATTTGGGGGGGGGGGGGGGGGGGATTTTCTGTCATTTCATGATTTGGGCCCCGAGAGGATGAAGACTGAGGCCGAGTCTCCTTCCAAGGAAAACAGCAGCGTCATTTTTGGTTTTTTTTTTGTTTTTTTCAGGAAAAGGCCAAAACATTAAAAGATATTTTAACATCAGAAGACAGTAGAAGAATTAGAGCTCTTATTTTGAAAGACTTCAAAATGCTGACACATTAAATTTGATTGTTATCGTTAGTAAAGGTGTCAGCAATGGGCCCCTGGGAACAGCTGTGTAGTAGGGGCCCTTGGGTACACATATATTGGGGCCCCTGGGTGCGGACCCCTCCACACCTGTTCCCAGGGGGGCCCCTACTACACAGGAGCCAGACTTCACTCCGAACTTCTGCTTCTCTTGTTGCTTTTGAGCTAAACGCTAACATGCTAACGGTGCTGCGACGTCACAGCCCAGCAGCTCACCTGTCGCTGACGTCACACGAAGGACTTTTTTTTTTTTTTTTTTTGCTTTTCCTTTTAATTACTTTTAATGAGGTGCAATTAAAAGAAAAAATGTTTTCCCCAATTTGTAACTAAGTTTGTAAAGTGTGTCATGTTACTTTAATAATCTTTTTTAGTCTGTGTGTGTCTCTGTGTGTGTGTGTGTGTGTGTGTGTGTGTGTGTCTGTGTGTGTGTGTGTGTGTGTGTGTGTGTGTGTCTCCTTTTGTTTAGTTAAAATCTTTTGGGGGGAAAAAAGGACTCACTTTAAATGACAGACTCTAAAGTTTTTCTTTGCTCTCTCTCTCTCTCTCTCTTTTTAAAGTGGGGGGGGTCGGTGGTGTTTGAGGGGGGGGGGTTGGTTTGTGCCAGTTAGTCTCAGTCTGAGTGAGTCACTGGTGGAAAGAGGGAGGACGATTTGAGGAGAAATATTGCTGTTAAATGACTTCGGACAGCATGACATCACGGCCTAATTAAAACAGCTCTCTGGAATTCCGTTTCCAATTCCTGCGCTTCAGGTCTGCTGGAGGATTTTCTCCGAGCACCTGCAGGTTGGTGTGTGAGTGAAATATTTTCACTGGACGGAGTTCAAACTTTGAGGGGAAAGAAAGAGAGAGAGAGAGAGAGAGAGAGAGAGAGAGAGAGAGAGAGAGAGAGAGAGAGAGAACGGAGGCAGCGGCATTACGCCATTCTTGGAAAAAAAAAAGTGGGATTTAAAGAAGTTTCTTACAAGATATCCTGCAGAATCGAGCCGCAGAGCGTTTAATGCAAGTCCGCCTTTCCCCCTCCTCCTGGATTTTCTTTGCAGTTCGGTCTGAGTCCGGATCTTCGCAGCACTATGGTTCTTCCACATGACAGATGGGAGAATCAGGATTTGCAGGATTTGTTTCTTCAGCTAATAAAACCCAGTTATAGTCCACATCTTTGCTTTTACAGCCTCGCATATGTCCGTAGTCCTTTTCAGATGGGAGAAGCGCTTTTTATTCACCCCCCCTCCGGCAGAGCAGAGAGAGACCTCAGAGAATGAAAGACTCGGACCGAACTGGACTGGACTTCTTCTTCTTCTTCTGAACCGAACCGGTCCGGTGATTCTGAACAGACTGCCCCTCCCTGCCATGCAGAAGGCTGCAGGGCTTTAGGATGAAAGCTGTGAAGCGTCTTTGTCTCCTGCTGAGCTGCTGGACTCTGGTCTACCTGGACCCGGTCCTCGGGTCCCTCAGCCGGACCGGACCGGGCGAGCACCAGCACCGCCGGCTCGGGGAGGCTGCGGAGCGCGGCGGGGACGCGGAGCACGCCCAGGGAAGAGCGGCAGCGGGCAGGACGCCGGTGACCGGCACCGGGACGTGGAAACCGGCACCGGTGAGTCCGGCCCGGATCACGCGTATCCGAGCCGGTCCGCCGTTAATCAAAGGCGAGCCTGCCGGTAGCAGAAGCGCGCTCACCGCGGCGGCTTCTGCGGCTTCATCCTCTCCTCTGCGCGGCGGATCCGTGTCGGTGGCCCGCGGACATCAGCAGCAGCATCAGCGGGACGGAGCGGCCGGCCTGGGGCGCAAAGAGGCCGTGCGCTCCTGGCTGCCCGGCGGGGATGCGCACTTCAAGGCGCACGCTCCTGCGGCTTTTAGCGCGCACTTGGCCGGGAAAGGAGTCAGGACGACGGCTGCAGGGGGAGGAGGAGGAGGAGGAGGAGGAGGAGGAGGCGGCGGACCTCCGGGAAGACATTTTGGGAAAGCTGCAGCCAGAGCCGCTCCCCAAAGAGCCGCCCCGGCGCACAAACAGCAGCCGCAGCAGAACGCGCCTCCGGTGGCGCAGCGGGGATCCAGCTACAAGGCCCCGAGACCGGGAGACCGGGAGCCGCATCACAAGCAGCCGCTGGTGATCCCGCACGACTACATGCTGTCTCTGTACTGGTCCCTGTCCACCGGAGACCTGAACGGGAGCGCGCTGCACGAAGCCGGTCTGGCCAACACCATCACCAGCTTCGTGGATAAAGGACAAGGTAAACCCGGACTCTCTGTGAGTTCTCTCCTCCTTCCACTTCACACACAGAATAAATGGTTTTGCAATCAGGAAAACTTTATTATTACCCCCCCCCCCCCTTTGAAATTAAAAACCAATAAACCTACAAACACGGATTTTATTTCTTTTGGCGCCGCAGGTGGAATAAAGCGACTGATTTATGGACCAAACTCCGTTTAATACTGCTGTCAGAGGAAGTCCATGGTTGGTTGTTGGTCTGAGGGCAGATATTTCCCTGACCTGGGGTAGCAGTAGAGACATAAAGCCCCACAGTGAAGGGGGGGGGGTGTCACTAATTCTTCTCAGGTTTGACATCAGTTCAGCTCGTTGGTGTTAAGACTCACTGACTGATCTGTCAGGAAAAGGAGGGATGGGAGCTGCAGAAGGTGGTGGTGGTGGTGGGGGGGGGGTCAAACACCTATATAAATTTAAAGGAGGAGAGGAGGAAGTGGAAGAAGGGGTTGGGGGTGGGATACTGTAAACTGTCCAAATGCAGACATGTATGTGTTTAGGAGTCTTTAAAAGGAAGAGCAGCCCAGAATAAGGGAGAGCATCTGGAGGTGGGGGGGGGGGGGGGGGGGGGGGGGGGGGGTGTACAGAGGGGATGATGGGAAAAGAGATGACTCTGTTACTCATAACTGCGCTGGAACGGACTTCAAAGCTGCAGAGCGAACCATCACACATACATGTGGGGCAGCTCTGCACTTTGGGAGGTGGAGGAGAGTTAGAAGTTCAGATTGATATCACTGTCATGATGTAGAAGCTGCTGGGGACTGGGGGGGGGGGGGGGCAGCTGGTCTGGCTCTGTCTGAAGGCATCATGTCATCCAGGTCCATGTTTCTCTCCAAAAGTCCACACGAGCGACAGATACTCATATTTGCTCATTTGGCAGCGACATCAGTAAAAGTCCTTCCTGAGGTTTCTGGGGTTTCCGTTGAACCGCCATAGTTCCCAAAATGTCCATCAGCTTTCCCTCCTGCAGCGATCAGCTTTCAGCTACAGTTGGATAAAGTTTCTCGGAGCATCGTCGGGGATTTAGCAACGTCCTCTGCACAGCCCTGATGTTTATGCTTTCCAGGGACGTTAAGCTCTACCACATGCCCGTGCACATTCATACGGGATGTGTGTATTCATACTTATCTCGTTGTATGTATGTGTGTGTGTGTGTGTGTGCGTTTCCAGCCATCTGGTCATTCATTGGCAGCTCCCAGGGATCTACGGCCTCAGGAGGGTAAATAAACAGCCGTCACATCCACAAGTTGGGCGGCCCCCTCCTGCCTCGTGTTGTCTTTACGGTGTAAAACTGTTTAAAACAATGTTTTAATGACCGCTCCGATGTTTCTAGTCCCGCTAAAGGTTTACATTTCGAGCACTTAATGTACTTTTAATTTGGGCTTTATTTGCTTAGCGTGTCCTCAGCAAATCGCCGGTGACCTCCTCCACATGTTGAGGGGCAGGGAGGAGGTGTAACTGATGGCCTGACTACCCCCCCCTCAAAACTCACCCCTTCATATTCACTTCCCCCTTTACTTTCCTTCTTTCTTTGCCAAGTTGCTCACACTTTCGGCCGACGTAGCGTGTTTCACCTTCCAGTTATGTGGTTTTCGTGTTAAACACGTAAACAACAAGAACGACTTCTTTGCACTTCGTACTTTCGCCTTTAAAATCGCAGACAGACAAACAGAAAATGTGACTCTACGCCGAAAACTACAGATGTTTCATCTCATCAAAACAATAACACAAAACTTTCATTTTCGTTACTTTTAGTTTTTACTCACTTAGTTCTACTTTTACTTTTCTCCAGTTTTCCTCAGCCGCCATCTTTTTGTCGGGTTCTGTTACCATGGTTACAGGAGACCGTTCATCAGCGCGTGTGTGTGAATCTCTGCTGGTCCATCAACACAAACTTTGGTTCCTCCGTTGCACTTTACGACAAAGTAGTTCTCAGTAAAGTCCTGGATGTGAACGAGTGTGTGCGACGTGAGAAGAAGACGTTGTGCTGCTGCTGTGTGTGTGTGTGTGTGTTTGTGTGTAGATGTCTGTGTGCATGTGTGTGTGTGTTTCATTACTGGATTCCATGTAGACGTAGAGGGTTACTGCTTTTCCTCACTGACAACAAAAGAAAACATTAGACACCATTTAGTCCGCTGTTCCTGATGTCCGAGTGCATGTTTGTGTAAACGTGCATATGTGTGTGTGTGTGTGTGTGTGTGTGTAAACCTGTCGTTCTGAAGACCATTTTGATTTTTACACCTTCAGCATATTGTTGACAAGTGAGGACTTTGCATCAGGGTGAAGACCTGGTTTCTGGTTTTAGGTCAGGATCAGGTTTAGGTTATGGACTGGGGAAGGCTTTGTGTGTGTGTGTGTGTGTGTGTGTGTGTGTGTGTGCACAGGCTGCGAAATATGAATATTTTTATCACTGACTAACTTATGAATGTTTTTTCAGTAAAGAAATGACATCTTTTTGTCAGTAAAATGTCAGAAAATAGTGAAAAAAGCGTAAGATCATCATTTGATCAACCAAATGTCGACGTGATCATCGAAACAGTCGCAGATGAATTTTCTGTCTTTGTGTTTTTTGTTTGCCTGCACGTGTGTGTTTCCATCTGTTTGTGTGTCCTCTCCTTCACCCACCTCCCGTTTGCACCTGCACTTTTTATGTTACGTGTGTGTGTGTCTGTGTGTTTGTTGGCTTCTTTGTGTGCGTTTGGTTTTAACTCCGAGGTTGATGTTTGTGTCTTCCTCTCTGTCGTTGCAGATGAGCGGGGGCCTCAGCTGAGACGGCAGAGGTATCACTTCAACATCAGCTCTCTGGAGCGAGACGGGCTCCTGGGGGCCGAGCTCCGCATCCTGAGGAAGCGCCTGTCTGACCCCCTCCGAGCCTCCGTGGCTTCGGACGGAGGCCGAGGAGGAGAGGGGGGTGGAGGAGGAGGTGGGCCGTCCCCGTGCCTGAAGCTGTACACCTGCGCTTCAGGTAAACAAAAGGCCGCTCTGCTTCAGACCAAGACCATCGAGGAGCTGGTCAGCGCGTTCGGCAGCAAATGGGAAGTGTTTGACGTTTGGAAAGTCTTCAAGGGTTTGAAACAGCAGCACTCCCAGCAGCTGTGCTTGGAACTGGAGGCCCTGGAGCACAGAGGTGGTCGGCCCACGGACCTGCGTGCTCTGGGCTTCGCCCGGCCCGGCAGGACCAACAAGGAAAAGGCCTTCTTCTTGGCCTTCGGCAAAAGCAAGAAGCGCGACCTTTTCTACAACGAGATCAAAGCGCGGTCGGGCAACGACAACAAAACCGTCTACGAGTATCTGTTCACACAGCGGCGAATGCGCCGAGCCCCACCAGCAAGGGGGTCCAAAAAACCGCTGCAGCAGCCGCAGTCCCTCCCCCAGCACCAGGCGGCGAAGGCCAGGCCGCGCTGCAATCGGAAACACCTCCACGTGAACTTCAAGGAGATGGGCTGGGACGACTGGATCATCGCGCCGCTGGAGTACAACGCGTACCACTGCGACGGCGCCTGCGACTTCCCCATCCGCTCCCACCTGGAGCCGACCAACCACGCCATCATACAGACCCTCATCAACTCCATGGACCCGGAGTCGGCGCCGCCCACCTGCTGCGTCCCAACACGACTCACGCCGATCAGCATACTCTACATCGACTCGTCCAACAACGTCGTCTACAAGCAGTACGAAGACATGGTGGTGGAGGCGTGCGGCTGCAGGTAGCGAAGGACGGTGAGACGGAGAGACACTTCCTGCGCCTTCGCTTTGAGGAAACGCAGACTCGTTTGGTAACCTTTTAGGCCTTTTAAGAAACTTTTGAGACCGACACTGAGCGAAACAGTTGTTGTTTCAGCTGAATGTGACCGAACTCACTGTTATGCAACAGACATCATTCTTCACACTCAAGTGGACGAACAGGCTGCATACCAAAGACTGTTAAAGACTAAACAGAGGAAGATAAATTCACGGAGGTGATGCTCTTTAACGCCCACTCACTGGAACATGTGTGGAGCGTCCACGTTGCGTCCGAGAGGAGCCATAAACAAACAGATATCCGATAGCAGAGACACCTCCAGGTGAACACTTTGTCTCCTTTTCATTCCTCTTCAGATTTGTATCTACTGTACGCCCCCATTGGTAAAAAGTTTGTTTATTAGTGAATTATACTCAAAAAAAAAAAAAAAAAGCCCTTTTCGCAGCACTTACCTGCCGTTGTGCCTTCGTCCGTTCACATGAACGTGCGGATTCGTCGTATGCCTTATCCCAGATTTATTTTTTTTTTTTGTAAAGCATGTGAAGAATTTCTGATGTATAAATACCAGCCAGTGATGAAGTGCTAACCTGACCTGCTCCAAATGTGGGAAAGTTGCATAAACTGCTCTTCAATAAATAAAAGAAAAATAAAATAAAAAAAAAATGTCTAATTGACTGAGCTCCAAACTCCTATCAGTCTGAACCTTTGCCCCCCCCCGACTACTTCAGGCTGTGCAGACTAAACTCTCACAGGAATTTGTAAGACGATCAGGTGCCAAATTATAATTTAACCCCAGAATGACCGTTTGATCTGTCAGCGTTTCATTGCTGTTTGGCAATAAACTGCATCCGTGCACGTGGATTTATTTACACGTTGTCTCGTTTCCTGCATCTCAGGAAGCGCCTGATTCACGATTCACCCCATTTGTCGGTCGTCTGTCTGGCACGGCGCAGATGAACCGGCTGATTTTGGCGGTAAAAGGGCGTTTTGGTGCGCAGCTGCCGTGTTCAAAAAGCTAATGCTTTTAATGTGAACAAAAACAGGAAATGTTTGGTCAGCGTTAGCGGTCCGTCACTCTCAGATACGATCAGGTTTTAACAGAAACCTGCTAAATAAAATACAACTATTATGCCCAACAAACCTGTGAATGAAACATCTATTTCACGAAAATCGACTTTAACGCTGGAGGGCTGATACAGAATGGAAATAAAATTAAATATTAATTGGGATTTGAGGAAAGTATTAAAAAAAAACCACCCACTTCCTGTTGACCGTAGTTTCGTTTTCTACTGACAGAAAATGAGTTTGTGTTTTTTTTTTTTTACCTGGTAACATAAGTTGTGAAAAAAAAAGAAAGAGAAAACTTTTGAATGGTTTGAGAAGTTTTTATTGACGTTTCTCAGAAAAGCTGCATCGTCGTGAATTCAATCTACAGGGAAGAGCGTTCGACACATAAAGATTCACGGTGGAGAGAAGTCGCATGAAGCAACAGCTTCAAAGGTCTCATTTCCTCTTTTCAACAGCAATGACCGTATCGATGTTTCACAATGATTTGAACCAGACGAAAAATGACGTAACATGATGTCTGTGAAGCGTCTGCAGCGTCCTCCGTGATAACGCTGCAAATATAATTCAGATTCAGATGCACAGTCTGGTTTTTTTTACACAGCTTGAAATTTACAGGGTCGGGGTCATTTCCCTGGATGAATAAGGTGATGGGAAAATAGTAACAGACTCCATCTGATGCTTAAATATATGAAAGTATACGGGGAGGGAGGGGTCATAATAATGATGGAAGTTTAGAGGAAAGAAGTAAATCTACTAAGTTGGAAAAAAGTCGAGAAATTGTTTTTCAGTTGTGTCTTTTTAGAAAGAATTAAATGTTTTGAAGTGCCTTTTAAGGTAAAAACCAAATATTTTTACATCAAACTTACATTTTTGGTTGCAGTCTGTGTAAAAACACCCTCACACCCCCACTGAGGTCACGACCCTGATCTGCGAATGACCCTGAAAATCTGACTGAAATCTGTAAAAGACGTCTGGATTTATTGTTGTTGTGTAACGCCACGCACACAACAGCAAGTTTGATCCGGCCGGCGGCGAGCGCACCTGTCCGCCTGCCCCTCGTAAAGCTCTCCCGCCATTCGCCGAAGCCATCTGCACAGAGCGCACGGCTTGTTTCTCTTGGAGACGGAGTGATGTAAGCATTTCCTTTAATCAAAGCTGAGGCATGCCGGCGGTATTGCCCCCTCTCTAGAAACCCAGACTGACAAGGCAGGAGCAGAACAAGACTGGAGAAAAACTGTCATGCAGCTTTAAATCTGAAATATTTAGATAAAAAATTTTAGATTTTAGTTTTATTCAGGGCGACAGCTTATCTGTCCGCACTATTTTCTTATTAACACACTTTCTTTGTTCACTTTTCCCTTCCAGAGGTGTAACCTCACTTATATTTACATCATAGATTTACATGCTCTTTGTTTTTCTCGTGTCTTTGAACGAAATGGAAAATATGTTTGTGTGTTTAAAGCCAGTGATTTATGGCGTCTGTGATTTGTGTGCTGGTTAACAATCAGCTCATTCTTTTCAGATGTGGGAAGGAACCGGTCGACTCAGACTTCACAGACCCAAATTTAGCAACAAATGCCAGTCGCAGATAAGAGGGATTTAGTGAGGGTTTGTTTTCCCAGCCTGGGAAGGAAAAAAAAAAAAAAATCTGCCCCGGGATGGATATCCATCCATCACTGCTGTGTCACAGTTCTGCTACGAGCTAAATGCTAACATCAGCATACTCACGTACCGTCAACATGCAGCGATGACGTTAATTTGCTAATGCTAGGTAGGTTTAATGTCACAAAGTCCAGCTGAGGCTAATGGGAGCGTCATTAGCTTATTATTATTAACATGTTGAACCTCGTTTTAGATTTCAAATAAAAATAAAAATCACCGTTTGGTCTTAAAGTGACTCATCCACTACAAAACTTTGTGATGTCACATTGCAGCCCCGCCCACCTGGAGCCAAGCTGAAATCTGCCTAATTAGTGTTTAATCAATTAAAACACAGTCAGCCAATCAGAGCTCCTTCCTGTTTGGCCCACCCGCCTGAGAGCGGGGAAGTTAAACGACACTGAGATGGCGCTAAAAAAAAAAACCAAAACAAATATTTCTTCCTTTATAATTTAGAAGTAAAACACCAGAAAAGCGTTTAAAATCCTTCAGCGGTCGAGGACTGATGTCAGAATCCCGACGTCTTCATCTCAGCCGGCTCCACGTATCACAAATCATCGGAGCTACTGCAGCTCTGCGAAGCCGAGGGAGGTATCGAGCAGAGCGCCGTTAAATGGACGCTGGGAAACAGTATTCCCCGCAGAGGCGGCGGCTGGTTTTAATTATCACACATTTCCACACATTAGCCCATCTGAGATACAGGCAGCGGATTACACAAACAGCTGATTTAAATCTCCACGTATGATTTATGGTGACTGATATTTCCTATGATTTATGACGCTGTAAAGGCGCGTTGGCTCCACAGGAAATGAAACATAATTGGGAAATTGACTTCACGGTATGCTTTCTCGTATGTTCTATCACGGAAGGGGGATTGGAAACACAATGGCTCGGACGCTTTCTCTTTTTTTCTCAACGTTTACATTCTTGGTCCGGCGCACACACTGTACGGCTGGATTTCACCTCTTTGAAGTCATTGTGCGTCTGCTTGAAGTAATCCTGTTCCTCTTTGTGGCCGTCCCGTTTTTTAGTGTCACTTTGTGTCTCTGTGTGATTGTTTAATGTCCTCGTTTTGTTGTTTTCCATGTCTTTGCGTTCATTTTTAGCTGTGGTTTGTTCTCTTTGTGGGTTTTTTGTGTGTCTCTGTATCGCTTTGTGTCTCTTTATTGTTCTTCTGTGTCTCTTTATTTGTCATTGTGTGTCTCTTTGTGGTCTTTTTGTCTGTCGTTTATGTCACTTACAGTTACAGCTGTAGCTCTTTGTGATGTGTGGAGTCAGAGAAAGTGGGAGCGACATGCAGGAAAGAGTCGGGATTCGAACCGGAGGCGCCTCGTGCCCCACACATGGTACGTGTCCCGACCTTTTGGCCACCCAAGTCTTTACAGCATAATCTGTACTTGGTTTGTGTTGCTTTATCATTTGCAGTCATCTTGTGTTTGTAGTTTTTTGATCTCTTAATAAGAATATTCCACAAAGTGTAGAATTGTTCCTTTTAACCTCGGGTGACCTTCAGCTGTTGTTATCGAGTTTAAAATAAAATCTTGGGGGTTTTAACTAAACTTGAGCCCGGGACAGAGATTGTGATACAAACATCCACAATCCCATCTCATGAAATGGGATTTAAAAGTCCTTAAACTCCTCCAGACCGGGGAACATTCATAAAAAAAATTTTTAAAAAATGATCATAGACATTTTGTTGACTCGTCTTTCTTTCACTGTTTCCAACATTTCTCCGTTATCTCCACATTAAAGTGTCAGTTTAAAGGAGGATGATGTCGGAGCAGCGGTCCAATAGAAACATTCCCATCCACCGCAGAAGTTCATCTCTGCCGCCGAGCCAGCGATACAGATCGGCTGAAGGATTAATCCAAAGTGCTTCTCATCTCAGTGTGTGCGTTATATAGAAATCGACTCGCCGTGTCGTTCCGTAACGAAGTGCCATTGGCCCGAGGCCGCGACCGCAGCAATCGCCAGCCTGCCACCCCCCCTCCTCTCCGTCCTCTCCAGCCTTTGGCCCGCTGAGCCCCGTAATCAGATTACCTTCTCCTTCGTCTTCGCCAGCCCAGAAATGTGTAGTAAAGCAGAAACACGGATTGTTTTCGGGTTTCGGGTTTCCTCGTCGCCGTTTGTGGCCGGGGATTGTGGCAAAGTGTCAGGCCGAATCCGAGTGGACAGGATGGAGAACCCGGTTGAAGAGGGCTATTGTGTTTCCTCGCTCAGATGTAATCAGAAACATATGCCCTCCATCTTCACCGCTGAAAAAAGGGACGCTTGTTTAACGGGGGCTTAACTTCATTGAACATAACTTTAATGGTCACCCCAATTACGCAATTTAACAGCGATGTTTCGGGAAGGCTTGCAAAAGCATTTGTGAGTGTGTGTGTGTGTGTGTGTGTGTGTGTGTCCCACGAGAGGACCGTACACACCCGGAAGGCTTGTGTTCCCACCGAGAGCTCCAGACCTAAACAACCTGGTCCAGTTAGTGTTCCTCATATCCGCCTCGCACACAAACACACACACACACCTCCGATTTTATGGAGTGCTGCACTTTAATAATCATTTTATAACCAGTTTTTCATTTTATGGCGTAACCAATGTTTACCTGTGTGTCATACCAAACAGGATTTAATACGCTGCTCACAGAAATGAGCAAAAACAGGACACCAGTTTGCTGAGAGAGGGCAGGTGTGCAAAAGATGTGCTGTAAATTAAACTGCATCAAGTTTTGTGCGCTTATGGGTGAAGCACTTAAATCTGTAAAATAGACTTTTAAGGGCTGCGTGTTCGTCGGATATTCAAGTTGCTGTACTTGTTATTAAACAGTTCTTTATTTCCACATCCAGCTCTCACGGTGCAGCCTGACGATGATTCATCCGGAGTTCTGTTTATTTCCATCGGATGACTCACCTGTTGTTCACGCTTCGGTCAGAATATCTTCATATGAGCCCAAATTCATTTGGAATAAAAAAAGAATGCTGATCTGTTGTTATTAAAAAAAAAAAGTAGATTTCATTTGAAATAAAAAACTGAATTTACATGTTCAATGTGATTTTTTGTGATCTCAAAAAAAAGTTTTTTTGCACGTCTAGATCGATCGTCAGCATGATGATTACGAGTTTAGGCTTTTTCAGAACACGATTCCCCCCCATTCCCCCCAACCTTCCTCTAACGTGTTATGCTGTATGAAGAAGACTTGAGACTGGAAGCCATGAAATCACCGGGAAAATGTTTATTACATTAAAAAGTCAAGTGAGGACTGGGGACGTTTTCCCGTAGACTTCAATACAACTTGGCTTTTTTTTTTTTTTTTAAAGCGGTGGAGTCGTGATGCTCATCTGATAAATCTGCTTTCCGCTCTTTGTCTTCTTAATAAATCAGATCTTTTCAGGCCTGAATCTTTATTTAGTGTTTTTTAAATATCGGCCGTTATCGCAGACACGAGTTGCACTTTCACCCTGAAACATGTTTGACTGCTTTTCACTCGATTAGCTGCAGCACGTCCGCACACGATGAGCGTTTTTCTGATCCGTTAACGTCGACAATGAGCCCATCCAACGTGTCCGTCTGCCCGCCGAACTCGGCCTCGCTCTGTTTTTCACCACCTCTCCTTCCAAACCTGTCTCTCTCTCTCTCTCTCTGGTTTTTATTGCTATCAGATCTGGCTTTGGCCGAGCTGACCGGCGTTTAACTTTTTAGTAAATGCAGTTGTGGTTTTCCTTGACAGATGTTGGGGAGGAATTTTATCACGCGGCCGCGCCAAAAGCTGCTGAAAGAAAAACAGAAACGTTTTATCTGGCACGCCGTCTATGACACCTACGTTCACAGCTGTGTATGTCTTTCCCAGCATGCATGTGGGTGTGTATGAGTGTCAGTTTGTGCGTGTGTGTGGTTGTGTGTCGGGGGGGGGGTATTTGTTTGGATATTATATCTAAAGTCTGATTGTAAGGAAGATTTGTTTGCACCTACATGCTGGTGTGTGTGAAGCACACACACCGAGTTGCGGTCCAAAATTTGGAGCCCAGAAGGTTCCACATCTCCGAGCTTTGGCAGAAAAGCAGCTGAGTACATTTTCAGTCCCGTTTTCTAACCTCCAACTTTGTCTTCTTCTTTTTTTTGGTATCATGAGTTAGTAGCACGCCGCCGCTTCGCCCTCCTCCTCCTCTTCCTCCTCCAGCTCAGAAATTTCTGTTCTGCTGTGAAAACATTGCTCCCTTCTCAGCGCAGGCCCCGGCCTGGAAAGCATTTGATTGAAAGTACGTGTTTCGTGTTAAGATACAGTAGGTCTATTCATTTCTATTGACTTGTTGAGTGTAAGAGCAGAAGCACGCCGCGGTGTGTTGTTACCTTCGAGGAGGAGACTTGTTTCCATGGCAGTGTCAACAGCTGCATCTTGATTCTTTTTCCTCCTGTTTCTGGGTCGAGTTTCTCCTCCAGGGCTGAGAAGAGCGTTTGGACAGCTTGGATTTATATTTTTCCCTCTCTGTACCTTTTTTGAGATTCAGAGATTCACCTAAGCTCGTCGTTTTTCCTCCGCTGCAACATTTCTGCACCACAACGTAAAGCTAGAATATGAAAACAGCTCCTTCGTCTTCCCGCTCCACCTCGATCAGCATCATGGCCGCTGTCTCATTAATGCAGCGAGTTAAGAGAAGAAGAAGATGAAGAAGGTTTATTTCCATCACACTTTTCACAGAGCGAGTAACAAAATGCTTTTAGATCGTCACGATAGATGAAACACAAAGTGAAAATTTGTTGTAATTCTTCAAATTGATTCAAATTCAGTTGGTTTTTTTGTGGCCTGTTTGCCTTAATGGTCCTTCAGGTGTGTCGGAGCGGAACGAGAAACTGAACTGACTGGAAATAATTTAATAAAGACAAACTGTGTAAATAATAAAATTCCTCAACTCACTCTACACATCTGGACAAAAGCAAAGCTACGAAGTCCAGTGAACTCCAGATACGCATAAATCAGGGCAAAAAGTATAAAACCATTTCTAAAGCTTTGATCGGCATCGATGAAGGAAGAGGAGGAAGTTTGGAACCAGGACTTCATGATGACTCCGTGGAAGAACCACCATCAGTCGGCCAATCGGAAGAGACGCTCCGGCTGACCAACAAATAAAAATATGGCCGACAGACAAAAATTGGAATGATGAGCTGTTTCATTGTGACATCACAAAGTTCCGGAAGTCCTGATGATTGTTTCTGAATTCATTTCTCTTTAACTGCATTAAGACAGAACCTACACCAGATTTAGAATCAAAGACCACCTGCAGGTCTACATTCTGATGGTGCGGACCTTTAAACTGACTTTCACTTTAGTTACCGGCGCTCGTGTTACGTGTCGAAGCTTGCAGGAACTCCACTGGTTTTATTTTGCCAATAAACCAAAAGCAGAGCTCTTGAAGGTGAGGACGACTCCCTCTTCCCTTCGCCCTTTCATCCTCTCATGCAGGCTTTCACGGCGCACACACAAAGCTTGACAGATACAGGAGACACACACACACACACACGCCTCGCTCTGCGAACCATTATCATTACCAGGTGCTGAAAAGAAGAGATATCACTGCTGGTGATTCATCAATCACCACAGCGCCCCTCGTACGGTTGCCGGAGGTGTTTTTTATTAAAAAAACATGTAAAACATTTTGACCACCTGTGTGTTTTGGCTCAGCGTGGCCCAAACTCATTTCTCACTTTTTTCCCAAAATGTCTGGCGGAAAGATGAATATGAGGAAATGAGTTTTCGTCGTAGCCAGAGAGGGGGAAGTGCTGTACAGGTGGGGCTGGGGGGGGGCAGACTAACAGCTTGTTTTGACTTCTAGCGAGAAAGGTCAAAGGTTACGGCAGACCTCCATAGAAACGCGGTTATCTTTTGGTCCTTTATGTTATTTACAACAAGTTGGGGAGATTATTTATGAGTCGCAGCTGAAGGGGAGAGCCGTTTGAGCCTGTAGGTCGTCACTGTGACGTCATCATTAGGTCTGGTTGCTAGGCGACATCCCACGAGCGTAATGACGACAAAAAGGGGAAAAAAGGTGTGCCGGTCCACTTCAGGAGGAGCTGGGGTTCGATTCCCGTGTGAAAGCAGTTATCCACTGCCGTTCGGTGTTATCAGTGTAACCATGGCAACAAATTGTCCAGCCACGAGGAAGTCACCTAACCAAGCCGTACTTTTATTACAGTAACCATGGCAACAAACGCAGCTCTTAACCCAGTAATGTACGGTTCGCTTCTGCTTCATTGATTTTTTGTTTGTTTGTTTATTCGGTTTGTTTTTGTTTTGATCAATCGTTTGTCCTTTGTCTTAAGCTAAGCTAACAAGCTAAGCTATGTTTGCTATTTAGCATCCAGACATTTGAACGGGACCAACATGATCACATGACTCCGACAGTCAACGATGGATCTGCTTAACGCACCTTCAACCTTCAAGAATTGTTTTATTAGTAACTACACATAAAAAAACATTTTCTGTTTAAATCTTGAACATTAAATTAGACAGATGAATTTTCAGGATCAACTTTACGCTCGCAGCAGCTTTTCAAACTCTGCATGAACCATATTTGATTTTTTTCAGTTTTATATTTGTTTTACAGGATAATTTAATAAAAAGCAGTGTCTTTCCATCTCCTTTGGTATGGGAGGGGCCGTTGGGGGGGGGGCTGGGCTTTGCTGACACCTTTAGTGCTGAACTCTTCCTGTGTTTTTTTCTGCACTTCCCAAAGACAACTGGTTAATCAATCAGTGGCCTGTGAATCGCCCCCCGAATTCGGAAGTACAGGGCAGTAAAACAGACATTTATTTACATGGACGTGTTACAGATAATTTACTTGTGCCATTTCATCTGTCTGTTCCACTCTGCTGCTCCACGGCTCACTGCTCCATTCATCCCAGTCAGCATATACACAAAAAGGACCCACACACACACACACACACACACAGGCTGGTTTCATTC
Organism: Remorina albescens; assembly: GCA_034769265.1. Lineage (NCBI taxonomy): Eukaryota > Metazoa > Chordata > Actinopteri > Carangiformes > Echeneidae > Remorina > Remorina albescens. Next base: position 27,610,145 of record CM068494.1, read on the forward strand.
AGAAAGTTAGCATGTCGAGCCCCCTCCTCAAGAACAAGGGCAGAGGGAAAAGCCGGGTGGTACGAATTCTTTAACAGTCTCCAGTCGCAGCATTTGGCCGACGATCTTCTCCATCAAGGCATTCCAGGAGAGACAGACAATTTGTCTGTTTCCTCCTATTTGCATTGTGTTTTTGTGTTTGTGCATGTGCAGCAGCAGAGGAGAAGCAAACCAGGCCGACGTTCTGGCGGAGGGGCCCCTCATGAAGCCCTCATATTGGCCCAATTTGCAACGACCACTATAAACCGAGCTGAACCTGAACGCAACCCCGTTCCCAAACACACACTCCACCTTGAACAGGTAGATTAAGCCCCGCCCAGCACTCAGTTATCTGTACGTGAGGCGAAACCATCTGTCACAATAACCAAATCAAAATTAAGACAAAACAACCTAATTAACTGTGCAGGTGTGTGAGTCCGTCTGTGTGTAAGCTAGTTTTTAGGTTTTTTTCTACACGTCTCCGTGCACACACACACGTGTGTGTGTTTGTGTGTGTTTGTGTGTGTTGTGTGTCTCCCGGCGTCGTCTGGCTCTTGTAAATGTGTCCATACGTCTGTGAGAGCTGTTTCAGCAACATTACTGGACTCGTGAGCTGCCAAGTACCTGTCGCCTCGACTTCACCTTCCCTCTTTGTGTTCACTTTCTCAATATGGCCAGCACCTGCAGACACACACACACACACACACACACACACACACACAACCATTACCTTACTAAAAGATGGGCAAAGTCGCACACCCTCAAGTCTTGTCAACGCCGAAGAAGACGTGTCCACATTTTAAAGGCTTTCCTTTGAGCCAACGCACAAACTGTTGGGCACACAGTGTGTGTAGTGTCTTTATTTACTCACATGTATAAATGTGCTTCTGTGCGCTGAACACTGAGTTCCTTCTGTCTGAGGACGGACTCGTGGACGTGGAGACGGTCAAATAAAACACAAAGTCATTGTGTATCAGCGGTTTTACAGCGGCGCCCCAACAAATATAAAAACTTCGTTTTGATAAGGGTAAAAAAAAAAAGGTCATTATTTATGGATTTTTTTAAGCATTTTTTTGTTTCCCTTCAGTTCCTTCGCTCTTAAAGTCGTATTTTGTCAAATTGGCTCATAGCACTTCCTGTTAGCCTCTAATGTGCTGAGCATTGTCACTGGATTGTTGTGACACTGAAGAAAACTTAAAAATCTGATGATGTGTGTGTTTTTATTTACTGTTTCTGAGCTTTTTGTGTATTTGAAATGTAAATCTTTGACGATGCGTAGTGGTCAGTGGTGTAAGAAGGTTCTGGGTTCGGTTCCCGGCCTGAGGCCTTTCTGTGTGGAGTCTCCAAAAATATCCTGTTTGGGTTCATTGGTGACTCTAAACTGTCCGTAGGTCTGTCTGTCTCTGTGATGGACTGGAGACCTGTCCAGGGTGACCCCGCCCTCACAGAGTGAGCTGGGATTGGCTCCAGAACCCCCCGTGACCCGGAAACGGATAAGAGGTAGAAGATGGATGGATGGATCTGTGATGATGATGAGGATGCAACAACACGACTTCCTGGGCTTGACTGGGGACTATATTCAGAGGTGGATTAATCTACATTTGGTGCTCAGGTGGTGATTCGGAGCAGCAGGATGTTGTTTCAACTCAACAGTATACTTGCTTGCTATTGCTATGTAGCCAACGTTAGCATTAACGGCCCTTTATTTGCCAGGATTGAAAAACAAACCCCGAGTTCATCATCAAACTCCTTTCCTTTAATTTCCAACAGCTGTCTCCGGCTGTGGAAAGAAACGATAATGGCAATTCTTTCCTCTTACTGAACTGAACCGGTTAGCCCTCAGCTCGTATCTGACAGCGACCCACAACGACGCTGCTCACGGAGCGAGTTGTAACCTCTTGTGTTCTAAACACGACATCGGCCAAAGCTTCTGTCAAGCAACAATCATCCCCAACAAATCCCGTGAGCGGAGGAAGCTTACAGATTGTCCAACAAACTGACCTCTTACTCTGTTTGAAATCTCGTTCAAAAGGGCAAATATTATGGTCCAGAGCAGTAGTGGATTCCTTTTTGGCTTCAAATGCCGACAACAAATGCCAAAAACATGTTTCAGCTTTTCAGAGAGGCCAAAAGAAGAAGACGAAGAAGAAACAGTGCTGAATAAGATCTGTTGAGACTGCAATGGAACGGAGGCGAGTTTGGAAAAAGAGCTGACCAAACTCGGTGGAAAATGTTGTTTTATGACAGCCAGCAGTAAAACAACATGCACAGTATCTTCAGCTTTATCTGTTTGTTTACACGCAGTTTGTTAAAATCACTTGTTTAACTCCAGGATGCCTGTGTTTGTCTTTTTCTGTCAAGTATCCCATGAATGCGGTGTTGTATCGCGGCCAACTTGGACTCCCTCGCTGCTGGATCGTCTTGCCAGCACAACGCACAATTAGATACACAAACACAGACTATGCACACCCACACACCCACACAGAGTCAGCTCTGGATAAAACCCCAACGCCTGTCTCCCGCTCTTACCCTCTTCATAAACACTGTTACTCCAACGTAAAACCATGTGGAGCTGGCGCGCTGCAATAAACGCAACAAACCCACATAAACGGCAAAATAAATATCACCACAGGGTGGCCTGCAAATATTATGAGAAACCTGACAACAGGAGGAGAGGGAAAGTGTGTGTGTGTGTGTTTGTGTATCTCTATTGTCACTGATCAGAGCCGTGTACAGACATTTCCGGGCTGAGGAGGGGAAATAAAAGGGACCCCCCCCCCCCCCAGCACACACACAGTTATTTCAAAGTAAATAAAGTTACTAACACACTGATTCAGTTTAATCCACATATCAAATATTCAACACATTTCACTGTAATTATCAATCTACACCGATTATTTCTCATTCGGATTCTGATACAACTGCGATCATTTCCACATTTATCGCGAGAGCAGGAAATAACGGAGAAAACGTCGGTCTGTAAAACAAACAATTTATTCTCTAAATAAATAAGAACCAACCGGCCGACTGTAGGTCTGTTCAGAATAATTAGATCAGTCTGTTCGGTGTACTGAGGTGAAGGGAATATTATTCTATAGCTGTTTTTTTTCTTCAAAGTTAAAATCTAAAATAAATTAAAAAAGAAATCTGTCAAAAAGGGAATTTATTTTGTCAGTAGCCAAAAGGACCTGAATCAACCCCGGCCATCTTGGTTTCTTCTTAGGAAACCACATTTGGAGGAGAAGGTGGAGCTGAGGAGGAGGAGACTTTGTGGTAAAGTCTGTCAGTCACACAGTAGCCCCGCCCCCTAACCCCGCCCCTCCTTCCTCTAAATGGAGCATCATTTAAAAAATGAACATCATGTTGTGTTGAAGACTGTAAACTAGAGACTGAGACCATAAACTGATCAGAGAGGAGGAGGGACATTTTCCTATAGACTTCAATATAAGGGAGGAGGAGGGACATTTTCCTATAGACTTCAATATAAGGGAGGATGAGGGACATTTTCCTATAGACTTCAATATAAGGGAGGATGAGGGACATTTTCCTATAGACTTCAATATAAGGGAGGATGAGGGACATTTTCCTATAGACTTCAATCCAATCTGACTCAGAATCTGAGTTTTTTTTTTTTTTTTTTTATGAATTAGAATTTAAAGGGTCTGTTCCTTTAAACAGACCAGCGTGTTGACAGAAGCGCTCAGACGGCTGACGTCCGTGACACGCACCATAACCTGCTGAGTCACAGGGACACTTCTAATCATGGCCTAATTTTAAAGGTGGATCCTCACACCTATAATTTTCACGTCTATATTCAGGCCCGGCCAGACATCTGGAGTTCAGTCCTGCATGTGACCGCAGTTTATTTCAGGCCTTTTCCTTCTTTGAGCCGAGCGCTGAAGTGTGCAGACGGATCAAAAGGCCGTGTCCAACATCCCGAGGTTTCTATACACAGTCCGGATCAGACCGGTCCGCTGAAAGCTGCGAGCGTTTTAAACACACATACCTAACGTTTAATACGCACACCCTTCCATGTTCCTGTCCAAATGTGGATCTTCCACTGCAGTTATTCCGTAAACTCGCAGTAAACGTTTCGTTTCGGCTGCAGGTGTCCGTCTGAGATCTGATCTGCGGAGAAAACGTTTCACAGCATCTCGGTCGCGGTCTCAACGTCTGCAGGAAATGCTGCCTCTTCTTTTCTTCTTCTTTTTTTTATTTTTTTTTTTATTCATCCCCGGCAAAACTGAGAGAAGAATTCAGACGGATCGCTTTTATTGGCAGGTCCTGCAGACGGGAGCGGGAACAAGGAAAGACAAAGTGGGAAAGAAGAGGGAGCAGGTGAGCAGGTCTGAAACGCTGTTTTAAAATGAAAACCTGTTTGTTTGTTTACTCTGAGTGTTCCAGCTTGTTTAGCAGAGTTTAAAGTTTAACGCAACACAAATAGTCAAACGCACACACTGAAAGAAGCCTCTGGTTGGCACTTTCCACTTGCAGATTCCTTCCCGGTCCTCGTTGTGTAACATCGAAACGCTGATTAAAAACTGAAGCGCAGTGTTCTGGTTAGATTTACCCACATGCCCTCTTTGTTAGTCGACCTTTAACCTCATTAAAGGATTCCATCTCTGGTTTGTGTAACCGAACCACAACTCTTTTGTCTCTGTCAGCTGAAATGTGACCATTTCCTGATATGATATAATTTCATAATAATGTTTCCCAGCTTCTTTTTATTTCCATCCATCTTGTCTGCATCTTCTTTTGTCACCGCTCCATCTTTTCTAAGCTTCTGCAGAGTCGACCAAAGCTCCCGATGTGCAGCAGCGTGCATCGCTGCAACTCCGACACTTACATTTCTTCACGGGAAACGCTGAAGTTGTACCAACAGCGAACATCTGTGAAAATAAGGCAATGATTTCTGCGTTTATTAAATGTGGTTACAGTTTCTCGGCGCTGTTTCCATTTTGAGGCCTTCCTCGTACTTTGCTGCTTTGGCTGTAAAAGAAACGCTGATTTTAAACTTGTTATTGTGGCACTTTTCATTTTTATGTGTCCTTTGTTGAGCGCTGATCAACTTTTGGTAGCTGTGTTGTGGATATTCTGCAGGGAGACTCAGCATTGAGACATTTTTTATTTCCTGTAATGCGTCCAAACACCCCAAAGACAGAGTTACATCTTCAGGAAGTTTCTTTTCTTTTTTTTTTCTGTGGTACGCCCATTTTCTTATTTTTCCTGTGAATGTAAATCAATAGTTAAACCCCATTTGAAGGGACTGGTTGTAATTTTTCATGGTTTCTTGAACTAAATTCCTCGTGCTGGTTTCATTAGTCTGCTCCGGTATTTGACTTCCAATAACTGGTCCAACGTTATATCGCGCCTCGTAATTCAAGTTACAACAGCTGAAGCTGGTGCAACGCACAAGGCACCAACATCGCAAACGCCAAATCGTGACGACACCCTCTCAGTTTTCGAGGCCTGGAGGTTGGGACGAAATGCTGCTGCTTCCTGCCTGAAGCTCAGAAGCCACAATCAGCTGCACGGAAGATGTCCAGACATGAAATCCAAGTCCTTAATTGTGTACAAACTGCAGAGGAACACATCTGCACGCACACGCACACACACACACAACCTCCTGCACGTTCATATCATTTTAGTGGTGCTTAAATTCTCCCTTCACCTCCCTAATATGTCACTGGGGATCGGCCTTAGTGCCAGCGCAGGGAGCTGTATTAAACACCAGACTGCTGTGGCACCAACACGGTAACTTCCTGCGTTTCAGCGAGCAGAGAAAGCAACAAAAAAAAAAAAAAAAGCAACAAAATCACTTCCACTGGGAGCGTTCGCAGCCGTATCGACTGTCATGTGAACTCCTGCGCTGCTCATATTGGGACCCGAACAGAATACAGGTATGTTTTGTTAAATTTTATTGCATGTGGCCCTCACGTGAAACCCAAGCCTGGTGGGGAAGTAGAGAGTTATGCCATTTTCAACAATGCCCTCCCGTTACCGGCTGAATAAGTGCCCAAAGTCCATGTACACAATTATGTCACTTCCTGCATAAAATGGGCCTGCGTGCCCCCGAGCCTCGCAGTTCGACCCGGTCAACGAAATATTGATGAACGTCTTCGAAGTCCTCGACGCCTTCGTACGGCGGCGGCGGCGGCGGCAGCAGCAGCAGATCTTTTTCTGGGCTTACAGGAAAAAAAAAAAAAAAATCCCATATGTGAGGAAGGGTAAAAGTTCAACATGAGCAGGCTGCAGAGGAAACAACTGAGAGCAAGTGAAGGTCTGCAGCGGCTACATCAACATCCAAAGAGACTACATCTGTAACTGCGACTGTGTAAAGCAGAACCAATCGGGCAACAATAACTCAGACCTGAGTGAATCATGTCGAGGCCGAATAAACTCTGGCTCAAAGAAACACTGCGAAAAACAGAGGATTGTGGGAAAAGCTTTATGAAAACCCAAGAATATCCAAAAAAAAAAAAAAAAAAGCCCTTTCCTGTTAGTTATGAATGACTTTGGGTGAGTATAAATCCACTGACTTGTCTCAAGTGAACCAAGACAAACTTGTGTATTATTTACAGCGAAATTATTTGATTTATGGGCTCAAATGTTTTGAAAAACGTAGAGAGGAAAAGGGGAAATTACACAAGTAAACACATCCATCTACACAGACACACAGGCATAATGAAGAGTTATCTTATACGCACACACACACACACACACGGAGCTGAAGGTTTTCCATTTTCCAGTAAACCGAAATTTGTTAGATTTGGCTCTCTCACACACACACACACACACACACACACTTCTTCATGCTCTGTGGTCACGGTATCATCTAATAATCTATGATTCATTCATAATATAAAACATAAGAACCATAAATCTGCCATTTGTTTCAAAAACCAAAACAGAAACGCGTCAAAATCAACACAACAAACCTGTTTTTGGTTTTTGCCGATTTATTAAACATCATTTTGTCCAAAACAAACTAAATAAAATCAATTTTATAGAGTTTTATTAGATTTTTGATTCAAAACAACAAAAAGGATTTTTTTTTTTTTTAAGCAAATTTGAGGAATGTTTCATCCTTTTTTCTTTTTTCTTTTTGTCGGACCGATAGATCGGTTTATTTATAGCTGGATAAACAGACAAATAGACAGGATGGTTCTAAAGGATCAGTTCATGAATTCCTGCAGCTCGTTTCTCAATTAAAGCTTCACTTTTTGTGCCGATCACTTTGAGACATTTATTGAGAAGGAACGAGAGAAAAGGCGAATCGTTTGGACGTTAAGAAATCTATAAAGAATATATATTAATGTATAATATATGTAATATATAAAGAAAAGAAAGAAAACTTTCCTTGAAAAAGTTCACCGCAAAAACAAAATGTTCCATTTTAACACTCTTTAAAGACTTCATCTACGAGCAGCAGCTCAAAATATTATAACATAATAATAATAATTCACGGCACTAAATAGCTCCACCATGTGGCCTTTTATCGACCTAATGTAAAGTACATTACATTCTGCTGCTAACTGTGCAGTCTGGCCTCCTTTGGACTTCCACAGCAGGGCGGATTTTGGCCGTCGTCCCGCAGTATCGTATGGAAGCTGGAGGATTTTCTGCCCGTGCACCAGAACTAGTCCAGATGTGAAAGAGACATCTGCCGACGGGCCAGATTCGGGGCCGTGGAACTGCGAGTGCATCGGGCCTGAGGAAAACCAGCATGTGGGCCAGATTAGCTTCCTCATCGATAAATATCTTATAGGAATATTTACAGAGTTGATACGTTTACTGGAAGCTTGTGTGTTTCAGCGTGCACCTCCAACTGTAAAGTAAATGGCTGTTATTATGGGGAAGGGGGGGGGGGGGGGGGACCTCTGCACAGTGGCCCTCGGCCCACCCATCGGGGGGTAACTGTTAAAGTGCAGGCTAAGTGTGTTTTTATCTGTTCATCTGAACCTTGGCTGCAGCCGCTGCTCCTCAGAGCTTTGCCCCAACAAAGCGGGCTTTATCCCTTCCTGTCGACCAGCTTTCCTCTTTGTTGCCCAAACTCCTCCAGCATAGTGTTGTATTGTTCCAGTCAGACCTCCAGCATCACGCTCAGCTTTTCAGGAATTTAAAGAAACGTAAAGAGGTGGGTTTCTAAAAGAACACCGTGTTATACCTGCTGTCGCTCTGCTTTTGGAAACTGGATACTGAAAGTGAAGAGCTGAATTTAAAGTTGTGTCATGTCATCTTTATTTGTCCTCTATAACTTTGTGGTGTCAGAAGAAGATGATTGATGAATCCAAAATATTCCTCATGGCTGGGAACCTTCTCTTTCTGATCTGTTGCTCTTAATTACGAAAACACGCTTTCTCTCTCTGCGAGGTGCTGCACAAACACAGCTGCCGCCAAACAAGAAAACATCGCTCCCCTCCAAGGCGATTTTAGTCACCTCCAATGTTCGGCTGTGGCGTGGCCCTGCTCAACCTCTTCGCCCCCCATCGCCCCCCCTTCGCTCTCTGCAAACGATGAGAGAGCCAAATGGACGGAAGCTTTTCCCCAAAGTGACTTACAGCGAGGGGAAGTTTGATTGATGGTTGTTATTTGTCAGCAGAGACGGACGTGAGAGACTGAAAGTGAGAAGCTGTTTGCTATTTTGACAGCCTGTTGGTTTTGTACCCAGCACACAGCAGATGTATTTACATTTGGACAGTTGTGTGTTTGCGTGTGTTTGTGCATGTGCGCACACGGTGGGAAAAAGGATTTGTGTCCATGTTCTCAGCCTCACAGGTCGAGGATGAGACTTAATCTTCAACCAACCAAAAACCAGATTCAGGACTTCGTTGTGCGATTGGTCTGCGAACAAAATACAGAAGTAATGAGCACGAATGTTCTCCAAACCAAGACCAGAACAAAGTCCTGCAGCCGGTCTGGTCTCTGATCCAGAGTCAGTCCAAGTCCCTCACGCTTTGCTATTCCTGAACATCTTAGTCCGGACTGATCTGGTTTTGCTAGCTGCTATTAGACCCTCCAAACTGTCTCGAAGAATCATCTCTTCTGGGACCGAATCCTCTCCAAAGACCTTTTGGCAAACATGTTAACCTGAGCGTGATCACCTCGAAGTCACTCCCTCCGTTTTAATGAACTCCCGTCACCTGTGACGACGACACAGAAGGTCAGCCGCCTCTTGTTATCAGCTCGGAGTCTCAGGTGGACCGAGATCAGAAATTGAGCACGTGGGGCTGAAAGGTTTGAGGATAACTTCGCTGCGTTAACTGTGTGCTTTGCGTCGATGTTTGTTTTCCACAGTGTATGTATCAATTTGGAATTAAAACTACAGACTTTCCAATAACAACGGGTCTTAAACGGTTGTTGAGTCTTGTGCTAAATTTGTCCGCAGTGTAATAACGTCTGTGACTGGATAAACAACCGCTAAGATCTAAGTCCTGAGGAATGCTCATAATGGGGCATTTTACCTGATTGTTGCTAAGCCACGCTGCCAAACACACACAGTCATCACGAGCCACCTTGCCAAGCACGTGCACACAAACACACACACACACACAAAGACGCAGACACGCACGGACATGCGCCGATCTTGCAGACAGATGTTCGGGTTCTTTTGCTTCACTGTACCGTTCTCAGGGGCCTGCGCTGATGTCTTGCACCTGCTCGTGAACGCAGTCAGGTCTGCATCCTGGTCATCAATCATCGCCAGCCGCCCTTTGCCCTCGCCATGGTAACGCCGGAGCCAAGTCCACCGGAGTGCCTCGTGGGCCAGAAAACAGAAATCACAACACGGCGGTTAAAAACAACAACGACAGGAATCCAGCAGTGATGTGATGATTTAGGAGCCAACGGTCCAGAGACCCACATACAGACCAACACAACAACAACAACAACAACAACAACAACAAACATACTACAGCTGCACAGGAAACTGACGCTTTCACACCAAATCAGCGACTTTAATATTTGGTGAAGGAAGACGCTCCCTTTAAGTCTTTCTGAAGAAGAATTAGAAATAAATGGTCGACAACAGAATGCAAAAAGACAACAAAGATCCTGGAAGTTTGACAAAAAGGGAAGCAAACCATCAACACCGGCTGTAAAATGTTTGTTAGTTTAACGATAAAACATCAAAATAAAGGTGGAAATGAGGAACTAAGACGTCCCACGGAGCACCTTTAACCAAAGCTGTGGCTCACAGCGGTGCAGTAAGTGAGGCTGTCAACGTTCTCGACCCGCTCGGCGGATTGAACCTGCGGTGTTTTGATTACGGGGCCGACTCTCTAACCTGCTGCCAGGTTACATAAAAGGCCGGCCAAGGATAACCGCCGTCTTCGTTGGAGCCCCGCAGCACCACGAGGTGTTTACTGGAGGCGGCAGCTGCACGAGAGGCGCTGGAAGAAAGGGGCTCTTTCAGCTTCCAAGCCGGGAGACGGAGACGGAAACACAGGTGAGACGACACGGTGACGAGGTGAGAGACAAAAGGGAGGAGGTCGGAAAAAACCTCGGAAGAAGACGATGGAAAGTCAACATTTAGTTTATCAGGAGATCGGGAACTAGCAGCCGCACCACAGGCTGTCTATAAACCTGGACCTGGACTCATCAGGGGGCAACTCCACTGGTCGTAAAAAAAAAAAAAAGTCAGATTGCATTGAATTCAATGGGAAGATGTCCTGACTTCTCACATGATTTATCAGCACATTAAATGTTTTCATAATGAATTTATGGTCTCAAAGAAAAAACACAAATTAAAGCTACCGTTGATGGAAATGCTGCTAGAACAAATGTTGTGTGTTTTATTGTGAAGGGTTTATATTCATACTGAGATATATTTATGGTTTTCAGACAAAAAAACAAAAAAAAACATCTTCTCTGTGGAGCTCTAGTAACAACAGCCCATCAGAGTCCAGGTGGGTGGGGCTTGGGGGACAACGGCTTTGTTTATGACATCATGAAGTCATGGAAGTCCCAACGGCTTGTTTTAAAACAAATTTAAATAAAAACTAAATGCATTATAATTAATTTGTGATTTCAGAAACTCCTGTTTTCAGGCTAAAAAAATCTCAGTGTGAACGTTTAAATAAAATAAATGGTGAGACTTTTTTTTTTTATTGCTGCAGTGAAACCTTCTTTAATTTATATCACAGCATCAGATATGTTGAGTTGGAACCACAGATGTTGCTGTACCATAACAATAACGCAACAATGCCACAACCTCTTTATTAAACTTCACGCCGATCGCTCCTCCTCCTCCCAGTGATGTTGGCCTGTCCATCCGCTGTTTGGAAACAGTTTATGTTGTTGATTCCTACCGAATATGACCCCTTGACTTTTACCCAAACAAAACACAGGCATTTGTTTCCAATGAAAACACAAGCGGAACAATTCAGAACAGAGGCATTCTTTGGTTTTTAGAGTAAGACGAAATGAGCCTGCGCTCCATCGGTTGCCACAGAAATGCCTCTCTGTTTCTTTTCTACCATCTGTGTCAGCAGCACCCGGATCAAAAAGTCGAGGGGCGGCACCCAGCTCAACCCTCCGGTGCTCGAATCCAGAGGCCTGAACCACCAGGCCGGCTCTCTCTGCAAATGTCCCCACTGAAGGACTAATAAAGAAAAATCTTATCAGTTTCTTCAACGTTGGCATTCTTCAGCTTCAGTAATATTAATTCATCTGCAGGAAAATTCAGTTAGAGCAACAGTCACGTAACTCTGAACAGAAATGATTTCAGAATAGGAAAAGTATTTTCAAGGCAATAAATAAATCAAGTCGTTACGCATCTTTAGTTTGTGATGCAGGAAAATGTGACTAACTCATTCATCTCTCCTCATGTTTTCATTTTGTCCCGATCGAACGAATGAAACTCAGTCCCGCAGAAATAAACGTTCACAGCCGGCTACAAATAACATTTTCTTTTTTGTGTGTGTGTCTCTAACTAAGTTATTCTTACTGCTAGCTGTCTGCTCCGCGTTAGCTCGGCTAATTCAAGTCAGTCGTCCATCTGAGCCGTTTTGTGGGTTTTTTGCTGTCGTTGTCAGTCAGATTATTTTTGCTGAGTTGTTTTATCGGACGCATCTGAACTCGGTTTGTTAGCTCAGCTCTTTCGCTGGCTCGTTAGTCGGCAAATAAATGAACCTTAAAGCTGATGGTCAGCCGTGCTAACGACGCTAACAGCCACCGCCAAGATGGCAGCCGTGGAGCAGCTCGCTTGGACTTCAAACCTGCTGAGGAGTCCACGTCACAACCTGCTGTTCGCAGTTTGGAGCCGATTTTTAATTTCATACTTGAATGATATAAAACAGCCGACCTGATCCAGAGATGGTGGTCATAACCGGACAAACAGCAGCTCCAGTTTAATGTAAATTTACATTTCTAACTTTTATCTGTCGGCAGGGGGTTGAATTAGTAAGCAGAAAGAATTTATCCTTTCTTTAAAAATGTTTGTAGAAATGTAAACCTTTTTTTATTCTTCAGGCTGTTAAAGTTTTACCCGTGGGTGAGTTCTGCTGAAAATGAGGATGATGTTGATTTTTTTATTAAGCGAAGAACCATTCCTTGGCGGGGGGTAAGATTAATTCTTGTGGGGTTTTTTTTTTTTTTTTGTGTGTGTGTGTGTGTGTTTTTATCAGAGTCTCTGACGGTTCTTTGGCATGAAAGACCACGTGGAACAGGATTTAGTCATTTGGCTGTCTGTGGCAAAACCCCATTCGAAGCTCGGCAGATATTTAACCATGACTAATGCTAAATGAGCGCGACTCGTTGGGTCAGCGATGACATCCGTCAGTATTTGGAACGAGAATTTCAAAATATGTTTCAGTCTCTCCTGAAGCTGAGTCATAGCTTTGTGTAAGGTTTTCTTTTTTTTTTTAGCAAGTTTTAAAAAGCCATTAGAGCCTATTTCCCTCATTTTCCTCTCAGCCATCCATTTTCATCTGCGGTGACACGACTGAGCGAGATAATCCCGACGTCCGTCTCTCCAGAAATCCAAGATCAGCTATACAACCTCCTTCTCTCTAACCAGTTGGACATTCCCGGGAAAACCTCAAACGGGAGGTGCCAGGAGAAATCCTGATCAGATGGCATTTTATACACAGTACAGTTAATTTAGCACGAGAAACAAGCATCAGACGATTGATGGAACTTTGTGTGTTGTGATTGGTCGGCTGAGTTGACGCACCATTTAGGACGTTTCGGATCCAGGAGGGCTCGTTTGTCTTTGACAGGACACTGAAGGCCTTTTCTTCGCCGGTTACCTCCCAACGAGGGGAAGAAGAGAGAAGATCTGCGGTGGTTTTTTGTTTCCACATAGAATACATGATTATTTTCACCAGGTTTGGTTTCCTGCAGCATCCAGCAGACTTTCATCTCCAGTTTTTCTTTGACGTCGGCGATCCACTTGGTTCCACAGCTGCTCTTCTCTTTAAAGGACATTAACATCTGACAGCTCTGATCAAATGAATGAGGAGAACAGTAAACCACAAATAAAACAAAATGACAGTCAGCCCCACCTGGCATTAAATTTAGACCATCTGTTTTCATTACCAAAGACTTCAGACATGTGTTGTTGTTGTGTTCCCTCTCTGGGAACGAGGCGGGGGCGAGGGATTAATGGTAATTCACAGCAGCAACTTCTGCGAGTCCACAGATTAATAGATTTTTTTTTTATCGACAAGTCCGACAGGGCCGTCGCCTCACAGCGAGTTGGTGTGACCGTCAGCGTCAGTGGATCAGAATCAGAAAAACTTTATTGACTGAACCTCGTCTGTGACAATGATAAAAAAAATAAAACACACAACCTCGTAAATAAACAACAAGAAAGACGAGTTCACACAGGACTGAAACTTCAGATAGCATTGAAGTCTATGGGAAAATGTCCCTCCTCCTCTCTGATGAGTTTATGGTCTCAGTCTCTAGTTTACAGTCTTCAATACAACATGATGTTCATTTTTTTAAATGAAGCTCCATTTAGAGGAAGGAGGGGAGGGGTTAGGGGGCGGGGCTACTGTGATTGACAGACCTTTCTCCTTCAGGTAACAGCTCACCTTTAACTGCTGTTTCCTTTATTCACCTCATATTAAATTTACAGGGGACGGCTGATTGACGCCACGCTGAGCGCCTGCTGTTGTCACTGTCGTGTTGCTTTTGCCGTGCAGGAATGTAAACATTCTGTTTCCCACGTCCACAACATGTGATTTGTGTTTCAGACTTTCTTCTCGTGGTTCTTCTCGTTTTATGAGGTTACTGGAGCATCGAACCGCAACCCCAGCTCGCCACGCAAGTACCATCGCCCTGACTCACCACCTTGTTTTCCCCTTTTCTTATTTTCTCTCATCAGATCTCGCTGTCGTTGTTCGATTTTATTGGGTTTTGTTGTTGTTGTTGTTGTTCTTGTTTTTTGTTCTGGCACCAAACGCACAAACTTACCTCAGGAAGGTGAAGCGTTAAAAAATGTTATGCGTAGAAATCAAACTGAACTTCGGCCTCCGGCTCCGTGTGCATGCGTCTGTGTGGGTATCTCTTCCATTATTTTGATGAAAGTGTCATAATATTATTATGGGATGGAGATGCCAAGAAAGACAACAGCAGTGTAATCCGGTCCCCCTGTCAAACACACTTAAAACCTGGACAACGAGAGCTTACTTCTGGGGACACATTTTAGAATAAAGACCAAAAGCCGTTCCCTCAATTTGGAATTAAAACTGTGTTTAAGGTTCAGGTGTCCAGGAAACAAACGCAAGTTGACGTCAAACCTCCAGATCTTTGACCCATAAAAACTTGTGGTTGTGTGTCTGTGTGTGTGTCTGTTTGTGCCAGCCTTTCCCCTGGTGATGACAAGGTGGACCACCCCGTCGAGGTGCTGTCTCTTTCTGGATTGTTGTTATTGATTTCAGCGTTGTGCCAAATACTTTCAACATGTTGTCTCCAAATGACTTCCATCTTTTCCCAGAAACAGCTTGGGAAGAAACAAAAGGTGCGTCTGTTTGCGTGTTGTTTGTATTGAACGCAATCTCCAGCCAGATAGTGAGATGAGCGGAATCGAACCTTTGCCGTAATCAGTTCAAGACAGACCGCCTCTGCCGCTTCGCTCGCAACATCAACAAACTGCCCATCAAGACCTGATCCAGGAGACAAGTGCAGGGCTGGAAACAAGTTCTCTCCTGGATCGAATCATCTCGGCATGATGGATAATATATAAAATATGTATTATATTGGTATAAGAATTAACGAAGGTGAATATAAAACATATAATCCTCAGTAATTCTACTGATCAGTCAGCCGTCGCCACACTTGTTAAAACCTGCAGTTCCTCTACAGTCCCCTAAAGTCTGCCTCCAGTCCAAACAGACTCTGATGTTAACGGTGCAACGTCTGAATGCAGCAGAATCAGAGAGGTCGATAAAATCTGCAGCCCAGTTTTATCCAGTTCTTTGAGACGTTGTCTCTGGTCCAGGAGAGTCTCAGTACCAGGACTGTGACGGCTGTCCTGAAGACGTGTCTGACTCCGGCTTCGGGCTTCTTGAGTCGGCTTTACTTGACAATCTTCTCCAGACTCTCCAGTCGTCACATTTTTCCCTCCATAGAATCACGACGGACACAACAACGGCCAGATCTTTAACATTTAACCAAACTCCAAATGACATGCTGGATTTTTTTATTTTCCTGAGCTGTAAGCTGTAATTATTATTATTTGTAGATACAGCTTTAGTAAATAAGGGCGAACTGTTCAATAAAACAAAACAGCTACACGTCTTCTGTAAATGTTCCCATTAGGAAATAAATGTCAAATAAAAAAGTTGGAGAAAGTGCAGCGAGGGCGGCTCCTCATCAGCGTAACGTCAACACTGAACCGGTGGCCATAAAATGGCCAAACGTGCTAAGTTGCGGCGCAATTTCCCAAATGCACAGCACCAATATTGGCTTACCCTCGCCGACCTGCGCTACAACATCGCCGAGTTAATGTAAGAAGCCTCTGGGAAGCCGGGCCGGGAGTGGAGAGTGTTAATATGAGCTGAGCGCTGACAGCTTGAAGGGTCGTATGGGCTCGTTACTGCGGGACAAACTGTGGGGGTTTGTGTCCTGCTTCTATAAAAAGATATGAGCTTCTCCGTCTGTCTCACTTCCACCTTTCTGCCATCCATCCTGAATTTCTTCTTCAATGAGTCTCTCTTATTTCTGCTTGCTGCCTCGTTACGTCTCTTTTCTCTCCGTTTCTTCCTTCCATCGCCGTTTTGTTCTGCTGATGGATGAAAGCTCCTCCGTACTGATGAAGTGACAGCCGCTAAATCAGCAAACACCAGAAGACCAGACCGGAAGCAGAATCACCTAAATCAGTCTTTCTCAAAGTGTGATCGATTCTTGTCGTTCTGATTTTCGACACATTTGTTGGACTCACGCAGCTTCAGTTTATGTTGTCGTTTATATTTTATGATCAGCTGACATTAGAGAGGTAACGTGGATGAGGCTAACAGTTATCCTGTTAACTGGTTTAGTTAAAAGACAACCAAACTTTGTTGTCATTTAGTTTGTGAGGAACATGTTCTGCGTCTTCTCTCCGTAAACAGATCGAGATCATCGTATCCAAGAAACACATCAAAATACAGAATAAATAAATGATTATCGTTCTACTGAAGCAGCAGCAGCTCAGTTGGTTTTGGGGACGTTTGGGTTCCAGTTTTACTTTAATGGTTTAATCCTCAGTCTGAAAAAGTGAGAAACATCTAAATCTGTTTAGAACACTGAAGCGAGGAGAACTTCAAATTTCTGAACGGGTCTGCTGCGTCCTGCTGAGGATCTGCAGTTTGGCTCATTTGGTACAAACCTTTGAAATTTACATTTCCTCATTCGTTATTCGACACTTTTATTCTAAGAACAACACTAAATAATAAAAACTGAGTCGGACCCGATGGATCTTCTCTCCTTATTCCCTCTCCATCGTTCATCTTCCTCCTCCGTCCGCTCCTCTTCCTCCCCCTCCTTCAGTTTGGCGAGGGTAAACTTACGGCGCGGCGAAGGAAAACACGGAGAAGGCAGCGCTGTCATGATGTCATTGAATCCCTCTACTCAGCTTAAGTTATCTGGAGCTGCTTTATGACTCAACACCGAGTGTGAGAGTGTGTGTGTGGAGTGAGAACGCAGAGAGATTGTGTGTGTGTGTTTTATGACAGGCCTGGGGCTCAGTGTGCTTACCTTTCCTAATAAATCCTGACAAGCTCTCTACAATAAGCTGGATGAGGTTTCTCCTTTCTCTCACTCACACACTCCTTCCCTCGGCGGACGGCCTAACCCCGGCGCTCCCCTACATATTATACCTGCCACCTACTGTTTCCTCCAGCTCGGAAAGGGGGGAACACACACACATCAGCACATTACACATGTTGACATGCAGCAGCATTTACACTTGAACTTGCCTGCTTGCACACACAAGCCATATTCAGAAACATATATATATATATAGATATATGTATAAACGTATCTGAGATGGAGAAAAGTGTAATGTTTATTGACAGAGTGGGATTTGAATCCGGCTCTCCTCCTTTCACAGCCAAACCGGACTATAATCACCAGACCAGGAGGAGGACTACTGAAAATATAAACCTCGTCCGGGTGTCGTCGGTTATCCTCCTCCGACCCCGCTGCGACGGGATTCCTGCTCAGAAGAACGAGCAGACCTTTTTCAGATAAAGAGAGAAAGTTTAAACCAGAATGAGAATCAAAAAAGACTTTTTTGACCCCGTTGGTTTGTTGCTGCCTCGGGACGTTAAAAAAGTGAAAAATATTAACAGAAAATATAAAAACTGTTAAATGAAATAAAAGAAATGATAAATGCAGCATGTGTGGGAAACATTTTGCACAGTTATTATTAATTCACAGTGTCGGTCAGGGGGCGGAGCTTTAGAGATGACGACTTCCTGTGGCGCTCAGCGGTGAATCAGGAAGTCCAGCTCAACGTCTGAACCTTCAACCTGCAGACTGTTCGGATCGATTCGGAAAAGAAAGAATTCTGCAGCTTTCTTTTGTTTTCTGAGTGACGGATATAATTGATTATATTACAGCTGATTCTGAACACGTGGAGACGTTTTCTTTTATTTTCTTATGACGCCTTCATCGGGAAAAAACTGACTTCACTCTCATCTTCCCTCCTTCTGTTTGCGTTTCTTCTCCTCTTACTTTTCGGTTTCCTCTTCTCTCACACTCGTTCTCGTTTCTCTCTCACCTCTGTATTTTTCTCTCACACAATTAAACTCTCTTGCTCCCCCTCTTGTCCTCTCTCTCTCCACACACACACACACACACACACACAGAAAAGCAGTGAGGGATGAAGTCATTATCAGCTCTAATAGGTGACGTGCCAGCTATTTCCACAGCACTGCAGGGAAATAACATGACAGCAAAACAAACGACGCCATTAGTCATACTTAACACCCCCTGTAAATCACCTCTGTGTGTGTGTGCGTGTGTGTGTTTTAACAGGTTATTTGCTCCATAACTGCAAACAGTGGAAAATATGAACCACAGATGACTGACATTGTATGATGAGTGCAAACTTCTCAAGCATTTCCACACACACACACACACACACACACTAAACACAAATAAAAACAAGTTGTACACACTGTTCACGCTCTCACTGGTGTTTTGCTGAACACAGATTATTCACACGCTTTGACCAAACCCTGTTAATATTTTCCACTACGGGGACAAACAGCGCTCGGCCTCCTGGCCGTTCGTCGCTCCGGCTCGACCAATCAGCTTCACCCTCAGTCAGCAGAGAAATTATTATTGTTATTATTATTGTCTGGTTCTGAAAAGGCTCCACGTTGGATGAATTCAGTGTGGACTCTTTCAGTGCGTGCTGGCGGATGGATGGACTGGAAGATGCCGGCCCTGCTGATTAATCTGAGCGGTCCTGGTTTTTGAGGGTTCAGGGATTTTGGTTTGGCGCCTTTGGACCAGACGGAGAATCCCATTTTTGTCTCTGATGGTTGCTCCGTCAGTGAGTGTGTGTTTTTGTGAAGTGTCTGAAAAGATGTGTATTTCCTGTCTTCTCGTCCTTTAGCTCAGTTTATAAAAGACGACGTTGGTTCTGTAAAGCGAAGCCTGAATCCTGCGTCTATCTAACGGCCACCAGGGGGCGACTCCACTGGCTGTAAAGAGAAGTCAGAATGTATTGAATTCAATGGGAAAATGGCCCCACTTCTCCCTTCATTTACTCCTGTTGAGTTCATCGTAACAGTCTGACAATCAGGAGAATCCAGATCCGGCCTTCGCTCTTCCTCAGCTCCTCTTTCGCCCCCAAATCTGGTTTCTACTGGTTTCAAAAAACAAAATGGCCGACAGACAGTGGCTTCACAGTCCACCAGTGAGTCAGTCAGACGCGATCTAAAACAACGTAGACCTGAGTTTGTTTATTACAACGCAAATCTAAATAATCAGGACGTCAAATCAAAAGCAGTCGGGTTTGTTTGTTAGATGAGTGAGTGAATGAATGTGAAGCGCTTTAGTCGTTGATAAGACTGAAAACAAACATTACATAAGTGCACAGGAAGTCCACCGTTCCATCCCCGCCTCCCTTTGTCCACACTGAACCGAGGTGGTCTACCTGACACGGCAGCTAAATGAAAAACCGCTCGACGGGCTGACTCCGGACTTTTCAAGTATTAGCATTAGCACTTCGTATCTGAGCGATCACCTGGTCGTGAACACTCAGCGGTCCGTCCGTCCTCCTCAAAGAGGCGATCTGCACGGCTTTGGTCGGGCCGAGTGTTAATCCTGCGTAAACTCTCAGCAGCTGGAGCCGCATGAGAACCAACATAAAGCTGGAGAGCTGCTTTAAGTGTAAAGAGTCTGATGGGACTGTCAATGAAAACCAGGCTGCTGCTATAAAATACCAAGAAAACAAGGAGTCACTCAGCACTGCCATGACCCCCTACATGCACACACACACACACACACTGGTAGCCGTACTATTTCCAACTAAACAATAAAAACTAAAACACCATTGTTAGCGTGTGTGTTTTCAGGGCAGCTGTTTGTTCTCAGGCAGCAGAGCTGATAATAGAAAGGACGGGGCCGAAGATGATTTGTCACGCTGACAAACGAAAGACTCTGACAGCTGAACAACAAGTGAAGAAGAAGAAGAAGAAGGACAAGAAGAAGAAGAAGAATGTGTCTGAGCTGAGCGAGACAGAGCAGGAAGGAAAACGTTCCTGGCCAAACACAGCAGAGCAGCTTCAGACGTGGATCCACCGACACGATCAGAGTCTGAAACAGAAATATGTCTCAGAGATGTCTCAGAGTCTCAGACCTCATCGCTCACGTCTGTCTTCAAAGAGTCAAATAACGTACGGGAATTAGTCCAACAGCGTCAGGAAAAAGTCCTGATTTAAAGTATTACAATCAGACATTTCTAAAATTTCAAGAAAATTAAGTTGTTAGAGAAAAAAGCGCAAGATTTTGGGGAGAGAGCCATAACTGTAAAAACAAATTAGTCATTTTAATATTACAGGACAAATAAGTTTGTTTTTTTTTATGGTGTGGTGTTATTCAATCTAAAATCTGAATTAGAATTTACAACTTTAGGAGAAAAAGTTATAAAGTGTGAAGTATGAAGTATGAAGTTATAATTTTATAAGAAAACTCAAATATTTCAACTTAAAGGACAAATGTTTTGAAAAATAACACGTTTTGTTCGACAACAGATTCATAAAATGTTGAATATTGTTCATCTTTAAATCTCTGAATGAAACAAACAAACAGATTTTTCTTCTGTGTCGGCGGTTTTAAGCTTTAAGCGGCCGGTCACAGCGAGCTGTTGGTAATTTTGTGCAGCCCAGAGGGTGTGAGTGCGTACCTGTGCAGTACACGCGTGTGTATTTGTGCACACGTGTGTCTATTCTGGTGCGCGTTGTGCGATTCCTGAGCTCTGGGAGTCTATAAAGCACGTTGGGTGATTATATGTTCACACAAACTTTACAGAAGTGAAGTCACTTCTTCTGGATTTGTGCTTGTGTGTGTGTCTGTGTGAGAAAGTGCACTAAAACGTGTTGCCAACACCAACACTGTGCTGGCTGGACTGGTCAACCTGTTGGCTTGTCACCGCTTTCTCCCCCTCCGTTGGTAAAATCCATCTCTTCTCTCTCCTTCGTCTCATCCGTTCTTCCTTCTCTCACTTTACTCTCCCTCCTTCAGCCGTTCGTTAACAGAACAATAAACTCAGATTTATGTCACTTGATAATCAACATTTTAATCTTTTTTTTTTTTTTTTTTTTTGGAGTTTGGAGCCACAACAACAAATAAACTGACACTCAACACGTTAAAAATAAAAGTCCGTTCACGTGTTTTTGTCTGAAAATGGTCCAATCTGCATTCACACCAATCGACTCTGCAGGAGGCGAGGACGTTTATCGGCTTTGGATCTGATTGGCACTGAAGTAAACACAACACAACACAACACAACACAAACTAGGTTACTATTGTTTGCTGCTTTTCCATTTTTCAGATTAAACCGGAGACACTTCGGCTACACGAGAGAAAGACACGCTCACCAAAACTCTCCTCCAGACTTCCTGCCTCTCTTCAACTCTATCCATCCAGTTCTAATTATTACTTTTTACAAAGCTGACAGAAGTTTTTTTTTTTTGGCGGAGTTCGAGTGCTGGTGATTTTTATGTTACCTTAGATTATTTAAATTCAACTTGATGAAAAAGGTTTGTGTGTATAAAAAATGATCATAGATATGTTTCTTAATAAATATAAATAAACATGTTTTACTGTTTTTATGAAGTTTTATTTTATATGTTTATGTGATGATAATATAAATCATCATTAACCTTTATATCATTATTATCATTTATAAATGTCATATATTACATCTCTGTATGTATAAATCCAGTCCAGCTAAGTCCGGATGAATCCAGAATGTTTTCTTGTTATAATTTTTATGATTCTTGAAAGTCCTGGTTTCGTTAGTGTAACTGGAACCAGCCATTAGTTCAATATCTAATATTGAATGTCAAACATCAGTTTTTTGAAACACTCTCCGGGTGAACAAAATTGTTTTTGTCCTGGTTGGACGAAGCCTGACTCGGTAATCGACCCCCCACCTCCCCCAGAACAATCTTGGCTCTGGGAATCATTTGACATATTACTCATCGTTATTTAATATTTATCAAATTTTACAATTTTTAAATCATTTTTGGACGTTCTTTCGTCAATTGGAAGACAAAAGCTACACTTGAACAAGTAAAAACCAAAACAAAACTCTGCTGTTCTTAAACAAAAAGTATAAAATTTTAAAGGTTTTGTTCCAAAAGCAGAAAAGATCAGATCTGATTTTAACCGTGAAAACAAAACGAAGTTTTGATTCAGAGGTTTTGGGATGACTCATAACTCCAAAGCTAATTCTCATAATGTATTTTTTGCTGTCAGTGCAAAAAGCTTTTTTTTTTATAAATATAAATATAAATCCGTCTTTCTTTTTTTTTTTTTTCAAATAGTAGCTGAGTTTCATTTTCACATTAAATCTGTCGTCAGTCGTTCGGTCAAAACACCTCATAAAAAGTCATGACATCAGCTGCAGGTTTCTAAACGCTTTTCAGGAGCATGAATCATCATCGCTGGAGAGACGCCACGAAAATCTCATTTTCACCGAAGGCCTGACATCGAGCTGCTCCTGATTGCTAACACGCTGATAATCACACTGTTTGGTCGTCTGAAAGCACTCAGCAGCCGAGGAGGAGTTATAAACCTTTAAATATTAGAAATGTCGATGGATGAATATTCAGTTAAAATATAATTTATGAATTATCTGTTGATATATCAGGAGTTTTCTTGTTTTTAGGTTATTATCAAACATCCTCCTGATATGAGGATTATACATGTTAATAAAACATAAGAAACATCGAAGCATGTTGTTCCAGCGTCTAATGTGTTTTACAGAAAATATTTCATATATGGAAAATCTATCTATGACATTTACAGTTGGACTGATGGAACGGTCATGTAACCTGTTTCCGTAATTTTATCACAATAAATGAAAATAATAGAAGTTGAAAGTTGTGGTCAGTTATTTCACCGACAGAAAAAAAACAAAACTGTGTTTAAATGTGCGTCATTGATACCTATACACACACATTATGTTTATACACACCTTCCACGAAAAACACACACTTTCTTCCCTTTTCTGTCTTTCCCTCTGTAACACACACACACGCACACACACACAGACACACACACACAGCTCGGGTATAGCAGGTTTGTTCAGTGTTTCCTGGCTGAGGGCAGGTCATGCCTAGGTGGGGAAACTGTGACATGTCAAAGACGCCCCTGATTATAGCCACTGCGGGAACACAGCCAAAGCTAACACACACACACACACACACACACACACAGTATTAGCTATGTGCGTGTGTGTGTGTGTGTGCCAGTTGTAAAGCCTCCTGGGAACTGAAAGCATCTGTCGTTTCGGAGCTCAGCAACAAAGAGATCAGAGGCCGCCAGTGTGGCGAATCTGGCCGACACACTCCCGTCGAAGAAGGAAAACAAAGTGTGCGACGACCTCAGTAGTAAACTAAACAAATGGAAAACTTCAGTTACACTCGACCAACGTGTGATCGTGTGTTTTGTCGTGTCGCCCCGACAACTCGGACGTTGACGGGGGTTGATATAACGAATGTGTGTGTGACCGAAAGCCCCGAGAAGAAGGTTACAAAATCGAATCTGAGTGTTTAATACCGACTGTCCAACCATCGCACACACAGACACACACAGACACACACACGGGCCTGAAACTGCAGAAATATTGGCAGCGTTTTGGTGGCTGGGCTGTGATGTCACCACATTCATCTTCCCCAGAGGATGCATCCGGAAGAAGGTGAAATCTGCAGTAAAGTTTCTGAACACTCATCATGATGGATTCTGTGATCATTTCTTCCGTCACGAGGTTCGTTTGTGAGATTTCTCAATTTGGCCGTAAAATCTGATTCAGACAGTTACGCTCCCCTGAGGATGAACCGTCAAACCTCCGGTGAAACTCTGACCTTCAGAATAATAATAAAATCTATTTATGTTTTTTATCAAAGAGTTGTAAACAAACTTTCTAAGATCTGATTATCAGATATTATAACTGCTAAAAGTTAACGTTGTCTTTCTGCACCGTCTGAATTGAATTCTCGGCTTTGGAGGCCAATAAATCTCTCATCCTTTTCACTTCTGTGCTGAAGAAGAATCTTTTTTATCGTCTCAGCGTACCAATAAGAGCAAAAGGAAATAAAATGCAGAAGTTTGAAAAGAAAAGGCCTTGATATTCACCGTAATACGAAATCAATACGCGAAGACGTGGACAAAACGTTTCACGGTAAATTCTCAAAAAGTTACTGCAACATCATCAAGATGACAAATCACATTTAACTTACGACCTGAACGGTTCAGGTTTTTTGTCTCACAGCAAATCTCCAGCGACAACAACTTGATTTCTGTTCATGACTTTCAGCTCGTCCCAGCAGGAAGTCGAAGGTTTCCGACTCAGCTTTTTACAGCGTCTGTTATTTCACTGTAATCAACGGCTGGCATTGTCTCTCACACTTCTAAAATATTACAACAAACCCAAGGCCAAGACAAACGACTGAAAAAGCACTCGAATGTAAAAAGTATTCACCGGAGGCTCGTAGGCTCCTGCGCGACTGACCTCTTTGAGATGTGAGAGGCGTAGCGTTGGAGTTCTGTTGGGAAGTCATGAATATCAAATCAAAAATCAAGTTTGACCTTCCAGACTTCATCTCCTATGAAAACTGGAGGTGTGCGTTGGCCTGGAGTCAGGACAAAACACACGTACGCACATCCGTACTGCAATATTTGAACTTTGTTGGTCCACCTGCTTTCACCTGGGTCCAGGGCCGGACCTGGAGTTTTGGGGGACCCGAAGCAAACAAGCCCATCAATTGGTTGATACTCAGATGTCCCCTTAACACCCCACACGCAGGCGCTGGGTCGACACCAGACTCCGCACTGAACACCATCTTTATGGGATGTTTAAGGGGGCTTTCAGTTGGGGTGCCTAAGTATTTTTAATGCCCCCCCCCGGACAGGTGGCCTCTCTCTCCAGCTTTGATTTCAAGTAGATATTGAAAATTCAAACTTTAGAGATGATTTTAAGACTTGATGTGTCGACACGAAACAAAATGAGACGAAGAGAAAGGCTTGACCTTTGACCCCAGCTCTCTCTTCTTCTGTGGTAGTTTGGATTGAGAAGCTGAATCAGCTGAATATTCAGCTGGACTCATCTACTTTTAATTTTGCTGATATTCTGTAAATTTGGTTAAAATTTGTGTCACATTTTAGAGAAAACTATCTGAGACCTGAACCTGGATTCTGGAAACCAGCGTGCCCGTCCATTCCTTCCCTCGTCGGCCTCATGGAGCAACTTAAAAAAGCACACAAACTGTAGAGGAAGAATCATATTCTTCTTCTTTGTTCAAACATTGTTTCCTTGTTGTTCTTCTCTTTTTAAATTCACTGTTTTCGAAGGCGATGACGTGGGAGACCAAAATGAGCAAAACCACCAACGAAGCGCCTGACATGTTTTTTTTTGTTTTTTTTTTTTACATTTTTAAGATGCAAATGTTCCAACAAACACCCGACCTTTGACCTTAACCTCCATCTCCAATTAATTCTGATCAGATCACATTTATATGCACACACAGAGGAATACAGTAGACACACACAGCAGTGCCAGGAAACACTTCAATGAAACAGAGAACTTAACTTCATTGGCTTTTTATTCCTTCACCTCAAGGCCACGTCTCTCTCTCTCTCTTCCTCTCTCTCTCTCCCTCTCTCTCTCTCTCTCTCTCTCTCTCTCTCTCTCTCTCTCTCTCTCTCTCTCATCCAGCAGATGGAAGCGTTTCCAAACCGGACTGTCGGCACATTACCGTCTCTACCTGTCTGCTGCTCCAAACCTTCTAGTGTTTCCTCTGGTCGGTGTTTTCCTAACTAAGTGCTCACAAAGGATAAAATATCAGACAGCTGCAGGCAGGGCTGTGATGGGGGGGGGGGGCGGGGGGTGAATTATATGATATAAAGACTCGCTTGTATCCCAAGTTTAGAAATTATGTCTGAAAAAACAGAGCAGTTCACCTCAGACTGTCTGAGCTGCAACGATTTATATCAAACAGATCTGATCTGGGCATTGATTGTTGATTCTGGTCAGATGCATTATGGGAAACGTGCGTTCTAGAATTCTTTCTGCTGCCTCGGTTTTGATCGTGTTTATCGACTTTGTCACGAAATATGTTTTCAGCGTCTTTCAAGGCACTAAAATCAACAACAAACAGTTTTGTTGTGCTCACAAATTGTTCCAACTCTCTGAAATGGTGCGTAGGCTTCATTGTCATGGTTACTATGATGATGGTTGTAGTTTGGTTAGATTCAGGAAAGGATGGCTATTTGGATCGAACTAAGTGCTTCCTTAACATTAGAACTTGACTTTTTCCTTACAAAGTGTGAACTCCTAAGGTGTGTTAAAAGGAAAAAGTCTTAAAGTGGGTCTAAGATATTTCCCCCGGGAGCTGGTGGAGAGCAAAGTCAGAGCTAAAACTGACGAAATGCTGGACTTAGATGAACCAGATTCTGCACAGCTTCAGCTTCAAAGGTGATGATGCTCCAACATCAAAAAAATCTGTTGCTGCAAGTGAAATAAATCAATTTAACAAATGCCTCAATAGGACGTGAATGTGTCGGACCGAGAGGAGGCAACAAGAAGCAACAACTGTGAGCGTGTCAGAAAACTGCTGAGGACACAAACTTTGACAAACACACTTACACTTGTCTCCTGTTCAGTCCTGTCCACCGGCCCGTATTATGTTTCATGAATACACACACCTTCACATGCAGCATGTGTGCACGCAGACACGCACAAACACACTCAGTCGGATTGAAGTGCACACACACACAGCAGCTGCAGCGGTTAGATCATCAGTTTGTACAGCAGGCTGGTACTCTGTCCTGCGTCAGTTGGTGTTAGTGGTAACATTAGCCAGGGGGGCGAAGGAAGGAAGAGCCAGGGACCGAAGGAGGAGGAGGAGGAGGAGGATGGAGAGAGTAAAAGAGAAACAGAAGGCAGAGAGAGGTGTAGTGTTAGCGTAACCTAAGGCTTAAACGTGTCATTTCTGTTGTTGTTTTAGCCCCCACCATTTAAACACTCAGGAAATCAGGCTGTCTTAGCAGGAGACCTGCTCTGTCATCACACACTCACACGCCACTTGCCCACCTCTTTATGTTTCCAATGCTTTTTTTTTTTTTTTTTTTACTTTTTCTTTTCTTTTTATCGCTCAGCCATCCTCTTGTCTTCTCTCACACTCTCTGGCCTGTGTTTGTCCTTCCTTTCTCTTCATTTTCTCCGGTGTTGCATCATGAAGAGAGGCCTGAAGACACCAGTCGACACAACAGGATGCAGACTGGGTTGACCACACCAGACATTATGATTAGTGGTTTTATTTGGCACCCCCTCTCTGACTTTAGTTTGAAGGTGAGTGCTGTAAACATCTGGAAAGTGCTTCAGCGAGGTAATTTCTATTCTGGCACGCTGCGTTTTAATTCTGTTGCAGCAGCAGGTTTGGCAGCCGTCAAAAGTGAATTTCTGTGCCTTTGCCACTGCGAAGTGTTACTACTCACAACTGACGTGTGCAGATGTCGTTGAGATGACCGACTTTGAAGATGCATGAATAGAGTTTGGTGTAAAGCTGATTTATTTCGCTTCAACGTGTCCAAACCAGTCTGCAGAATTGAAAGTAGTGACATCCACTCTGCTGCGTTCGTGTGTGTGTTGCATTCACCCTCCACCTTCTCTTCTTATCAGATTCTTTTGTGTGTTCAGTTTTGACGTCCTGTTGACCATCTCTTTCTCTGTTCACTTAGATAGCAGCTTGGCGCCAAAATAACTGCGTGCTGCCAAGATGGCTGCTAAGTGGTGAGACCAAGTGTCGACCCACCGTGACCCATCGGTGTGTGAGCGGCGATTCTGAAGCCTCTAGTTTGTAATTTAGCCACCGCCATCTTTGTTTTTTAAAACCAGATGAAACCACATGAGGAGCTGCGCTGTACTCTGTCCTGACTGGGTGGTACATTCTGTCAATCATAGCAACCCCCCTCCCCCTCCTTTCTGGTCTGTTTCCCTTTAAATGGAGCATCATTTAAAAAATGAACATCATGTTGTGTTGAAGACTGTAAACTAGAGACTGAGACCATAAACTCATCAGGAAAACGTTTACTGAAGAGGAGGAGGGACATTTTCCCATAGACTTCAATAGAAGTAGATAGAACGGAGGTTTAAGGCTCCACTTCCCGAAAACCCAGTCCACGTCCGTCTTTATAAACAGCCTGTGGGTTAGATTTTGCCGATGAGGTCTTTGATGGTCCACTGACCCCCCAGGACGACCCGGCCCCCCATCTGTCTCCATTTAAAAACTTTCAAATCTAATCTTCGTGTACTTTTATTGTTTTCGAACTCCCATTACCATATGTTTAATGCAGCCCTTTTTAATTAGGAGGTAAACTGCCTCAGTATCTAATCTAAAGCTGCAATCATCTGTTACAGGTCAATTTAACGGCTCCTGTACTTTAGTGCTAATAACGTTGCTTCTTAATGGCCCCGTCCCTCAAGAAACAGCTCTTTCAAAGCTGAGGCCATGTGGAAACAAGGTGCGTTCACACTGCGGCAAGACGTTCGCTGACTTTTTGTCCTGCGGAGGGAGCAGATGATGGAACAGACACACACCACATAAATGCACACACACTTTAGTACGTGTCTTTGAGGAGAGGCAGGGCCATCACTCACATGCTTTTTGCATGTGTGTGTGCAGTTTGAGTATAAATACTTCCTTGACCTTTGTTTTCTTTGCACTTTTTCCTCGTATGGCATACTGTTAAAAGTGGACACACACATGCACATATCTTCACACACACAGTGTAGTATTGCGGGCAGGATGGCGGGGTGGCAGCCATTATTTATGTCTGCTTTCTTTAGCGAGGTTTCTCACAGGAACAGGAGCCGAGCAGGAATCCAGTGCTTCCTCTGAGCCCTCCATTTATCACCCTTTATTAATACAAACACACACACACACAAGCTCTGGGCACAGTTTCAGACCAGACAAGCACACAAACATAAATATGCATGCACACATAAATAGACAATCTTATGCATGTAAGGTATGCTCGGAGGACACACACAATATCACACACCGACACCGTGATTACATGTAGAGCCCTGAAGGCACAGCATGTTCTAAAAGAGTCAGAAATTAAGCTTCACTTTGATTTTCCATCTCATAATTGACGTTGTCCATGTGACATCATTTTTCATACACATTATTCAGATGCCTGCAATCAGTTGAAAGCAATCAGAAAAATGGAAATGGTGTGCCAACAATAAAATTAATATAACTCTTTACAGTAAAGGCCAATTAAGTGGTTTTTTTTAAATTATTATTTAACTCTTCAGCAGTTGAAATTTGATTTAGTGGGGACATTTTAAAGGTGAATTGGAAATTTGTGTGAGTTGTCAGGTGAGGTCACCGCAGGGAGCGCAGCATCTGACTGACTGCAGAGGAAATAGCGGCGGCGAGACCTGACGTTACCCCACTCAGCCGCGTCTCATAACTCACCGCTGAAGTATTATTGTAACTGTTCAGGCTCAGCATCGATCTAAAGCCGCTGATTTCATTTCCTCGGAAACAAACATTCTGCTGGTCCAGAAAACTCTGCTTGACCTTCTAGTTTTCCTCCTTTCACAGCCCTTCGTTTTGTTTCTCCGCCACAGAATTCACCTCTTTCTGTCACTTGTTTTCAGTCTTTTTTGGGGGGGGGAAAACACAAAATAGGACATTTACAGGACAAACAGGAACATTTAGTCCTGTGCCTTCTTTCATTCATGTCAGGAAAGTTTAATTTGACATAATTTAAAAAGGAGAGAGACTAAAAAAAACAAAAACAAGAACAGAATAACTCTGAATATATAAACTCTTCTCTGAATGTCCATAAGCTTTCTTTAAGTTTAACTTCCTTTATCCTAAACTACATATTTATTGCATGAGTCATTTCTTTAAATCTAAGATATGTAATTTTCCGAGCATGATGTAATAACTGCTTGTTTGTGTGTTTGTTTGTTAAAAGCAACAACTGAGACAATATATCACACTACCTAACAATGAAATAATGAGCCGGTCGTCTGTTTTTCAAAGTCTTAAAGCAACAAGCTTCCCCTAAACGGACTAAAATTAAGGGTGATTATCAAATCACACGATGAAATGTGAGAATGTTGTGGATTTTCCTGATAAGTGATGTTTTTAGCCCTTAGAGGTTTTTTTTTTAACTGCACGAGCAGACGAGCAGAGTCTGAAACTCCAACACCACCAATGCTGCGGCTTTATTTTACATCATCTGGAGTTCAAAACTGAATTATTTTGCACACAGTGTTTTCGCATGTTGCTGGGTAAGGATGGGGCCGATGTATTTGCTTCTAAATACTTTCACAGAGAAGTACACTGAAGAAAATGTGGAGTGTTATTCACTTGGGAAAACCTAGGAAAGTTTTTGCACTTCTAAGTAAATTCTACAAGGGCGATCATCAAGTCCACTTTCCTGGCGGATATAAGTTTCTTTTACTAGTAAACATCAGGTAGTCTACTGATGATTATTAATTACGGCCATTAAATTTTACTCTCTCCTTCTTTTTAAGTTTTACTTAGACTCTGACTGCATCAAACTGAAAAAATCTCAGCTAAAACCAACAGCTTTTCAAGGTCATTTCTACATACTTTTTCAAACTTTTATTTATGGACTATATTTAAGTAACACTTTACATAATTTTTCTGCAGTTTAAATTGCCTAAATTTGTTCTCGATGTTTTTGTTTATTAAAACAATGACTTTTTTAAAAATGAGGCAACTGTTTAATTTAACAACACCTTTATTTTTCTTAAGTGACAAAACATCTGTTCACAGCTTTATTCACATCACTAGAATAGATATTACATCAGATTGTCTTTTCTACTTTTCTATTCATTACATTTTATGCGGTGCAACACATAAATTCACATTTCAAAATATATTCTGCTTCATTTTAATTTGGAATACCTGAATACCCAGAAGGCTTTTCTTGTGATACAGCTTGCTGTAGTTGCTGCTTGAGAGGGCACTGAGTAAACTGTAGAAAGTTCTGGGCTTAAGGACAAAAACACAAAGACAAAATAATACATTAAAACTACAGAATCGTGTAACCAAAATAAACTGTACCAAAATATTTTAAAATATTGCTCTGATTTAAAAAAACTAAACAAATTTCATACAGAATCGGAACTGTTTCCAGATATGTTACATCTGGTTTAGTCTCTGGAGGGGTCCAGTCTGGTCTTGTCTCTGGGGGATTCCGGGGTTCTAATGTGGTCTGGTCCGGTCTCATCTAGTCTCTGGAGGGGTCCGGTCTT
The DNA here is from genome assembly GCA_034769265.1 of Remorina albescens. Taxonomy (NCBI): domain Eukaryota; kingdom Metazoa; phylum Chordata; class Actinopteri; order Carangiformes; family Echeneidae; genus Remorina; species Remorina albescens. The sequence continues at coordinate 27,641,637 of CM068494.1, forward strand.
TGGGTTAGTCTGGTCTGGTCCAGTCTAGGTCCTGGGGGGGGGTCGCCGTTCCTTGCTGTAGCCCAGTCCCTCACTCATCACCAATTAACCTAGACATGTTCGGAGGCCCCCACCGGGTATCGAACCACACCATTCTTTTTGGGGGGGCGACATCACTAACCACCACGCCACAGTGCTGCTCAAGTCACCACACACATTTACATCAGGTCACCAATTGCAAGTCACTGCAAAATAGTGAAATAGAAAAGTGAAAGAAGCCGGAAATACGCCGAATGACTGACCTTCAGGATGATTTATCCGCTCCTGCCTCCATCACACCTGACCGGTGACGTCATCTTCTCGGGTTTCGGCGGACAACGAAGCCTGTGCGTGGATTCAAAACACACAAGTACTAAAACTTACTTGGTATTTCTACGTTCATGTGCACTGACTATGAAAGCTTTGAATATTATGTGAAAATACACAGTAAAACTTACTATTCCCACACAGTTTATGTATTACATGAATAACATATATAGTTTTACTTGAATACTTCCAGTTCTCACTGATACTTACAATTAGAAAGTAAATATTGTGACGGTTAACCTAATAAGTATTACTACACCACAAAATCATTTTTTTTCAGTGTATATGGCACACAGCGACTCTCGGCCTGTGGGCTTCAGCAGGAAGCAGTTCAATAGCTGGGTGGCTTTGAACAATAAGGAGGCAGCCATGCATGGAACTGCTTACTCTGTTAGCACAGAGCACTGAATATGATAGATCTAAGATGCGCTTCAGTCAAATGATAAATAAATAACACAAATAAATGCTTACCTTATGAAAGATGATTTGTTGTAGCTAGTAGTAATAGTGGTCGTTTTCACAGTGTGATGTTTTGCTTCAAATAAATTTTGATATTACAGCAAATAAAAGAATAAAAGCTTCGGTACTGTGTGTGGTATGGTTTCCGGAAGTACTCTAAATCATCCTTGAAATATTAAAAGATATTTATTTTTCAATTTTGAATCCAGATTGAAGCAGATTTTTTTTTTTTTAACTCGACATATAAATACAATTTAAGTTTAATAACCGGTTCCTGCTCGAAGCGGAACTTTTCTTCGCCCTCGTTTTCCGGCCGGACTACGGCGGCTGACGGACAGATTCCGTTGACATTGCTGAGGGGGGAGGAGGCCGAGGAGGAGAGCCGCTGTTACCAAACCTTCAGCTGGTCTTAACGGGAGCCACAGGTCGGTGGCCTCCTCCGGTCATCCACCTTGACTTCCGCACGTTTAGCAGCCATGTACCGGCGGCCGCTCCAGTCCGCCGCCAGGAGCCTCCTGAGCCGGACGGCGTCCGGAGCCGCGACCCGAAAGGTACCGCCGCTCCGGCTAGCGTTATCTTAGCTTAGTTTAGCTTAGCCTAGCATCTTTTAATATCGTAGCTGCTAATCGGATTTAAGATAAGTGAAATAAAAGTCCTTTTTATTTGTGTGAGTGTAAAAGTTTTCCGTCAGTTTATGATATCGTCCAAAAATTAAACTAGCTTTATAAGATTAACTACCTCCCGGGGGGGGGTCAACACCTGGTCCGAGCAGGTGAACTTGGCCGTTTAATCCGTCGGTAACGGCCGGAAGGATGGACTCACTGATCCAGTTTCAGATTAAAAAAAATAAGATAAAATAAACCACACACAGACACTGAAAACTATATTCAAGAGATAGAATCAGATCTGATTAATCCGTTGGCATTGACATAAATCGACAGATGCCATCTTTTCATTTTTAATTATTAATTATTAGTATTTCAGTTCAAACTTCTTTCAGCTTCGTTATTGCGAGTTTGCTGAACTTGTTCCTTCTCAGATTTTAATTGGAGAAACTGGATTTTGATTGTTATTCCAGACCTGACCTTCACATGTCATCACCGGCTGAGTTTAGGTTTTTACCTGCTTTTATTGGAGGAATCAACTTTACGGAAGAATCTTAAATTCATTTAGGATCAGCAAACGTTCAAAGAGAAACGATGATTATAAATCAGGATGACTGCTCCGTCTGATTATTACATTTATCCAGTTTTTGGAAATCTAATCTAAATGATCAAACATTTGTCACTAATGAGTTAATTCATTAATTCCTAGTTTCTGGTCTATTCAGCTGATTAATCATTAATGGAAAACAAACATTGTGTTTATCTTAATGTGATAGAAGCCTTTAGGTGAATAACAGATTAAAAAGATCTGTGAAGATTTAAATGAAAATCTAAATGTAGTTATTTGTCTGTGAATCTCTGAAGTTTCTTTTTGGCCTCCTGTCTGTCTCCATCCAGGCAACAGCTCAAGAAGTCTGCTTTGCTAGATCTACAGCAGCCTACCAGCTGGCCAGAGTGTCCTCTCCCTGTTCAACACCATGTCGGACACTGCACATCAGCACACAGGTAACACAACATGTACACAACACTTACACGCAGGATAATAACGTCAAAGGATCATCACTCTTTTACACTACGCCTGCCTTACTAACTGCAAGTTTACTGGGAAGGAAACATCTGCTGCAGCAAAGAAAGTAGAGTTTAGTGTTTAGAGGATAAGGAGTTAAGATAATTTCAATTCAACAAGCATTAAGAAAGATGGAGGGTGACACACAAAAACAGACAAAAGGAAAGGTGCCTTTGGAACATAACACATATGGCATCAGGAAATGTGCTTTCAGTGCGCAGATGTTGCCCTCGAAATTTTGTGTGACTCAACCACAACCGTTGCCATCTTGTAAACAATGCAGCACAGGACAGTCCAGTTTTTTTTATTTGTTTCTAAATATGCAAATCCTTTTTATATGTGTAGCCTCATTTTGTGAGTTAGCTTTTTTTTGTGCCTTTGTATTTGTGGAAGGTCTTTTATATTTCCAGGTCACTCAAATAATATAAAAACCAGAATACAGCAGTCACTACACCGGTAATTCACTGTACTATGTAAAACTGCACTTACTGAGTTATCTAATTTGAGGTCCATTTGTAAATTTAAAAGTGGTTGACCTGTTTTAACTAACAAAAAATATCTTTTGGTTTCATGTTTCACTGTAGTGAAGGAAATAAATTCCTGATGAAGGAAATCGAGTCTGAATCTTTGCACACTCACACTGGACCCACTGAAAACCGAAATATCTGGGAAACAGCAATTTTAAATATCAGGTCATGAAAATCATTCACGGAGAGTGTGTGTATCTGTGCCTGAGACTAGATCCACATCTAGCAGGCCTCAAAGATGAGGACTCTGGGAATCGTGTAGCACCTGACTCAAGGTATCGGGGAATTGGATACAGAGGTGGAGTCGTCTGATGATTAGCATTGTTTTGTATTTGGGCTTTGAAATTAATACAAACACGTGCGAACAGTCAGCTTGCTTTTGATTTTTGTTATATCGGTTCAAGTTGAGCAGAATTAAAGGGGTGGGAGGGGTGAAGGGCCTTTGGGGTCACGGTGGTTGTAATGAAACAATTAAAACAACATGCAGCTCAGTATAGGTCACTGTATTCAATTTCCCAACAGCTGCACTCGCACAGTAAAGGTCGCGCTCATGCTTGTCATCATATATATTCACAAGGAATATTACAGGTCATTTTCACTCCCAGCTTTCTGTCCCCTCCCATTTTTTCCTCACTGTTTTCTTTCACTCCCCTCATCAAAGATGCCGTTTATCTCATCTTTCTGTCCGAGCCCCTCATCACTCTCTATCTCTTATGTCTTTTTATTACCTATTTTTATTATCTCTCGCCCCCTTTCTCACCCCACCCTACTCATCGCCATCTTGTGCTCTTTTTCTCATCTGGCAGCTCCGTAATGTGAAGGAAACGGCCAATCCCGCAAACGAAGAGGTCGGGGCCTTCACAAGGCTCATCGAGGCCATGGGCTTCACGGGACAGCTCAAATACAACAAATGGGTGAGTGACAGAGAGATGAGGGGGAGACGAGCTGAGGGAGGGAGGTTATGAAGTGATTTTTGGGAAGAAAGGAAAAACAAGGCAAACCAAGAAGGACAAATCTTTTCATATGTAATGAATCTCCAATCACGGTTTTTCTTATCTCCATAAGAACCAGGTTTAAGATACCTTTGTATCTTAAACATGGTTCCATTTTTCAGACGTAGTTTCACACCTTAATGCTGTGCTGTGAATCCAACTTTAGCTGGGACATTATAGAGGTTCACCAGTCTCACAACAGGGCCAGTATAACTTTAAAGAGAGAGGAGGATCAGGCTTAGGCCACAAATTACCTTTACGATCACTTAACATGTCACAAAAGATACATTTTGTAGGATTATCGTCAGATCAGCATCAAAAGATCAAGGTCATGAGTCATGATGGCAACAGGCAAGCGCAAGCTGGAGGAGTTTGGCCTTCGGAGTTCAAGCTCAACGGAACTGAGGGCAGAGGAAAAAAACTTAAGCAGAACAACAGCTGCACCTTCACCCTTATTTAACCTGTTGGTTGAGTACAAACATGTCAGCAACAGCCTGGAGCGCTTTGAAATGACAAACAGGGCAAACAGTGAAGGAATAACAGAGAAAAGGGGAGGGACATGGAATAAAAGCATAATAAACACAGTTGTGTAACTGTCATTCAGGAAAAAAAAAAGTTGGAACTAAGAATTAAATACAGTTCAACTACTAGTTCAACAACAGACAGAACTAGTTAGTTAATCGGTCCGGTTAATACGGTGCATTCACTGATGGGCTGTTTGCAAGATGCTGCTGTGTGAAGGACAGTTATATGACTCCAGTGTGCGCGGCAGTTAGAGGACCAAAAAAAAAAAACTTTGACCTCCCAGCAGGATCTTAGATTGCTGGCTGCCAGCCAGGAATCCTCCTCACAGCATGTAAACACACACACACAGACTGAAGCCGACACAACAAATCATCTCTGCTTTTAAATCTTCGTATACAAAGAGACGGGGCAGCTGCTGGTTCTAATCAGCTCTATTTTTAATTATTTCCTCTGCAGCAAAACATAAACGAACAAATGTTAGGCTCGTTAGTCCTCCATTTATAGAAATATCTGATGTTCACAAAGCAGCAACAAATAAAACACCAAACATCAAATCACGTAGATGCAGATCATGTCGGCCACATCTTCTTTTGGAACCCTTTTGGGGAAAAACTGTTTTGGCTCTATGGAAATACAGATGATGCGATGAGAAAATGAGGTATTTGGCCTATTCAGGCTCTGATATTGGGAGAACATGATGTGCAGCTCCTGTGGTTTAAATATTGCATTTTGCCATATTAATTAATTTCTCCATTGTTTGAAATATGTTTTACCTTTTGTCTCTACAGCAAATCAAGCTTGCTGCCCTGCGTATGTACACATGCTGTGTAGAGAGAATCAACTACGACGAGTTCTTTGAACGTAAGTGTGGAAGTTAAAGCCCCCCACCACCACCACCGACCCCTCACCTGTCGACTTAGACTTAGACAAAAAATCCCTCCGGAGCCTCAGAAGAAGCGTCCCTTTAAGGCTCAGCACCATTTCCTGTTTTATATTTATATCCACTATATCATAGCACCTTTCAAAATAAGAGGAATGCTGATGTTAAATATCTTATTTTCAAGGAAAGAGCAAAAGTATTAAAATAATACAGCAAATACGCTCTGAGAGAAGCTGGAAAAACACAGTTTTAAAGCCACACACACACACTTAAGTATTAGTCCAGATCCAAACGTTAACCGTTAAGGTGTTGGTGTTTGTCCCAGTCCAAATGGAGTTGATGAGTGTTCAGGGACGCTGTCACCACCTGACTGACACTTTTATGTGAAGCTTTACTACCTGGCACAAAAACGCAAACACACACAACACACACTAATATTACTCACTCTCACACACACACACACTTGAAGCCAGCTGCATTAACACACATTATGTTTTACATGAGGTCAAATGAGCCTGATTCTCATGCGCAAGCTAAAACACATCACTTCATACCAAACTTGGACAGCGTTGAGAGAACGTTTGGCCGCAACTAATGATTATTTTCATTATTGATTATTCTGTTCATTATTCTTTCAATTAGTTTATTGATTATTATCGATGCCCTCGAATGCCTTGCTGTATTTGTTTAAGATGAACTGAACCAGTTTGAGAAGCCGAAGAATCAGAGTGGTTAAAGATGTCTGACATGGTCAGAGCTGTTTTATTTCAGTTGATTGATCGACTAATTGTTTCAGGATTTCCAAATTTATATATATTATGAAAAGATAAAGGAAAAATAAGGATAACTTTTAAATGGAAGGAAATTGAAAAACAACAATAACAGCAGCTGATAAAAAGGTTAGAGCCACTTCACGTAAAAGATTAATATTGTTCTATATATTTGTAGATGAGCTGTAAATAATGTCAAACTGATGATGTAAGTATTTAATATGAACCCACATGGTCTGTATGAAAAGATGGGAAGATGTTGTGCGATTCTGCTGTGGTAACACTTGCTAATGTTTTGTGTTTCTTTCAGAATGCTCCCTCCCAGACACGCTCAACTCCTGGTTCTTGGTAGCACAGCTGCACGTATGGTAAGATGTGCCTGATGTAAGAGACAAAGGCAAACATCTGCATCTTTTATTGACCTGATTTCTTTAATATGCTTTTATTGACTTTCTTTGTGTGAAGCGTCTTTGTGCATTGTTATTATTATTATTATTATTATTATTATCTGTCGCAATTGATTGTTAATGAATGAGCTCATTAATTGCTCTATTGGGGGGAAATATGAGAATGATAACTGAAGAACAATACATAGTAGAAACACAAACCCCCTCTGATGTTGTCTTTCAGGATGTGTTTGGTGCGGATGCGTCAGGAAGGAAGAACAGGGAAGTACATGTGCCAGTACATCGTCCACTCCATGTGGGAGGATGTGGACCAGAGGAGCAAAATCATGGGGGTGAGTCCTGACTGTGTGTTTTTCCTCCAAGCTGGTGCATTTATTTAATGGAAGCCAACGCAGTTCATCTTAAACAAATGGTCGGTATGTGATGCGTTTTTTTTTTTTTTTTTGTTTGTTGGTTGGTTTGTTTGGTTTTTTTATCTACTCTTCTACTCTTGGTTTCTTCTTCTGGTTTTATTTTAGTCCAGCTCTTTGCCGTCTTCATAATTTTTTTAAATCGATAAAACTTTAGAGCAGCGTCTGCCCAAACATCCACAGACAACTGTGAAAGGTCAAGTCTCAGGATTAGAAAAATCAATATTGATTTTATCTTAATTGTTTTCCTGGTGCAGTTTTCTTCGTTGTCTGTTTTGGGTTTTGCCGACATAAGAACATTCTCAAACTCCAGCTACAAATTACGAAAAATGCGACCTACGGTGATAAAGAACACAGTATCAGTAAGTTCTCACCAAGTAGAAATCACAGAAACAGTTAATTGAATATTTAAATCATTTTTGTATTGAAATTAAAATTAATTAATCAAGTAAATTTGATTAATCAACTGAATTGTTTCAGGTCCAGATCAACTAAAAACGAATCAGACATTTCGATTTTAAAGTGCTTATAACTTTTTTCTTGTTTTATTGGAACTGACATCTTGTTGGTTCATTAGTGTGATGGCAGCAGGAGAAACATGGTGTTTTATCCCCTTTTTACTTACAACAGCGGCTCAGCTTCCAAACTTGCTTCTCGCCCTTAAAACAACTAAATGTCATTCTCTTAAATAAATATTCATTATTTCAGAATTGTTTCCGCCTCAGGGCTGATGCAGCAGGGCATGAAGTTTTATCCGTGCCATTGCATGCAGCATAGGATGCAGGTTTTGCTTATTTAAAGTTTTACATCAGCATAGTTGTGCCAGCAGTTCTCAGGCAGAAAGTGGAGCCAAATCCCCGGAGGGTGGGGCTGGCCGCGGTCACCGTGTCCACAGAGTTGCTGCTCTATTCTTTGTCAGTGGAGCAGCTCCAGGAAGTGTCGCTCATTGACATCACAGACTTAAATCTTGGCTCCGCTCACTTGTAGCCTTCAGAATGAGTTTTTCATACTCGGATTGAACTGGACTCGACTCTCAAAGGTCATAGAGGGGAAAACACACCAAAGCTGTTGGTGTGTTTTATTTCAATAAACATGGATTAAAAAATCACTTAATAATAAAATTAAATATCTATAAACGTCCATCTGCAAAATATACAGTAACACTAAAATATCTGTATGTGACTGGGCCTGAAATCATACCTCATTCCTTAATGAGCGGTTTCAAGCCCTTAACAGCTCGTCATGTATTTGGAGGAGAAACTGTAGCTGAGGAGGAGTGAAGGCCAATCTGAGCTGATGTGATCCTGATTGTCAGGCAGGTCGCCGGGTCAAGAATGACCAAAAAATCAAAGGTCAAGGTCACAGTGACCTCACAACACTTTTTGTCTATGATTCCACATTGACTGGGATGTGACCTGAAACTAGAAGAGACACGATGTGGTGAATGTAGTTCGCCACCGTAAGTACCTTGAAAATAACCCCCCAAGAGAGACAATGAAAAGAGGTTTAGAGTTATCACCTGCCCGACCTGAAGAGTTGATGAGTCATTTCAAGTCTGAAGGTTCAAGCAACGACTGATCCAGTTCTGAGGGTTTTTTGTTTACTTCCTTTTTTTTTTTTTTTTTCCCCCCGCACACGTCGTAAAGTCGGATTCGTGTCAGACTCCGTTCTACGAGTCCACACCTCATCAGGTCACATGTATATTATCTGTGATGTAAATGGAGCCGGAGCCAAAAGGTCACCGAGCTTTTAACCAGCAGCTCTAAGGGTTCAGCTCGCTCACTGAGCTGGTTGTGTGACAGAAAGAGGCCAGAGATGAGAAATTACAGGAACGTTTGTGAGGTCACTTTAGTGTGCGGGCACACAAGCATTGGGCGGCGCACAAAACGTGTGCTAGTGTGTTTGGGGGGGGGGGTGTTGTATGTTTTCACAGCTGCACATGTGAACTTCAGTTAGCGTGTGTACGTACATTTGCTTACGTATGTAGCTCGGACGCAAACGTGTCTGACAGTTTAAATCAGTTTGACCCCAACACACGCTTTAAGTCTCATTTATGCGGTTATAACTTTCCTCTGTGTAATTCTGCAGCACTCGTACTGAAGGTTTTATCATCGCTCTGAAGCAGAGCTGCAGCAATTGGTGAACCAATCAACTACTTTGATAATCAGTTAAACCTCATTTCAGCAAAAATATCAAAAATGATTCCGTCTCATGTTATATAAAATTCATTTTAATATAATTGAGTTTCATGGAAATAATTTTCTCTCTTTTCTGATATTTTATTGCCCAAAACATTAGTCAGATAACTAAGAAAATAAAGATCTTAATAATTAATCACACTCCTCCTGAAGTCCAAAAGCTCAGCCTTCGATCTGGTTCCTTCAAGAATGAAGATGGAAACTAACGTCCTGTATCAGGTGAACGACCTGAACGCCATCAGCTGCAGCGCAGAGCAGAAAACAAACAAAAGTTGAGGAAATGGAAAAGAGAGAAGAAGAAGAAAAACTGCTGATGGAGCTCCACAGCAGGAGTTCCAGTATTTTTCCAGCAGGACCAGTGATTGCAGCTGCTCTCAGGTTTCATGCTAATTGTGCTAAAGTGCAGTAAAAATATCGGTCACTTTCTCCGTGTTTGTAATCACCGCTGAAACCAACCAAAGCCCACACTGACGCGCTCGGTGACCTCACGGCTGCAGGGGCGGTCATTAGATTCACCTGTAGTCACGTCCACATGCAGGACCTCGACGTGAACTGCTACAAGCCCATCTTTGGGGATCTGTCCACAGGTATTCATGGTCCCCAGCTGATGAATCCTGATCTCCTAACTTTTCCTCCCCATCGTGTTGTTGGACATTTGAGCTTTTCAGAAAAATGACAGATTTTTAGACACCTGCACGTTTTTTGTTTTTTTTTTCCCAGGCCTGGTTGTGCGACTACAAGCAGAATAAAACTGTGAGCCAGTTGTGCTCAGAAACGTTTGGTGATCATGACAAAGCTGAATAAGGACCTGATGTTTATCACACTGTTGGACTGACCACTCTAACCAGCGTCTCCACTTCCTGTCTCCCTCTCTTTCCCTCTCATTCTCTGATGCAGATCGAAGCCATTCAGAGAAAGGAGTCCATTAGAATGATGATAGAGACTTTCTATGCTGCGATATTTGCATATGATGAGGTGAGATGCTCTGTGTTGCGCGCGCACACACACACACACACACACACACACACACACACCTTACACTGTAGAAACCAGAGATAAATATCCACATGCCCGTCACTGTGCTGTGAGTGTGTCTGTGTGGAAAAGATTTGAGTCACAGGATTTTTTTCTGATCTTTTCGGTTTGTAAAAAACATCGGTGTCAGGCGACACTTTTCTGCTGATGTAGTGAAGAGACGAATCTTTAGTGGATGTCTGTCTCTGTGTGTGTGTGTGTGTGTGTAGGCGATCCTGTCTGATGACAAAATGCTGGCGTCGGCTCTGTGGAGGAATCTGTTCACCTGCCAGTGTGAAGACCCGAAACAGCTGGAGCTCATGGTGGAGTACGTACGCAAACAGGTGTGTGTGCACGCGACGCTCTGCTCACACACAATCTACACAGACTACGTTTGTGTTCAAAGTGTGTGTGTGTGTGTGTGTGTGTGTGTGTGAGAGTGAGAGAGAAGTGTTTCCTATTTGTTCAAACGTGAAAGTTTATTTAAAGAGTCAACCAATCGGATAGAAACTTCACCTTCCTGCTTCTCTTCCTCTGCCCTGAGGTTCAACACATCAGGTGTACTTTGGTTTTTCGCCAAAAGGAGAAGAGCTGCCTCCCCCAGCAGCTCTTCTCTTCTCATCTCCTCCCCCAGCAGCTCTTCTCCTCTCCTCCCCCAGCAGCTCTTCTCCTCTCCTCCCCCAGCAGCTCTTCTCATCTCCTCCCCCAGCAGCTCTTCTCCTCTCCTCCTCCAGCAGCTTTTCTCCTCTCCTCTCCTCCCCCAGCAGCTTCTCTCCTCTCCTCCTCCAGCAGCTCTTCTCTTCTCCTCTCCTCCTCCCCCAGCAGCTCCTCTCCTCTCCTCCTCCAGCAGCTCTTCTCTTCTCTCCTCCCCCAGCAGCTCTTCTCCTCTCCTCCCCCAGCAGCACTTCTCCTCTCCTCCCCCAGCAGCTCCTCTCCTCTCCTCCCCCAGCAGCACTTCTCCTCTCTGTATGTTTTCTTTCCCACTTTTAAGGCTGAAAACACTCTCCTGTTTTCAGGAACACCTGCAGGCCTCGTGGTCCAGGACCCAGAACCCCTTAAGCCCTATGCCCCCCCCTCCCCAGAAAGTTTGTCAGATTTCCTCTCGTTTCTTCACTGCTGTCTTTACTTTTTGGTTTTGGTCTCACTGCCAGTTTGTCCAGCAGTTCTGCTGCAGGGAGGGACGCACAAAACACCCACACACACACACACTGAAAGACACACAAGCAGTGGGAGGACACATTGATAGCTGATTGATTCAGACACTACTTCCATGACCTTCACAAACTGGTGTGTGTGTGTGTGTGTGTGTGTGTGTGTGTGTGTGTGTGTTTTTGTTCACACATGGCTCTAAAAGCTGTTTGGAGAACTTCAGAAAACAAACATTATGACACACTCCACTGGATGTGTGTGTATGTGACACCAGAAGCTGCTGCTGTTGGCGACATCACACACACACACACACAAACATTTGTACGATTGAACAAAAGATTGAAGTTTAATTTGGTGGCAGAACTACATGAACACATTTGGCTCCTTCTCTAACACACCAATGATGTCAGAAATTAACACAACAAACTTGATGACATGTTCTAACCAAAAGGTCAAAAGTCGCCTTCATTGTGACATCATAATGTTCTGTAAAAACACGTCATTATTCAGGACTTTAGCTCAACAACAGAAGTTGTGATGTTTCTGACACACACACACACACACACCACGAATCAAATGTCATCTGATTTCACCGAGTCAGCACTTATGGAAGCAGCTGATGAAGCTGCTCTTTGTTCACTGCTGGACTTTAACTTCAGTGTCTGCTCTTGACTCCTCTTCTTCTTCTTCTGCCGCCGCCGCCGTGTGCAGATGCAGTACATCGACTCTCTGGACGGCGAGGACATGCTGCTGACCGGCGAGGTGAAATGGCGCCCTCTGGTGGAGGCGAACGCACAGAGCATCCTGAAGGAGGTCAAGCCGACTTATAATGACGCCGGATTGTGAGGCGAAGCGGCAGACTCCTTTTTCTTCTCATCCAAAGTCCTCGCCCCTCTCCTTTGACACCCTGATTTCCTCTTCCTGTTTCCCTTCTTCGTCTCTAAACATGTAACTCCTCCCCTCACGTCTCTGTACACTCGTCCTTCCTCTTATATAAGGTGGCATTTTAAATCTGACATAGCTTCCTCAAATGCTCCTTTATACCTCTTTTCTCTTCCTGCTTTATTCCTCCTCCTCTTGACGCCATTTTAGGAGGCGGAGCTTAAGCAAAGTAAACACATCCTCGCGCTTGTGCACCCGTCACTCAGCAAACCAACCCGTTCAAACCCTGGACTTAGCGTGCACCGTCATCCTCCGTCGTCGTCCTGTCGAGTTTTGAGAGAGAGCGCAAGATACTCTATTTATATTTTTTTCTTCCACGAATGCCATGCTGTATTTATAAAGTATTTTGTATACCTGTGCGTTCACACTTTCCTCCCTCAGACTCCTGTCACTGCTCCGTTTACCGTTTCACTCTGAACAGGCGACAAAATGAAAATCATGTTTCTGCGAAACGAAGCAAAGAAGATTTGACGGGTTAAAAGACCTTCTCTTTGTCAGAGGTCTGTAGCTCAGCAGCTCTGGCTCCCATGATGCTCTTTGGCTGAAACGGGAAGCTGAGCCCTCCAAGGCTAGGACGTGATAACTGTTTTTTTTTTTGTTTGTTTGTTTGTTTGTTTTTAAAAAGTAAATAAAATGTTCTCTAGAAGTTATAAAACCGTTGCGCTTCATTCATGTCCAAGTTGAGCACAAACTCCTCGTCTCCCGGCAACCACAGCATCAAATCTGTCTGCGGGGAAACTCAAGTTTGAGCAGTCCACCCCCCCCCCCCAAAAAAAAGAAAACAATTAGAAGAAAATGTGACCTGGATTTGGGGAGCTGATTTTCCAGCAGCTACCATTAATTCAGACGAGACGAAGCCGTCAAATAGTTAAAGTTAGAGTTAAATCTCCGATGACAAAAAGTGCTTTCTGCAGCTGCAGTCACATCATAGTTGTTGGAGTTTTAGTCGGACTGCTGAGTTTGGACTTTTAATTGGCTGCTACACAAATTCAATTAAAACTATAAAAAGTTCTTCCTGCAGCACTCTGATATCAGAATCATGAACAATATTCACGGCCGTGCGCCGCCTTCAGATGGCGCCACACTCCACTTTTTAATCGACACGTCCTTTTCCGTAGTTCATAACATGAACTAAAGTGGACGGACAAGAAAAGATGGACAGATACATGTTGGGACATTTAATCTGCTGTTAAATATCAGTGCTGTTGTGTGTGCAGGCCGATCAGATGTTGATGATAAACGAGGTCCATCGTCTTTAAAATGATTCTGTTTGTTTTTTTAAATTAGTCGACTGATTCTGATGCAGCAAAATAAGTGTTTTATCATTTACTGTAAAAAAAAATTTATATGTTTTTAAAAGCTACAAACGGATAAACATTTCTGTTCAAAGGATTTTTCTATCACATGACACTGATTAGTGAGACGTGTCCTATTAAAGCAGATGAGGGGACACAATAATCATTTAAAATGAGTTTCTGGTTCAAGTTAGAACATCAGCTGTCTGGCTGAAAAATGTCACAGCCGGTCATGGAAACATTTTCCAAAGTCTGGAGTTTAACGTGTGACGTTGGAGCAAGAAACAAATGAAGCGTCTTTGCTGAATGTTGTTGGTTCTTTTCCTCCCGTCGCTCCTTTCTCCACTCAGGACTCTGAAACTCAGTACATTTCTTCGTGCTGCAGCAAATTAAGACAATACGGATGAAAGAAGCAAAAAGCTCAAAAGGCCGCAGCCTCTTAGAGGGTTCATGACTCTCCTGCAGATTCCTTTTAGTCACTGAATAGTTGTCAGATAATCGCCCCCAAAACACAAAAGGTCGCAAGAGTGTGGCAGCAAAGTGAAGCCTCCAGTTTGTTATTTAGCTCTTTAAGGCTCTTCAGCTTTATTGATCGTATGAAAAGAGCCCAGACGGAGCAAAGTGAAGAGAATTACAAACCGACAACAGAAATACGTGCAGACAATCATTTTGTCTGCAGGACACAAAGATGCACAACAACAACAACAGCAGTGTGTGTTGTGTGTTCAGATTCAGAGTCGGCTGGTTTTCGTGTCACAGTCGCCGTTTTATTTGGTCTTCCCGGCTCATGAAAAGAGGCTTTTTAGTGGGTTAAACTATTGTATCCATTCAGAGGGAAACCAGTTTTTCCAAAGTGACAGTTTTGTTCTCAGCCTTATTCACTCTGTTGTGTGTGTGTGTGTGTGTGTGTGTGCGCGTGCATGTCAGTACATGTGTTTCTCTGTGACATTTAATGTGGCACAGGAGTTTTAGATCTGATAACTTTCTGCTTCTTCCTGCCTCACAGGTCAGGTTTTATCCCGTCAGAATACACAAACACACACACACACACGCACGCACACAGACAGAATTGATGCAGGCGGACCATCATCATAACCATCATCGGATTAAGACTCCTGGAACACAACAAGGTTTTCTTGTGATGAACTGGTTTTATCTGGACACCAACTTTTCTGCTGGAGTCATTGGCTTCTGTATGGCTGAGTGTAAAACACAACAACAACAACAACAACAATAATAATCTTTATTTATGGAGCACTTTTAGGGCAGCAGAGTAAAAAAGCTTTCCCTTGAGACATAAAACGACCAGATTAGTGAAAAGTTCGCCGAGAGGGAATTTAAAGGAGGTCACGGCCTCCGACGACCTGATTCCTCAGGCAGTTCGCTCCACGGCAAACGTTCCGTCCCCTCCAGGCTCCAGGAAGAGACCTCTGACCTCTGACCTCTGAGAGGCCGTAAGGTCTGATATGTGACCCTGTGATGAGAGTCTGACAGTTCTGGACATTAAAAAAAACCTGTTCTCGCTGACTGTGTCACGAGAACGTCTGCTCCGTCTTTCTGGTGAATTACGGCAGTAAAAGAAATCTGAATATTTAGGTCATGCAAACAACGTGCTGTTTCAATATTTAAAGAATGAGCTCAGACGAGTCGGCTTTTATCACACTGACTCACATTCACGAAGCTTCGCATGAACTTTGAACACGTGTTTAAACAGTTCCTGAGAAGCTGCACCGTGTTTGAGTCCTTCCCCGGTCTGGTTCAGATCCGGCACCATCATCTGAAGGGCAACTCTGTTGTTTTAGCGTCGACCTTCTGGACTCAATCTGACACCTGGTGTCCTCCAGAAACCGTTTGATTCCCGGAATCCGGACCGGCGGTGAGACCGCATGGCCTCCGTGGCTCAGTGGGAAACGGTGAGAACTAAAAACGTTCGTCCCAGAAGGAGAGAACTGGGTCACCGACCGGGTTTCATTACGGAGGATCCCCGGCGTCGTCTGACATCTGGGTCACACCTGAGTTGTAACCCGGCTCCGTCGACGACGAACGGCAGATCTAACGAGGCCCAGCGTCGTCTGGAGGTTGTGTGTTTTATTCGCACGAAAGACGAACAGCAAAACTGGAAAAGAGTTCAACAAAAGAATTAGATTTTACCGTCTCTTTTGTTGTTGTATCGTTTGTGTGCTTTTGGCTGCTGGATTGCATTTAGTGCAAACACTGACTTCAGTGGTTCAGGAAGAAGGTGTCTAATATAAATATAAAAGTTTGATCACATGATCATAAACCTGAAGCTTCACACACAAACACACACTCAGTGCATTATGGGAGAAAACTGGGTTTTTTATTATCTTGTGCAGGAATGAACAAACGTGTGAGAGCAGATTGTGTCTTTATTGTTGCAGAGCATGCACCTTCCCCGTGTGTGTGTGTCCTTGCCCTCCCTGCGGGGCACCCCCCCCTCCCCCGTTTGCTCACCTGTCAGCTCCGTCACATACCTTAAACCGTTACAGAAATGCATGTCGTGTCGCTTCGCAGCTCGCTTGAATGTCTCGCAGCACAAACACCATCCACTTCGGTTTTAATTAGCTTTTTCATCCTTCATCTCCACAAACGCAGTAAAAAATGTTCCTCCCATCACACACATCAATCATCACACACATCAATCATCACACACATCATGTGGTGAAGGTTGTGTGTTACACAACCTGCTTTTTATACATCAGTTTATACCATCAGCAGCAGAAATCAGAAGAGTTCTCGTCAGAGTCTGTTTTATGTTTCCTGGACTGAGAAAGAAAGAAAAAAAGACCTGAAGTGTGTCTGTGTGTGTGTGTGTGTGTGTGTGTGTGTGTGTGTCTCTGTGTGTGTGTTTGTGTTTGGTGATTCAGGTCACACAGATCTGTTCTCACATTTTCTGAGTCAGTAAGAATCCAGAATCTGGATCCACTGAGCCACCAGAGACAACATCAGTGTGACTGTCACTGTCAGTGACTCAGTCAGACCAGAACTCAGTCAGACCAGGACTCAGTCGGACCAGGACTCTGTTGGACCAGGACTCAGTCAGACCAGGACTCAGTCGGACCAGGACTCAGTCGGACCAGAACTCTGTTGGACCAGGAATCAGTCAGACCAGGACTCAGTCAGACCAGGACTCTGTTGGACCAGAACTAAGTTAGACCAGGACTCAGTTGGACCAGGACTCAGTCAGACCAGGACTAAGTCAGACCAGAACTTAAAAACTGTAGATTTAGTCAGTGGCCCTTTAAAATCAACCTGTTGGCTGTTTTCTTCCCAAACGTTGGAATATTTTCCAAAAGGAGCGACGCCTTCGTGTGAGGAACAATAAAAAAACTGTGCTGCGTTCAGGCGTCACATCAGCCAGCTGGTATTATAAAAGTTCGGTGACAGCTGTCAGACTGGCAGCGCTGCCTTTACAGAGTAATGACGCTTTAATGTTCACTTTCTTTTGAGCAGCTCGTGACTCAGTCGGTGCTTCATAAATTTTCCACACAGCTCAGGCCTCGTGTTTTCTGCTCAGCCTGGGTCCATTTTTCCTCTTCTCTTTCTTCTTCCTCTTTCTTCAGCTCATTTTTCAGTCTCAGAGTTTGCAGGTTTGTGTTTTGGACTGAAGTGACCTTCAGCACAGATTCCTTCCTCCTGTTGTTGTTGTTGTTGTTTGCTCCATTTCATTAAATTCTAATAACTTCAGGTAGAAATATTAGATTTGTTCAGTGTTTCAGCTGCAGATCTGCTTTGTTGTCTGCGTTTTGTTTTTTTTTTGTTCTTTTGTTTTTGATGAATTAAAGATAACATTTTTTGCATCGGTGACGACTTGGCGAGCTGATGTGCAGCGTTTTGGGAGGATCTGAATCTCCAGCAGGACTTCCTGGACCATATTTCAGGTCTCACCGGTCCCTGAAGCGCCAACAAAAACCTCCACTAATAAAAGCTTAGTGTTGTTAAAGTTGTGTTATGTAACTTTTCCCCTTTGAAATGTCATAAACGAACCGAGCGGTGTTGTGCTGCTGCTCTGCTGGCTCAGAGTCACTTTGGTCCAGTTTTAAGTCACATGTTGAAGATCCTTGATGGTTTTCAGCTCCGTATTTAAAGCAGGTGAAAGATTTTAGTTTCTGGATCTTCAATTTTCAAAGAAACTGGTAAATATTTGACAGCTCAGACGTTCTCTGTCGCTCCGCCGCTGATTTCTTCAACACAGATCAGGAGAATAATCCAAACCAGGGGAAGATGGTGGCAGCTCCCATGATGCCTCGCTGTTTCCTTATTATTGTCCTGATTGAGACCTGCAGCAGCAGAAATTGATTCTTAAGGAGGATTCTTTCAGAGCTGGGGAAGAAAAGAGATGAACGATTTGTTTGATTCCTCAGATTAGAGTTGATGACTCTGTTGAATTCCTCGCTGAGGAACAAAGACTCAGTTTGTGGGTTTGAATCATTCGTTGTGTTGACGTCACGATCACTGATGTCCGTTTGTGTTCAGTTTGTCTCGGTGTGTGTCTGAAACCAGAAGGGCGGCCCAGGGCGGTTTTTTTGGGGTTTTCATCTCAGCGTCACGTGTCTCAGACTTCTGGGTCCAGCTGATCCCGATAAAGGGTCCTTTGTGAGGGTTATTTTAATTTTAACCTTTTGTTTTGGCCCTTTTCTCTCGTCAGTGGGAACAAGTTGTCTTTTGAGGACGGCCTTCGGTCTGAGCGGTAACCTTTAGCTGCTGATCAGCTGCCACCATCAGAACCTCTGTGGGTTTTTGATCCGGAGGCGACAAACTGGGACAGACTGAGCTCAGCCTGAAGGTTTTGCAGAGACAGACCTGAAATCAGAGCTGCTCACACAGCTGGAACTGATCGATTATTAACGATCTTTAAGGCACTTTGAGCTTAAAAGCTGATTGTTGATGATGATGTGTAACCTCTACGCAGTATGTAAGCGACACGCAACACACAGACGTGCAGATTTTACTGCCAGCTGCTTCAAATATCTGAACACAGCAGCAGTTTTGTTTCGTCGTTCCTCATTTCACACAAAGAACGCACAACGTTCGCCGGCAAAGAAGAACTATTTGGCGTTCACCATCATCTGCTCTGGAGGAAAACCTGCGTGTCTGAACGAACAACTGTGGACACAAACGGCCGTCTCACAGTGTGTGTGTTTGTGTAGTTGTATCCAAACCTCCCTCCTGTGTAACGTCCCTGAATAGTGTCGATCTCTTTGGTGCACAGAAATCCAAACTGGAAGTCAGATCTGCATCATTTACCTGAGACAGATCCAGATGTGTCTCCTGAATCAGTTTCTGATATTTGTTGTAAAATGTGTGACACAAATTGTTTCCAACAGATATTTAAAAAATCTCTGAGTCTGTTTGAGCTCGTTCCAGAACTGAGATCGGCGTCTCCCTTCATGAAAAGCAGCCATTCACGGCTCGCTCTCATTATGCAACACACTCCATTCACTTCGCCGTGATGTCTGTGTGTGTTTGTTGTTGTGTTAAGATGTGCGCAGATCCAGCACATCTCCACTTCAGCAACACAAACACACACACATAATTATCCAGAGTCTGTTTCCTTTTCAAGGACTAATAACACCAACAATGTGGCTGTTTAGCAGCAGAGTAAGGTTACAGGGAGTGTGAGACGGGGGGGGGGGTAATCGGTTTAACATCATCTGTAGTGAAGGTGGATTTGTCCTCGCTGCATATGACACAAACACCCACCAGTTTTCCTGAACACACTCACACCTCCACTCATTTCAAACCCTTTTAGAGCCAAATTCAGCCTTTTCTGTTTTTTCTCATTTTTTAAAATCTCTCCTCACATTCAGAATCATCTGATTCTGTCTGATTCTCTGTGATCGTGGAGAGAAGCTCAGAAAACAAGAACCAACTACAAACACACTCTGAATGTTTCCTTCTTTTCCTGAAGCAGAATAACCAAAGAAAAGTTCCTCTCATGTGTTTGGGTTGTTCTAAAGTTTCTATCTTTATCTGATCAGGAGTTCACGCTTTGACAATTAATTCATTTTCTACACGTCAGATTTTGTATCACGGAAAGTTGGAGTTTTTTGCACAGACTGAATTTGTCAAGCTAAGCTAACGAGCTAATGGCAGTAGCTTCATATTTATCATCCGATATGCAAACGTATCATGAATGAAGTCTCCGAAAAGTTATAAATGATTCCTTCAAACGGAGGTTCACATTTTTTCTGTCTTCCTGTTGTTCTTTGAGTTTTTATTCATAGTGTTACGTTGTTGAGCACACGCTTTTCATACACTCCAACAGAAACCAAAGCACAACCTCGCCTGCAGCTGCTTATTCTGCACAGCCAGGAAAAAAAAAAAAAAAAAGGAAACAAGCTGATTCAGCAAGTTCTGAACTGAGATTAATACAAAATGACACGAGTGCCCAGCGAAAGGAAAAAGTTGAGCTGCACCAAAAAACATCTGAGAAGCTGAAAACACGATTTAAAGGAGAATTTTTCAGAAAGGAAAGTGTCTGCCGGCTAAAACGCGCTCTCAGTAAACTTTAGCTCACAGTTTGTTGGATTCTGGATCATTTTAGTTTCTAATTTGTGAACTCACAAACTCATCTAAACCCCAAACTCAGTCCGAAACATACAATTAACATCCGATGCATTCAGGAGTGGAGCGAGGCGGAGAACGAAGAGGAAAAAAGATGAGATGTGCGTGATGACAGTGCACAGACGGTGGTTTTATGATTTGGTATCGAGAGCGACAGCTGGCATTTCAAGTATTTGTTGGATTTCCACAGAGCAGGCGTTGTCGTGTTTGTTATCGCAGCCGGGTTTAATTTACTGAATGAGGAGAGTTGAATACATGGCATACCTAACTGCTGGTTCCTGAGTAA
The DNA here is from genome assembly GCA_034769265.1 of Remorina albescens. Taxonomy (NCBI): domain Eukaryota; kingdom Metazoa; phylum Chordata; class Actinopteri; order Carangiformes; family Echeneidae; genus Remorina; species Remorina albescens. The sequence continues at coordinate 27,662,092 of CM068494.1, forward strand.
AATGTGATGCTACTCAATAAAACAGGTCATTAACCTTTGCTGGGAACTTTGTGTTTATCAGACTGATATCTCTTAAACACAAGATGGTTTAAGATCAGATAAGCCTGAATAAAATATATTTGAAGGAGAAGGTGGAGCTGAGGACAGGTGAGCCACGCCCCCTGATCCATCCCCAGCTTCAAGGGCTATAATTTGGGGACATTTTCCGATAGACTTCAACACTATCAGGCTTCTTCTGACACGCAGTGAATGTCACTAGATTGAGTGAAGGTTTGGCTTCACTTCATCCACGTCTGTGGAGCAGCAGCACCAAACTCTGGTGGTGTCCGTTTTATGGTTTAATAGTTAAAAGAGGAACGGAGAGAGAAGCTGAACGACGAGCAGCATTTGTTTAATCAGTTAACAATCCAGACGAACTGTCAAAACATCTGGGCCTCCGTGAGCCCGCCGTGGATCTGTGCACCCGTCCGACGCTGGAATGGAAACCGTCTGAAACTGTTTAGAGAACAATGCAGTAATACGAGTCCCGCAGACTGACTCAGCCTCTGATCTCGTCCTCGTAATTGTTAGACAACTGCTCCTGTGTGGTGACGAAAAAGATACAGTTCTGAAACCTGAAGCACTCTCACACCTAAAGCAGGAATTTGGCAGGCGTTTTGTTTTGGGGTTTTTTTTGTTGTTTTTTTTTTTTTTTTACTCTACGCTTCAGTAAAAGGTTAATTTGTTCGGCTTTGTTGTGACAGATGAGATCTTTATCTTTACGTCTGACATGATGTGCTGTCAAAAACTCAGATACAGTAAAAGTTACTGTCGAGCTCATCTGTCCAAATATCAATATTTCCCTCTGAAATCTAACCCAAATGTTCTATTCTTACTTCGACACTATTTCTAAATCACTCGCTGTTGCACATTTATTGCCCAGAAAACTTCAAGCGATACACAACTAAGGAACTAGATATTCTCTCTTTTACTTCCCTCCCGACAAGATGTCGGTTTATTTTACACTGACAGTCTACCAACTCTCCCTCCAGCTCTTCGGGTCCTTCCTAAAGATAGAGAAGATTAAATATCCTTTCAGAGGTATTTCAGGTGACTTCTACAATAAGCGGCGATCCTTTTTAACTTTGACTGACTGATTCTTCCTGTTTTATTCTCTTTCTTTGTTCGACTAGTATTGTAGTTGTGGGTCAGTTACTGTTTTGGCTGTCGCTGTTAAAAAAAAAAAAAAACCTCCAATAAAAGTAGTTTTAAAACCAAATAATGCAAAACGATCGTTAATGAGAAGAATCATTCGACTGGTAGCTCCGTGCTTTCTGCCCAGTTGGATTGTTCTCTAACTGATCTCAGCTGTAGCTGCAGGCCGTGTTCTCCTGGTTCGGGTTATATTGGCCTCTCGGTTCCAGTGAAGGGAAACGTTGCTGCTGCAGCTTCCACTGATATTTCAGACAATAGTCTGCTTTGTAACGACAGTTTGCAGAAAGCCGGTTCCTGTTTCAACACGACAAAAACCACGAAACCAGCTCCGTGCAGAAATGAACCCCCCCCCCATTCCTCCTCCTCCTCCTCTTCACTCACCCAGTTTGGTTTGGAGGAACTTGACTGACCCGCACGGAGCCCACCGAACCTTCAGGAACGAACTGGAACAAACTGACGGCCGTGATGACCTTTTGTGTTTTAAATGTTTCTGTCACATATTTCACATGAATCCTCTTTCAGGGGAAACGGTCTGAAAATGATTTGGACGTTTAAATGATACTGAAGAAGCCCCTTTCTTTTGAATTTCATCTTTCCTTCATTTGTGGCCATTTAACAACAGATATGAACTCACAAGTCTCTGAACTGAAGCTGTGAGAAGGGAACAAACGCCCGGAGCCCAAAATCTGGAGCGAAGCCTGAAACCAGAAGAGCGAAGTTTGTTCCAGCATCCAATTAAATTTGTCATAAAGTGTTCCTAATGTTCTCATCAAAAACCAACCAAAACCAGACAGCCTCCAGTTTGGAAGCGTTTCGTCTGCCATCTTGGTTTTGAGGCAGAAAGCAGAGCTGAGGACGACTGAGGGCTGGATCTGACCTCATCTGGACTCCATCCCGACTGGGTGACTGTAAACTAGAGACTGAGAGCATAAAGTCAGCAGGAAAATGTTTACTGAGCTGATAAATCAGGGAGGAGGAGGGACATTTTCCCATAGACTTCAGTAAGCATGGAGGTTCGAAGCACTTCAGAGCAGGTTAGTTAGTTGATGTGATGATTATCACTCCCCTCTGCGACTTTTAAGGTCTCTAAGAATCTCTAAAGCTTCTGTCCCAGAACCGGTCTGGCTCCTGGACCTGGATCTGACCCATCCAGGATCTGGAAGCACCACCTGACAGTCATGTGGGCCGAGCTCGGGCCGAGGAACTGGATCTAATGTATGTTGAGCAAAACAAATGTTTTCTTTGCTCCGACATGCTGACATTCCTTTTAAATCCGGCAGCGCTTCACTGCTCCAGTGAAGCTGTTTTCACGTTAACCTGCAGGGAGGCCGGACCGAAGCTTCCTCTGCTGGATGTGAAGTTTTGAAACCAGTCCTTCCACTTCTGCTGCCGCGGCCTTCAGCATGAACTTGCCCTCACTTGTTTCCTCTCTCTCTCTCTGTTGTGGCTCGTTGGCTTCAGTTTTGCTCGTCATGCAAATAGTCCGGCAGATTCGTGTCCATTGCGATGACGCACCGCGGTGATCTCCCCTCAGCCACGAGACTACTGACTCACCTCAGACATGTGATCTTGAACATGCAGCTGTTAAGAGAACAGGAAATCCCTGAAAAGGTCACGCTCCTCCACCGACTTCTGACCAATAATCTCATTTAATTGTGCCTGATTTTAAAATCTATTTGTAGTTTCTAAAAGTTTCACACAAACAGACGAAGAGACAAAAATAACTTCAGTGACTGACAAGTGGAAAAGAAAAACAAACAAACAGCCGCTCTCTGATTGACATGTGATCTGTAGTTCAAACATGTCGTGAAGGCAAATGACTGTAAACTTTAAACTGCACCGAAGATGTCAAGAGATTATAATTATAATTATTAATAGTTTGTTTGAGCAGGCAGAGCTTCAGGGAGCTGAATTAATGAAATACTCAGATAACTGGTATGGAAATGCAGTTATATAGAAATAAAAATATTCCCTCTGTGCCTCTCGACGTTTGCAGGCCAGTAAAGCTTAAACAGCGAAGCTTCTAACCTGCCGGTCCAGTGTGACTTCTTGTTTTTTCCATCGACCTGGAAAAACTTTGTGGAAACACCGAGCGCTGATGTCAAACAGCAGCACCTCAACCTCGCCCTTCTGGGTAAATATGAAGTCACACGCCGACATGAGCTTCTCACGGATGTTTACAGCAGCGAAGCGGACCCTGTTCTTCTTCCAGTTGAAGAGTGAATTCATAGCTGTAGAGAAGCCGGCTTGATAAAGAGTTAATGCAACTTGTAGAGGGATTTATCGGGTGAATAACGGGAACAATTAAAACTGCTGTTCTGTCTGTTTAACTCTTTAACTGCACACTGAACAGCCGGAAAAAGTTAACGCAACATAATAAATGTGAAATGCTGACTGTTTGACCCATTAACTCCCTAATTAACACAAAAACCATTTAGGACAGACGAGATCGGATAAATTCATCCATCTATTAATTTTGTCATGTTTCTCTGGGGAGATGAGGCAGAAATGATGAATCCCTCTCCGTTTCTCTGACATCAATACGGCTCACACGTTATTATTACGGTAACGCCTCGTTTTCAGATCATCTCCGGAATAATATTTCCTCCGAAGTTTCCTGGGAATGGTCCGGAGCTAATGACAGTGAAACAGGAGATCCTGCCTCTGTGACACGCTTCATTTTGTTTATTATTTTCGGAGCTTGTAGCTTCGCCTGTTGAAGTCTCGGTCAAGTGTCCGACGAATGAACAAACCTGAACACAACCGCTAACGTTAGCCCACATCCACTAGCTTAGCATGCAGGAATGACCCTGTTGGTGTTAGCTGCTCCTGTTAGCAACACAAGCTAATGTTTGCGATTTTAATAGTTAATTCTTCCCTTTAATATTCAGCGGTGACTTTTATTTTCTGTCTTTGATAAATTTATAGAAGCCAGAGTGACACCAAATATCTGACACGACGGTTTGATTTGACCACGAGGTGAGGAAGTGAAGCATCCTGTCGGCTTTAAGGTGCTTTGCATGTCCAACGCTGAGGCTTCAGACCGTTGGTGACCTCAGCTGCATATCTGTTCCCTCCGCTCGCACTTCCCCGACAACCTTGTTGTCCATTGTGTCCTGAAAACCGCCCCCCGAGGAATAAATCCACCCTGCAGCGGGGCCAGGAAGCCGAACAAAAGCTCTGGAGATCTTTGGTCTGCTCACGTCAGACGTGCAGACGTACAAACTGAAATAACAAGTCAAGTTTGTTATGAAGTTTAAATGTTTATGAAGGTCTTCATCTCCACATATCCAGAACTATAACACATAATGTCTCGCTTCACAACTTTCAGGCCTTAAAGAATCCAGATCCAGAAGTCCTCCGGGGGTCCAGGCAGGTGGTCTTCTAATCTGTGTCTGTGTTGGATAATTTCCTGATCCCTGTGCGGCAGATGGAGGGGTCGGTTTGTGTGTCTGTTTGTGTGTTAACCTGCCCTCCGACCACACTGAGCATTATTACATGTTCTTTGTCACCATCGTCCGTTTCACACACCTTTGAGCAGCGAGATGAAACAATAGCTCACTTATTCCCTGCAGACGTAACATCTAAACATTTCTGAGCAGGAAGTGAAACACATTTTTAATGACTGTTTAAATTTGTAAATCCGTCCACAAGTCAGAACTGTCGATAATAAAGTTTCTCTCAATAAATCAGTGGTGAGTTTATATTTATGCGAGTTCCTTTACGCGTCTTCTAATTAAAACAAATTATACTATTATTAATATTATCAGTCAGTTTTCACATATTTTACATTCCAATACAACGTTGTAAACAAAGTTGGTGCTGATTCAGGCTCAGCTGGTTTATGTGGAGAAATTTGAAATTTAAAAGTTTTAGTCTTGTGATTAAAAATCTGATAATAAATAATAAAAATAAAAATCTGCCTTTTTTTTTTTTTTTTTTTTTTTTAAATGAAGAATAATGAGCCACAAAGGCTCATTTTATTTTGAAATTTGTGACCAGAGGAGGACCACCTGACAGTTGGTTGGCCTGACAACCGAGAGACAGGTGGAGGGGGAGGGGGCAGGGGGTGGAGCCTAAGCGCAGAGGGGACCAATGAGAGGACAGGTAGTAACAGGTGAGCAGCAGAGAGGCAGAAGAGGATCAGACCAGCTGGGACTCCTGAGACCTGAAGGGGAACTAGAGAAGCCGGGACCATTACAGGAAGTCCTGCTCCTGATCCGGATTATCCCGAACAACAACAACAACAACATTTATTAAAGTCCAGCTGGTCTGATCCGGTCTACACGGCTCAGATGGTTTTGAGTCCGGCTGCAGTTTATCTCCTGTCCCATTAGAGGACCGAGCAGAGCACCATGATCAGCTCCGAGGGCCTGAGGCCGAGCACCAACGGCAGGAAGCCGCTGGGGAAGCTGGCCTCCCGGCTGGAGGAGCTGAAGTCCCCGTGGCGGCAGGTCTCCAGCCTGGAGCTGAGCCACAACGAGGCGGCCCGGCTGGCCACCGACGCGCTGCTGGAGCTCGGAGAGAAGGAGTACCGGAGAGTCCTGGCCGAGGAGCGGGAGCTCAACTTCCTCTCCCCGCCGGAGATCCGCTACATCACCCAGCACGCGGCCAAGGCGGCCGGGGCCGACGGGTCCGGGTCCGGCTCCGGCTCCGGGGACCGGGACCGGGACCGGGACTTCGGGGGGGACGGGGACGCCGTGTCCGAGCTCACCTCCGGGACTTACTTCCCCATGATGTCCGACGAGGAGCCGCCGATGCTGGAGCTCGGCTGGCCGGAGAGTCCGTCCAGGTTCGGACCGTCCGAGACTCAGATCTACTTCCAGAGGGACAAATCCCACAACGTCAAAGACCTGATCCGGTCTCTGATCAACAAGGCCAAGAAGGTGAGGAGATCCGGGATCCGTCCGGATTATTCAAACAAATGAACTATTTATAGGCCTTCACAAAACGTGACAGTAAAATCAAACTAGACAAAAAATACAATCAGCCAGTAAATAAAAAATAAAATAAATCAAATAAAAGTCCCTTTAAACATAAAGTGATTAAAGCTCCAATGACGTCAGATGTTTACCTTTAATCTTCAAATCAATCAATCAATCAGTCAGTCAGTCAGTCAGTCTGGAGCTGATCAGGTTTCCTTTGGAGGAGGCAGGATGTCCTCAGCTGGGAGACAAACGTACACAACAACAAAGTGCAATTCAACAAAATGTGACAAAAGCGTTTTAAAATGACGAAATAAATCCGAAATTTTTCCAAAGTTTCATTTTATAAACTCCAAAACTTCAACGTTTTCACAGCCACAAATTTATAATTTGTGTTTTTGTACGTCTGGGTGGTTTGTGTTTGTTTTTGTGTGTCTGTGGTTGTTTTGTGTGTCCTTCTAGTCTCTTTTCTAATGCAGCAACTTCTGAAATGACAGAAATGTAGTTAGGAATCCACTGAGACTCTTTGTGTTGACTTTGTGCGTCGTCTTCTTTTGTTTTCTGTTGGTAGTTGTTTTTTGTGTCTTTATTGTCCATGTTGTTGCCTTTTGCACACATTTGTCGTCATTTTTCACCTCTTTGGGTTTGGTTTGTGTCTGTTTCTGGCTGTTTTTGTGTCGTGCTGATTGTTTTGTGTGTCTGTAGTGGTTTTCATCCTTTTACTCATTAGTTGTCATTTTTCATCACTTTAGCATCATTGTGTGTAATTGTTTTGCGCGTTTGTAGTCACTTTTTGCCTGCTTGTGATCATTTTATCCCTCTTTAGCTGTTTTGTGTCCGTTTGTCGTCATTTGTCATCTCGCTAGGGTCATTTTGTGTCTCTCTGTGATGACTTTTTGTTGTTTTTGTTTCCATATCTTTTGTGAAATAACCTTTTTAACTTGTGATTGGAGGGTTTTTGTGTGGGTCTTGTGTTGTGTTTCTGTTTGTTTGTTTTGTTTTTCTCCAGTCTGAAGGTTGTTGTGTGTTTCTTTTCCAGTCTGAAGGTTTGTGTTGTTTCATATCTGACTTTTCTGAAGGAAACACGGTGACTGTTGTTTTTCCTGACGACAGCGTGTTGTCGTCTCCGTTGGGTGTTTGTTGTTTTTGTGTCTCACCTGAGTGCATCATTTTTCCCTCCTGTGGTTACAAATAAAAGCAGCGAGCTGGATTCGAGCTCTGTGATTGGCTGGCCGAGTGCGTCCTCCTCGGACTGTTGTGGTCTTTTTTTTTTTTTTATCTCATAATCAGTTTATGTGTCTTTGTGGTGTGTTTTTATTGGAGTCATGTTGTGCGTCTCTGTAGTTTCTTAATGACTTTTTTTTTTTCTTATTGCGGTCGTTTTTGTTTCTTAAAAGTTGTTTGTGTTTGTCTGTGGTCTCATTGTGGTTGTTTTGTGTCTCACTGTGATTTTTTTTGTGTCACTTCATTGTCACTTGTGTGTCATTGTGGTTGTTTTGTGTCTAATTGTAGCTGTTCTGTATTTCATTGCAGCTGTTTTGTGCGTCTCATTGTAGCTGTTTTGTGTCTCACTGTAGCTGTTCTGTGTGTCGTGTTTTTTTTTGTGTCTCACTGTAGTTGTTTTGTGTTTGTCTGTGGTCACATTGTAGCTGTTTTGTGTCTCCTTGTTGTTTTTTTATTGTCTCTTTGTAGCTGTTTAAGTTCTGTTTGTTGTCACTTTATATCTACTTGTTGTTTTGTGTGTCTCATTGTGGTTGTTTGTATGTAAAAGCTTGAACTGCCTTCAGTTTTGTTTCCTCTTCATCTGGTTTAATATTGTTGAAAAACAAACAAAGCAGGAAGTCAGAGCTTCATCAGCTGCCGTCCAATCAGCTGCAGGCGCCCGGCGGTAACGCTGAACTCTTTCTCACACGTTTGTGCCGAGTCAGCAGGTTTCAGATCAAATGACTCGTCGGCTCGTCTGTCTCTCCGGAGCCGGACGTGATGGGGACAATAAAAGTTTTCCTTCGTTCTGAAATGACAAACGTTCACTCTGCTCATCGTCGCCACAACGTGTTTTTCTTGTCAGGTGATGAAAGCACGCTGCTCGTCTGCAAACGAGGACGTGGCGTCTGCACATACGTGCTCTTTAGCGTTGATGTATCTGATGTGTGTGTGTGTGTGTGTGTTCACATTAATGTTTGATGACACGCAGCATATGGAGCCCCCCCCCCCCCCCCCCTTCTGCTCCTTTCAGTTCATTAGTGGAGTTTACCTGTAAAGTGAGACGTTCACTCTTCACGTTGAATTAAAGATGAAATAGCAGCAGGAAAAGTGGCCAAGTGCTCCGGGGGCCCCAAAGCACCGAGTTGGGGGGGGGAGCAGTTTTTTTTTTTTTTTTTTGGAAACGTCTTTGGCGCTTTGAGGTCGGGGGACGTTTTTACACAGAAGAAATGTTTTGGCGGCGTCATGTTAAACCTAAAAACGGTGAAACCAAACAAAGCTTCTGTTTGTTGTTTGCTCTGAACCTGGAGAGAACCAGGAGGCGTCGCAGGGGCCCCCAACAGTAGAGTCTTTACCCCCCCGGGGGCCCCACAGCAGGTTAACTGAGCTCAGCAGACTTTGTAAACGTTGTTGTTGTTGCTCTGCAGTTTTTGAAGCTATTATTACTTTTTGTTTAGAAGTTATTGAGTCCCCGATTCTGCTGATTCTGATATTTTCAGCTGTTGGTCATTAAAGTTTTGACGTTGACGTCTTCCAGATGCTGATTTTATGCAACAAACACTTAAAACCTTGTTGTTGATGTTGTTGTTTTGTGCAGCATCTCTTCGTTTGAACTGGTGAAAAATCTTTCCATATCAATTTTGAGTTTGAAAAATCGCCTCATCTCATTAAATCCAGTTTTTTGTTGGTTTTTTTTTGTGAAATTCAACAGGTGTTGTTTTTTTTTTTTTAATTCACAGAATTCACAGACATTATTCATTTTTAAGTTCACAATTCAGAATTATGAATTAAACATTTTTCAGGTGATCGCCGTGGTGATGGATGTGTTCACGGACGTGGACCTGCTGTGCGATCTAATGGAGGCGTCCAACAAGCGCAGAGTCCCCGTCTACATCCTGCTGGACGAGAAAAACCTCAGCTACTTCCTGGACATGTGCTCCGCTCTGGACATCCAGAACTCACACCTGAGTGTAAGAACACACACACACACACACACACACACACACACACACAACTACATAACAGACGGACACACACTGAACAAGTTCGACCCAGGAAACAAACAATCTGCTGGCTTTTTAAACCACGAGTACCTTTTTAGCTTTAGCTGCGGACGGATGATGCTCATCAACGAACTTAATTTAAAATTTAAAAGAGAAGTTTCAACTCCACTCAGAGAGAGCGAGCACATTAATGAGGACACCCTCATTTAGCCGCCTGCAGAGATTAACGTGCATCAGTTCCATCACTATTTGAAAAATACGTGAAAAGGTACATGAGGTGAATATGTGACGTGGAAAATATAAATATAAATGTTTTTTTATTTTATTTTAGCAGCTACATGTGGAGACATTTTTCTGTCAAAAATAAAATTATAACGAAGAAAAAGAAGATTCAAGTGACATGAAGTCTCCGCAGAGAGTTCAGAGCTGGAAGTACCAGCTGATACACACACACACACAGACACACACAGACACACACAGTATCAGAGCTGTTGATGCTGAATTAATGTGTGTTGATGTTGATGTGGCCTGAAATCTCAAACAAAAAACAGCGATGTGGATCTCTGCATGTAGATGTTGCCTGTGTGTGCGTCAGTCTGTGTGTTTGTGTGTGTCGGTCTGTCTTTGTGTGTGTGTGTGTGTCTGTCCAGACGTCTCTACACTCATCTTCCAGAAGTGACACTTGAGTGTTGGGAGTGGACTCCCAAACATGGCTGCTCTGACCGGATCCAGATCCACTTCCTGTTCCTTTTTGTGTCTCAGTGTGTTACTGAAAAGCGTTGTTTGTCATTTTCTAACTTGTGTTTTTGTGCGTCTCCCTTTCAGAACATGCGTATCCGCAGCGTGTGCGGCGACACGTACTGCACCAAGAGCGGCAAGAAATTCACCGGCCAGGTCCTGGAGAAGTTCATGATCATCGACTGTGAGGAGGTCATTGCGGGGTCGTACAGGTCAGGACGGACACACACACACACACACACACACACACACACCAGGTCAGCGCCCTTTGGACACTTTAAATCCAGATTGCGGGTCAGGAATTTGGTTTCAGTTTGATCAGATCTTTGAAGGATTGTGACTTTTTGGAGCCTCCAGTTTGTGTTTTTGTCTGTCGGCCATCTTGGTTTAAAGGTCCACTTCATCGACTCGGAGTCGAAGTCCGCGTTTACATTCAGCCTCCGGATCGTTCCCTCTGAAGGCCCAATCCCAATGTTCACCCTACTCACTACCCCTTAACCCTCGAAAGGAAGCCACAAGGGGCAGGGCTTTATAATCTTCCCTAGGAATTGGGACACCACTTGCCATGTCACCGCATAGTTTACGTTCGGGCACGCAAGCGACTGCGTAGTCCCAGCAGCAACATGGAGGCTGCGGTTCATGTAAATTTCAATCGGCATGATTTTATTTTCATATGTAACGCCCTCACCCTGTTCGTACTCTGTCTGTCAATGTAAATTTTGTCAATATATATTAAAAAAACAAACAAAAACATGGAGTCTACCGTCACGATCGGTTGCAATCGTTTTTTTTAGCATTCATCACGCTTCGGTTGATAAATAAACCAAGAGGTACACGGAGAAGAATACACCATCGACGTCTGTTGTCTCTTGTGAATTTTTTGTAGTTTTTTTCTCTCCGACTTCTCCACATCCTCTCGCTCTCTGGGGATCGCAGAACTGGCCCTTCCTCAGGAAGTCAGCATCGGAAAACCCTCGCTCTGAAGGGCTAGATTCATACCCCCTACCACTCATTACGCCCCCTACCCCTACCTGAAAAAAGGAATTGGGACACCACTACCCTCGCGGGAACGCACAAAATTTAGGGGTAGGGGGTGTTTTGGGACTGGGCCGAAGACAAACACACTAAAGAAGAGACAGAGAGACACTAAAACAGTGAACGAACACAAACACGTGAGCAGGCGGCGGAACATTTAGTAGTTTGACATCTATTTGCATTCCCTCCTGATAAGCAGGAATAATAGAGGAGTGCATGAGTCAGCTGGTGTGTGTGTCTGTGTGTGTGTTTGGGGGGGGGGGGGGGGTTAGCTGTTGTTAGTGATGAGCTGTGTTTAAATACCTGAGTAATAGCTGTAATTACAGCCACACATCAGAACGGAGCTCCAGTCTGAGCACATTAAATGTCACTAATTTCTCTCTCATTCATCTGAGGTATTTTTATTTTTGTTTTATTTTTCATTCTCTTGTGCGTCTCGTGCTCTTCTTGCTGTTTCAGCGTCTTCACTTTGTGTCTGATGAGAAAATATCAGATCTGTCAGATGAAAAATGATCGTTTCAGAGTTTTACAGCTGCAGAGATGGATTCATATCTTTTCTCTAACAACAGCAGTGACAAACAGCATAGAGATACGTTCAGCAGCAAATGTTTCTTTCTCTTGATTATCAAATTAATATGTCGGACCATTAAAATTCAAACTGACTGATCCTTAACGGAGTCCTGATTCTATAAACTGACCCAGAATCAAATGAACCTTTGACAGTTTTGTTGACCATCGCTCGGCTCAGACTTTGCTCCATTTAGTTTTAATCTTTGCACAACAATTCAACAGTGAGGAGTTTGTGTGTGTGTGTGTGTGTGTGTGTGTGTGTGTCAGCTGTCCTTTTACTTCCTGATGTATTTATAACTCCTCTGAACGTTAAATCTTCTGCAGAAATGTTCCCGAGTGAAATGAAAGAAGCTCACAGGTCACATTTGCATTACTTATACTCAAAACATAAAATACAACAATGTACCCAACCCCGTGTTGGGATATACCCCCGAATCCACCCCCTAAATGGAGCAGATCTACATTTATCTGTTATATTTTCTGTTCTTATTTTTGGTACTTTTCAGGCTTTTGGGCCTTCAAAAAAAAAAAGGAGGAGGGTTGGACACAGACAGCGACTCTCCGGGGAGGTCAGAGGTCAAAGTTAACTGAGTTTGTACAGATTCAGTAGTTTTCTCAGGTGAGGCTGAAGTTTGACAGCTGATGACCGGATCAACCAGCCGTTCGAATCAATGAGTCAACAATCTGACGCTCCAGATATTTGGAATTTCACTTCCTTTTTTTTTTTTTTTTTATCTGAGGGCAGCTGATTCAGTCTGTGAACGCTCATACTGCTGAACGTTCAGAGGTGTCTCGGCTTCGGCCCGCTGGACAGATTAAAGTGTTGCGTCAGGTGGGCAGAAACCGGATGGGTAAGGTCAGGTCAGGTGTGTGGGCGGGGCCTCAAAGGGCACCGCTGACTGTGGAATGAAGGGCGCGGCGACTCGGTCGATGCAAATGGCCTTTTATCACCCTTCCTTTGTTCACGCCCTCCTAACCAAACGCCCCCTGACACTAAAACCGTGAAAGGAGAGTTCAGTCTGTGATACCGAGGGAGAGAATCTGATTAGTTTATTTGAGAAGCAAATAATAAACGCTGATTCAGTGATCTCCGGCCGATAAAAGGCCGCTCCGGTCTGTTTGACGTGGCGTTGTTTGGTCCAGCTGATTACAGAAGCAGGCGGCTGAATGAATCGGACTCGTGGGAAAAATTCATTTCAGCCACCAAAATAAAAGTAGCTGCCACAAAAAAAATATATATATTTAGAATATTTCTCTCATCATCTCACAGACATTCAGACAAAAACTACAGGTAATGTGATATTTACTGTACTGTGATAAAATAAAAAACATTAAACCTGCAAAACTTCGACAGGTTTAGTTATCTTTTATTCAGTTTTTTTTTTTTTTATGTTTTATTTCCTCTTTGCTCCATCAACAAATACAAAAGTTGTTGTTTTAACGAGCATTGAATGAAGCTTGTTGTGTGAAAACCCTTTCTATAATTGAATGAATTGCTTTATCAGTGACATAAAGCTATAAACAACATTCACGTTGTTGTTCCAGGAAGACGAGAAGTCACACAGAGTTTATCTTGAAATTGATTTTCAGTGGAAACATGACCCACAGTTATCGTATTATACAACGTCTGTGGCAAAGCGGAGCGAGCGTCCCTGAAGGCCTCGTGGTGATTACGGAAAGAGGTCAGGGAGATATAAACGAGCTTATTGGCTTAAAGTTTGTGCAGAGGAGGAGCTGCGATCTTCAGAACATCCCAGGAATTTTACCTGAGGTGAAATGTCCCAACACATCTGAGCGCTGAGCGACTTATCGAAGCGAAGCCGCCCCGCAGGTTCCTCTGCCGTAAAACAAACAGAAGACTCCAGCTTCTGTTTTTTTTTAAAGCAAATCAAGTTCCCTTTAATGCCCTACTTCAGTCCTTGAACAGAAGCAGAGATACTTCAGGATAACTCTTAAGTGTTACATCTTGCTTTTAAAAATCACTGAATTACTGAGTGAAAATCTAAAGAGCCAGAAGTGAAGCCCGACTGAATGAACAAAACGACAACTGTTGTGTTTCTTTTAGGCATTCCTGTCACAGTCGCAGTAAATAACACAACTGAAGAATAAAATGGAACTGACTCAAAGTTTTGCTTCAAATTAACGTCTTACTACCTCAGAAATGTCTTTAATTCAGATTTTAACCTTAAATAGGTTTTAATAAAAAAAGATGAGTTTTGTCTGTTTTAAGGAGAATTCTTTAATAAAGACTGAACTGTGATGCTTCGCCGTCCTGTTAGCGCTCCGTTACTCTGACCTGTATTATTGGCTCCCGTTGTTGTTGTTGTTGTTGTTGTTGTTCGCTGAATCTCCTTTTTGTGATTCCGTGTAATTTTGCGTGTCTCAGCTCGATAACGCGCCTCGTTCATTAGAGCCCGTTTGTTCTCCGCTCAGCCAGACGTCCTCAGATCTCCTCCCGTCCTCCGCAGGCAGATAAGACCGTGAGTCACCGCGGCGTATCGTCTGTCGTCCAGGAAACAGTTCAGGTTTTTATCAGTTTTATCGGCAGGTGGAGGAAGAGATAATATTTAATTGTTGAGCAGGTGATGGAGTTTTAATCCCACCTGTGACCGTCTGACTTTATATCTGACCGTGCAGGTCCGTGTTCTGTGTCACCCTGACCCTTCTCCTCCTCCTATTCTTCTTCTTCTTCTTCTTCTTCTTCTTCCTGTCCCGTCTCCAGTTTCACCTGGCTGTCGGCTCAGGTGCACAGCAACATGGTGATGCATTTCTTAGGCCGCATCAGCAACAGCTTCGACCGGGAGTTTCGCTGCCTGTACGCCGACTCGCAGATCATCGACTGCTTCTACAACCCCGAGGAGGAGGGGATGCCCTACTTGGCGCCCTACCAAACCATGATGGCCGCCGGCATCGGCATGGGGCTGGATCTTCTGTCTGACAGGTACCAAGCTGGACTCCATTTATTAAGACATTTCATTTTTTTTGTACAATTGTTTCAGCTCGTAAAAAAGCAGATTAATCGTTACTCTCCGTCGTCCTGCAGGCAAAAGGACAAAGTCTGCTCCGAAAACTCCAGCAGCCAATCGAGTAACAGCGTGTCTAGCGTGAAGGCGGCGCCCGGGATGACCCCGAACAACGTCTACAAGGTCACCCAAGGTCATGACAAGAAAGAGCCCAACAACAACAGTCGTCTCAGCCCTGAGAGGAGGAGCGGAAGTGGAGACCAAGGTGGAGGGCACACGCCGACGCCAGGACCTCGGATTACCGCCAACGGAGTGACTAATCACATCGCAGCAGCCGAGGCACGATCGCCACCATACGGCCCGATGATGGGCATGGAGTGGAACAAGACAAACCCCGGTGACAAAATGAGGTCAAATATTGGCAGCGCCGCCTCCAAGTTCCAGGCGTTGGGGTTGTACGACCACAAACCGAACATCTTCCACGCCGGCACCAACTCAAACCCAAAGACCCAGAGCCCCTCCCCCGTCAATGACGGCAAAACCGTCTCCAAGCAGAGGACTTCCTCAAACCAGTTCCTCAACAAGTTATCGGACCGGTTCCTGCCCAAAGACAAGGACGCCTACAGAGGCGGAGGACTGAGGTCTGTGTCCCCTCTCAGCTCGCAGTTATGGAGCGGGCCGGACCTCTCTCAGGGCGAACCGGAGAGCCAGCAGAGCCCGCCGCCGCCGCCCTCCCCGGGCGTGGTGATGAGCCGGCACGACCAGAAGCGAATGACGCTGGGCCACAGCAAGTTGGACCTGGTGAATCAGTACAACAAGATGAAGTCCAAGCAGGTTTACAGCCGCTTTGAGCTGAAGAGCACCAACTGAAGACCGAAGGTTCCTCCGGGGCCTCTTAGTCCGTCAGGAGAAGGACGCTCCGGCAGAACGCCGTTCTGATGACGTTCTGTCTTTTTCCTCCTCAAGTACGAGCACGTTAAGGTGGAGACTCGTGGTTGTCACCTTTTTTTTTTTTTTTTTTTTTTTTTTTTTATAAAATCAAATTGTTGAAGTTTTACGCGGACCGGTTCAAACTGGAGTGAGTGATCTTCCAAGAGCTGGAGGACGGAGCTGATGTGGCTGCACCTTCGGTCGCCGCGGTCCATCTGACGTTGGTGCCGTGGCCCGTGTGGCTGCTCCTCCGGTTTCATTGGTGGCTCTGAAATACCCATCGGAGGAAAATGGTCGTTTGTCTCCACACGTGATGGAGTCCAGGTGTATCTGTTCAATAAATCGGGGAGAGACGGGAACCAGAAGTGCCGGGTCAGGGTGTTTTTGGGTGACGACCTGCTGCAGCTCGTTCCAGCATCAGTCAGTTTAACGCTGCTGAAGTTTTCGTAAAGACGTCGCTGAGTGAGATCATCAATCCCCGACGCTGTGAAAAACTTATATCACGACCTTTTTTATACGTTTTGTTTTTGTTTTTGTTTTTTTACACAAATGTTGAATGGACTAAATGTTCTTCTATACAGACAATCCACATCAAAGCTTTTTGATAGAAACGTGCAAAACCAAAAAAGCATCAGTTAACGTTTAGTTTTTCTGTAACACTCCTGTTTTTTTAGCATTTAGCATCATGTGCCTTCATCACTCTGCCTTAAAGGTTTACACTCAGAAATAAACTCCAGTGGCTTAATAGAAGTGTTCGTTAAGGTACGGACACCTTCAGGTCGCGACGGGGAACGAACCGAAAACTTTGATGTAAATAGAAGCAGAAAGCTGAAAAAGCATATTTTTGTTTATAGGCTGCTTTTCATGGAGATGCAGTTATTACTGATGTTTTTTTTTTGGGTCACTCAGCTCTTTGGAGGCGTTCAAATACTTAGAGAAAGTAGGAAACTGACTTTGAGCAATACTGATCGACGCTGATCACCATTTTGTGTCTTCTCGTTTACTGCTCATGTCGGTCGGCAGTGTGTTATTGTTTTTGTCGTCACCACCAAGCTGAATCTGTCCCAGTTGGCAGACAGATTCATTTCCGCTTCATGTTCCTTATTGTGTTGTGTAAATTAAAAAAAAAAGAAGATGAAGTGACTGTCAGGATTTTGGGTTCTTGTTAATTTTATTTTTACAGTTTCTTATTTACTGGAGAATGTGAACTTTTCTGTGTTTGTATGTTGGTCTTAATATGTAAAATGAACGTTTTAAGGATTTAATAAAATGAATAAGGTGAATTTAAGAGCTCTGACATGTCGATGTTTTGTAAAGATTTTAGCATACATCAGAAAATCCAGATTCAATCAAACCACAAAAACAAAGTTTTTCCATATCCTCGGATTGGTGCAAAGATAAACTAATTAGAATTTAATTTTATCTGGAATTATCAAAATTGTACTAATTGAAAATAAAGGTTCCATTCATTTTGTTGAACTTCAGCCGGGTGGAGCTCTTTTTACTGAGAAGGTCATTTGAATGATGCCATCGTGTTCTTGTAGGTCGGTGGACGGAGGCTGTTTGCATATTTTTAGAGCCGTATGTTTGTGTCACGCACTTTAACATGAGGGATCAGCTTTCCCTGCTGAGCTCTGGATGTTTTTCCTGCCAGGAAGTCCAGCCCTCAGGTCGGGTCGCAGGCCGCGGTGTGAACAATGTGACCAAATAAAAACTCTCAGCAGACAGAAACACGAACAATGGCTCATCCAAGAAACCGACTGGACGGGACAATGATATCACCGGAGTCCACAAACCATCTTTCATCAGACAAAAATATCTGTTTGTGAAGGAAACGAAGATTAAACGGAGGATTATCAACCGGACAACAGTTACTGAGTCCTCATGGACTGGATTCACGTTCTGAGGGTCCAACAGGCACTGAAGTCAAAGACAAAGAGCCTGAAGTGTCCATCAGGGCCAAACTCTGCTGTAAAAAGAAGGCAGATTGTGTTGAAGTCTATGGGAAAATGTCCCTCCTCCTCCTCAGTAAACGTTTTCCTGATGAGTTTATGGTCTCAGTCTCTAGTTTACAGTCTTCAATACAACATGATGTTCATTTTTTAAATGATGCTCCATTTAGAGGAAGGAGGGGAGGGGTAGGGGGCGGGGCTACTGTGTGACTGACAGACTGAACCATCCAATCAGGAATGAGTAGAGTGCAGGTCAGATCCACTTTCTCCTCCAAAGGTAGTTTCTACTGGTTTCAAAAAACCCACCAAAGACAGAAAGAGAGGAAGAAGGCTGACTTCATCTTTTAATCAAAGTTTTATTGTGCCCGCCACGGTGGCACAGTGGTCGGCACTAACCCAGAGGTTTCGGGCTCAAACCTCTCTAACCCTCACCTGTAAAGTTGATTTGATGATTGGGGGCTGAAGGAGGTGATGTATGGATGACCCTGGATCAGTTTTGTTTGCGAAGCTGCGTTTGGATGTTTAAATCAACACGAGGCCAAAGCTGCTTTTTTTTTTTAGCCCTGAAGAAACAAAACACAAACCAAACTGACCCAGATCTTTCTAAGCATTGTGTTTCCAAACGTGCTAATCTCTTCTGCCTCGTGTAATCACAAGCTGCAGGTAGAGAGTGCGTCGGCTGTTAACCTGGTTTCTTACTACGTCTCCTGGGGTGAGTCCCGTTTTATACTTCTGTAATATCTAATATTCATGGACTCATTTCCACATCGGTCCCCTTCGTGTCCCCTCACCTGCCCCCTCCCTCCTCTCTGGACACAAAGTCACTGGAGCTCAGAGAGGAGATGCAGAACTGCACTGAGATGGTTTTTGGTTCTTAATATACCTTTTTATTTACCATTAACCCTTCAAAATAAAAGACAGAAAGAGCAAAATTGGACCTTTTAATGTGAAAGGAATCACAAACCTTTCATCAGCTGAAAGAGGTAAAGGTGACCGGCCGGTTTTCCAGACGAGCGTGTCGTTGGACGTGTCGCCCTGGTTACAGGATGCTTGGTTGTTTTTGAATTGGGTCGTCATGGTTACTGTCGCTCCCAGATGTTTATAAGGTCGAGGCCGACCAGGTTTTCTGTGCGCTGCATTCCACTCCACAGGATGGTCTTTGTTTTGTTAAGTTCAGGGTGTGACACTTCGAGGATTTAACTCCAGCTCAGCTTTGAAAACAGACTCTAAATAGTCTTTTTACCTGTCAGCGTCTCCGGTGGTCACGCTCGGAAAGTTGGCACTTAGTTAGAAAAAAAAGGGAAGCCAATAACACAAAATGTCGGAGCAGGGTGGAGCTTTAGTTTAGTTTTTTTTTTAAAAATTTTTATAGAAACCACATTATGGAAAACATGAATATGTTGACGTGAAGTGCACATTGAACAGTCATAATTTTGAGTTTATATTTTTTGCTTAAAATCTGGATTAACTGCTTGTTACTGAAGAAACATACACTCTGTTTTTTTTATTATTAATATTATTATATTGTGCATAAAAACATATGAAAATATGATCATTACATAAACAGACAAACAAACAAAAATGATTTTGTTTCAACTGGTTTCAACGGTTGAACTTTTAAAACCCAAAAGTTACCATCAAAAGTTGAATGCCATTTTTTTTCTGCCATACTCTTTTAATTTCTGGCACTCAGTGGATTCACCTGTCGGAGGCTTAATTTTCCAGGAAAGCCAGGAAACGTTTGAAGGACCCGCTTTAAGATGCCACCTCTGATTTAGGACGACATCTTATTATCTAAAACCTGACCCAGTTCTACAGTTTGGGGTTTAAGAACCTGTTTTCTTGACAACAGGTTCAAAAAAAAAAAAATCCAAACTTCTGTCAATTCTGCAACAAACGAGTCTGAATGGCTCAAACTCAGTCTCAATCTGTTTGATGTCACATTTACAGATTAACTGTTAGAAATGAAATCATTAACGACGCTGCAGTGATCCAGGCTGGCTGCTGCTGCTGAACGTTCATCTGCCGCCGTTTGGTTATGTGAGGCCAGTTATTTATTATGTGTGAGAAAACATTTCCAAAGTCGGCACTCAACTTCTATTTGAATAAGAAATCATACAAACATGGACTCTGGCCCAGGAGGAGGATTTTTCTAGGTTGTGATCCTCAAAGAACGGGATATTAATAAAAAAATACGCGTTTATCTTGTTTAAGTTAAAGTTTTGTTATAATCATGAATCATTCTGGTTATTTTAGAAACCTGGGTGACTTTGGCTGCTGTCAGGGATCAGAAAAACCCAGCAAGGAAATATATTTATTTATCTGTTGTTGCACATTTATTCGGAAAGCCACAGCGAGACAGAGACAGGAGAGCGACACCAGCAACAGCCTGTTTTCCCTGGTGTCCCTCAGGGGGGATCATTTGGCTCCTGCTACTTTAGAGTAGAGAGCTCTGCAGGATCAGAAGTGGATGGAAGTTGTCTTTAATTTTCTCCTTAGTACCACAAAAAGCAAGCTGCAAAGAGTTTTTGCTTTTTGTGTACATTAGAATCAGAAGGCCGAACGTAAACCTTCGTACCTTTTTTTTTTATTTGTGAGTGAACGTCAGAGAGCGTCCTGCTTCGATGCTCCTGCAGCATTTCCTGTGGCGACGCATTGGAAGTCTAATTGTTGTGCGTCTTGATGTTATCTTCAGGATGCAGCCTTCTTCCTATTGCACACAACTATTTTCTGCTGAGTTTGTGTGTCTGTACAAAGTCAGACCTTAAGTGTGTTTGCATGCAGGTGCAGCTGTGTGTGTGTGTGTGTGTTTGTGTCCTTGATGGTTTGTGTTTTGAGGTGTTTGTTCTGAGTCCTTCGATATGCTTTTTTTTTTTGTATGGCCTGTATGGTGTGTGTGTGTGTGTGTGTGTGTGTGTAGATGAACACGACAAACTGCAGTTTTCTACAACACAACAACTTTCAACTGCCAAATTATTTCATCTTCATGTTTTTTGTGCAGCAGAGATGTCCATGAATGAAATTATCTGCAGCAGGTTCTGACCAATCAGTGATTTTTTAAAATCACATTTAAGTCCTTCTTTTGTCTTTGGTGAACGCGTCTTTGTGTGTTTTTGTGCGATCCTAAATTGACTTAAAGTTTGTGTTATGCCCTGACAGAGTGAGTATCAATGTGGCGTCCATTTTGTTAGCGCATTCTGACGAGACAAACTTAAATTTAGGCTCGCGCATAAAACTGTTGATGTGTATTTTAGGGTCAACATGAACGTGTTAATCAGTAAAAAGTCCAGACGCTGGATCCGTCATGGAGGCCAACGACAACCATTCGCTTCTGATGGTTCGTTTTGCTTTAAAGGAAAAAAAAAAGCCACGATGGCTCATTAGCGAAGTCAGAAGTGATGAGCAGTTTGTTTCGAGCTGAAATGAAATATTTTTTTCTATCTTATCTGTATTTCTGAAGTCTCAGGCCTGTTACACTTCATGGAGTCATTTTGTTTGAGTGTTGAGAGCTGCTTTACTTTTAGAAAAAACTGGGATTAATCAGATCAGAAACTTTAAATGTTGTGTGTTGGGTGGCCGACACGCTGACATAAACAGAAGGTCTTCTTTCATCTGATGGATTTCTTCCTTTCATCGCTCACATTCTGGTTTTTGGTCTCCGACTCGTCCCCGATGAGCTGCGTTGAATGTAAAACACCTCCAAACTCCGTTTTCTTTGTGAAATTGTTGTAGCACCTGCAAAAGCTCCTGAACTGAAGCCAGAGTTCAGGTGACTTTGGTGTTGTTTCATCAGGTCTTTTCTTCTCTCATCTCTCCTGCTCCATTTCAGCCTTAATCCTCCAAATCACCGAGTCGTGCGTCACACAGAAACCAACTGCAGAGTTATGCGCACAAACATCCGGGCTACGTTTCACTGTTTGCGTGTCCGTCTTGCATCGGAGACACTTGACTCACAGCATTTAATTCTCCACAGCGCTGCTTTCAGTTGGTTATATTAAACTGTGGGACAAATTTGTTCTTTAAATAATATAAAGAATTGTGTTTAGAAGCCCAAAAGTATAATGACCACCTCATCTGCGGTCAGGATGTTTAAAATGACTGTAACACTCACAATGTTTCCCTCAACCTGAAAGTTTGATGTTAGCAGGTTCAGGTTCTTTTTCTCCGTTGAGGGCTCAGCAGACCTGAAGCTCTGATCCTACAACCACCCAACCATGAGCATCTGAACAAAACTTCTAACTAGCATGTATCCCGCCGTCGTAAATCAAAAACTGGGTTATTTTATTTTTGGCTTCTTAAAACAACCTTCAGACGGATCGAATCAAAGAGTTTAACACTGAAGCTGCATCGTCAGAAACAGCAGAACCTGAAATCCCTGAAAATAAATGATAAAACATTCTGACTGATCTATTTTGGTTTGGTCTTTAGTTCAGGTAGATGTTTGCTCTGAACTTCTGGATTTCAATTTGTTGATTTGTTAATAGAATCAACAAATACACCTGATGGTCCAGAGATCTGATTTGTTCTTGGTCTTGTCTTCTCGACTATATAAGAAGCGTCTGACTTCTGAGTCCGGACTGCAGCTGTCTGGTATTTGGTTAGTTGGTTGGCAGACATTTGTTTTTGTTTGAAAAAAATGGGCCAAGATCATTCCCATGTGGATTATCAGGGAGCGGCTGTTGCTTATTAGGAAACGTCGATGCGTTACCAGTGTCTCTTACCAGATATCGGCATTGATGATTCCCTGCTGTGTACTCGGACACCAAGTCCAACGCTGTGCTGTGGAGTTACTCTAGTTCGCTGGTCAACATGGCGCCAGACCTGGTCAGCAAGTACGGAGCTGTTGTGGGGTCGTTTACTCCGATCCCAAATGCTGTTGGAATCAGAGCGTTGGTGATTTCCATGATTCTGGAGCTCGCCATTAAGGGAAGTTCTAAAACAAACACAGATTCATACAGCATGCTCCAACGGGTCTTTGGCCAAGAGAAGGCGTCGTCTGTCCGGGACACCATGTCAGAGTATCTGAAGCGTCACGTCATGTTCATGCACAATGAGCAGTATTTGGCATTAGAACTAAATCGACTACAGGACCTGCTGAGCAACCATCTCACCATCCTCAAAAACTCCCTGGTGCACGACAGACAGATGAGTTCGTGCGGGTTCAAAATCTGAGTTATTGGAGCTTCCTTCCACGTCCAGATGTTGATCCACGAGGCTCGACTGATTGGACAGACCGGCCAACCTATGTTTGACAAAATTCAAACGATCAGAGCGGCCATCACTTTGCATCTGCAAGATCTGGACCGTTTGTTGCAGCAATACAAGTCTTACAAGATCAGTAATACTCACATATACTGATCTATAACGCCCGTGTGTGCAATAATTATTACCCCGGTTTTGGCTGCTCTCCAACGAGATGCTTCATAAGTAATAACGAGAACAGGTGTGAAGGAGAACTTCTTGTCCAGCCACAAAATACCGATAATTGTGGAGGTCCAGAGGTGGCAGAGCTCTAATTCAATCACCTTTTCTCTAATTATCCGCCCATCCTCGGCCTCAGGGGGCATTTTTTAAATGTGTTGGGGAACCTCAACACTGTATGCTACCAACTCACTCACAAAACTCACTTTAATTTTTGTTCTTTGTGTTATTCACCGTTAATATATATATAATAACACAGTGATAAACAAACAATCATCTTAAAGGGTTTAGTTCATCACTGATGTGTTCGGGTCTTGTTATGAATGACTCAACAATCAGAATCATTGTTTTCATTTTAAATGTGCATAAACTGAAAAGCAGGACTTCTTTGTATTTTAGTGCAAATTTGAAACAAAATTTGAATTTTGTATGTTCAAGAAATCTGATCAAACAACAAAATGAACCAAACTGTGGAATAAATATTGTCTGATTCAATAAATCTGACTCCTGAAACCTCCAACACAACAACTCTGACACACGAGTGAAATGGGAACGACATCATATTGCTGCCATCTTGTGGTTTCTGTGTTTGCTTACATGGCACAACAGACTGCAGCAGAACGGCTCAATTTTTCCAGGCAAGACAAAGTTTATATTCAGCTTTATATTCTTTTGCATTTCTAAGCAACGCTGTTATTTAACAGGACAAAGAGCAGGAAGGAATCTGGATATTTAGATATCTGGATTGTCTCACTGTCCAAACCACCACCAGCAAATTATAAAAAGTGGAATCATTTCTTTAAATGCATCAAAGTTTGATGTTTTCATCGTCTGGAAAAAATGTAAAATAATATAAATTGAAAAGAGAAACTGTTGTGGTTTACGTACTTTCAGAAGGCAAAATCAAAACTTCCCAGAAATTTGTGATGTAATGTGAATATAAACTAGAATATTTGTTCTAAACGTCTGGACTCTGGGTCACCGGGACGGAGAGAAGAATCAACAAACACGACCAACTTTCCAGAGATCTGGTTAATTAGTTGCTTATTTTATCTCACAATTTAAAAACAAATTTGAAAAATTAGTAAAGTCTGAAGTTTTGTTATTCAGTAGAAGCTCCATCATTGTGGAAAGCAGGAAAACAGGATCAGATTCTTTGAGGTCACTAATCAAGAAAATGCAAAAACTTTCAGGTCTTTTCGTTTTTTAGTGCCGCTCCTGTAAAAGATGAATAATAAACGCTCACCTGTCGAGGAGCCTCCTGAGAGTCTCTCTGTTTTCTTCCGTCGGCAGAAAACAGGAGATGTAGTTCAGTGGGACAACTCGCAGCTGAACTCTTCCTGTGTGTCGGAAAACTTTAGATTTCTGGAAATCTTTTTTCATTTTGTCGGATTAAGTCTCGAAACACGTTACAGAAGAAGTAGTGTAGCCAAACAGTCTGGATCTGCGACGTGTTTGCCTGGAACGAAATAACAGGCTGCGGCCTTTTGCTGTTATTTTGGCGGGTAAGTGAGGGCAGTTCCTGAGTCCACGTGTCTTAATCCTTTTTTTTTTTTCGTTCCAATGATCTACTTCTGAAAAGTTTTGTAGAAAAATGCTGGTTTGCTTCCGTGTTGAGCTCCAGAGATCCTGTTTGGAGATGATGACACTGAGATG
The DNA here is from genome assembly GCA_034769265.1 of Remorina albescens. NCBI lineage: Eukaryota > Metazoa > Chordata > Actinopteri > Carangiformes > Echeneidae > Remorina > Remorina albescens. Next base: position 27,686,682 of record CM068494.1, read on the forward strand.
GAACTACGTGGCCGGACGTCTCTTCCATCTCCGCAGTGATCATCCGGCTCTTCATCTCCTTCTCACTCACTTTCTTTTCCTGGACGTAGACTTTGTTTTTGGAGCTTGATAAGAATCTCCTCTGAGCTCCTGGTGGGGTTTCCATCATCTGCTGGTGACTTTCCAAATATTATCCAAACAGCTGAATTTACCACAGATGGAGACATTTAGGATAAAACTGCAGTGTCACAGAATTAAAGGGTTCACAAAACGGTACAACTCAGTTTGTCTGAATGCTTTTAAGAGACACTTCTGTGTCTGATATTGTCATTTATCCAACAGAGAAGACGATCAGCTCAGTTAACAGTTCAAGTTTAAATAATTAAACAAGCTAGTTTAACAAAGAGAGAGACGACCAAACGCCTGTTTGATTATATAATAGGTGTTAAAATAGTGACAGACATTTTGTGTGACTCCGCTGAGGGACATCTGCTGATGACAGATCTGATCAGCTGCCGTCCTGCCAGCCAGCCTTCATCATCCTCATCATCATCATTAAAGCTTTTTCATCCCTCATGTAATCCTTTTAAGCATCTGCGTCGCTCACTGCAGTTTGTAATGTCTGTTCATTGGAAACACTGACTCCGTAGTTACATCATGTCCAAACTGCTGGCAAACATGCATCGACACCAAAGGATGCCGGACAGAAGGAGCCCCCCCCCCCCCTCCAGAACCGGACCAGAACAGAACATGTCATCTGCTGGAAAAGTGGGTCACGACCCAGAAATGATAGAAGTGTCTGTGTCTGAACAGGAAGGAGAGGGAGGTGTGAAAGGACCGAGGAGGAGTGTGAGTCCTAAATAAGCTGAAGGACTGCGGTTTGAGGAACGGGGGGGCGGGGGGGGGCCCTCCTTAATAAAGCTGACAGGATGACGAATGTGGAGTGGGAATGAAGTGTTGCGAAGGTGGACGGCTGGCTGGCCGAGGTGAAGACGAGCGGGGATTCATAACAAATAAAAATAATAATAATGATAATAACGTCTTCATGCGGGGCTGCCGGCTCCCTGCTGGTCTCAGATGGTGTTTATACACACACTGTCTGTCAGTGAGCAGAGAGGATTGTGGGTAAGAACAGCGGTTCATATTCAAGTCAGTGTTTCGTCTCCGTGTTTATTTCTGGGCTCGACACTTTAAAATGGTAGTTTTTCTTTCTGCAGATGGTTTTTTTTTTTGCCTCAGTCGGTCTTCAAACTGACGCTTTTACTTCCTCAAGAGAAACCCCATCCGAAGAAATTTAACTTTTAAAAGTGGATGAATTTAATGTAACGCATGCAGGCAATGCCTCGAACGGCAGCGAAGCATTTTACAAAAGTGCTAACGGACAACACGACCTTCCTGACCTTCCTGACTCATCGCTGATTATCCAAACTCTGATGTTTCTCACCAGGTTTACACATCTGGCACAACCTACTGATCCAGATTCCTCAATGAGGACACGAGCGTAGACGTGTTTCCTGCCCCAGATTCCCATTTTTTCCTGCTATCATGGGGAGGAAACCCCCGAAAAGATTTGATCCCACGTTCCCCTCGTTGACTGACAGAGTTGCTGATGTGAATCAGCGCCTCGTGGAGGTTTGAAGCTTTGTGATACCGTCTGTGGAAAAATCCCAGAGTGTCCAGAAACAATATCTGACAGCAGTCCCCCCCCCCCCATCGATCCGACACACGATGATGAGAAGATACTCGTTTCTTCTCCCTGACAAATCATTAACAGGGCAACGTGACATTTTTTCCAGCCACATGTCAAAGGCAGTGTTCGCCGTCAGAGAGCCGAGCAGATCCACATCGAGCTTACCTTCTCAGATTTCCTCCTCCCTGTCTCTCCACGCCGTCCCCTGACTTCGGCCCTCTCTCCTGACGGACGCGACTCATAATTTCTGGAGCTCAACCTGGAATCTGAAGTTGTCAGATTTGTAAAGTGGAGTCCAGGTCGCGTGCCCTGACAGGAAGAGACGAGGATGGACAGAAGGTGGGGGAGGACGGGAGAGGAGCGTCTACTCTTTTCAGGGTTAATGGCCGACGTGTAAATTTAAAAAGGGGCATTCAAAGATATCGGAAAACCTCCAACACTGTGACGTTTTTGTTTTTTTTTGTTGTTGTTATCAGATAATATGAAGTTTACTTTCTGATTTAAAGACTCAAAATTTGTTGCTTATTTATTTGTATTTATAACAAAAAAAAAAAAGACCACAGCACTGAACTGGAAAGACAGAAGTCTCCTTAAACTGCTGGCTCAGATTATTCAAAACGACGTCCTCACGATGTTTCATTCGTTTTTCACAATATTCAAAAATAAGCACTTCCTTTAGTGACACACGTGGAAATATTATAAATTATGTTTTATATATTAAATGAATCCGGATGAGCCAGATGGAGGTCCCGATGTGTTGGAGACACTGAAACATGTAGATTAGAAATACTTTTTTTTTTTGCTGCTGTTGATGAAATCTATTGGTTTCATCACCAGTAAATCAGTTATTGTGTTGTTGTTGTTGTTGTTGTTTGTAGGTCTGATCTGGGCTGAAGGGGAAGAGAACAAATAGCTTGAATCGTTTGGGAACAGCATGTTTCGGTTTGAGTTAAAGTTTTCTGTTATAACAGCATTGTGTTGAACTTGACGACCTTCAGCAGAAAACTGGACGCTGACTTCGCTTTGACAACATAAGTCCTAAATCCAGTCAGTTCAGTTGTTAGTTGTTGGTTTTGTTTCGAGCATTGATTTGTTCTTTTTAATCCCTTCACCTCCCCGCTCTTCTTCGGCTCCCCCTCTTATCCTCCTTACATCCGCATCAATTTTCATTTCTGCTTCCCCCTTTTAGTGCTTCGTAAACATTCTTTTAAATCGAACGAAGAGGCAGCAGACGCTGAGATGTTACCGCGTTTCTCCACGTGACATAAATCTAACGGGCCACATGAAGACAAATGTGTCATCAATCAACACTCACTCATTCATGATTTAACAGGCCGGTGACAGAAAATGGTGAAAATGGCACCTGCTGACTCCCCTCAGCTGTTTCTGAGGAGGTGAAGACTGGGATTCACCCGCAGCACACTTTGTGTTGAAGTCTATGGGAAAATGTCCCTCCTCCTCCGTTATATTGAAGTCTATGGGAAAATGTCCCTCCTCCTCCTTTATATTGAAGTCTATGGGAAAATGTCCCTCCTCCTCCTTTATATTGAAGTCTATGGGAAAATGTCCCTCCTCCTCCCGTATACTGAAGTCTATGGGAAAATGTCCCTCCTCCTCCCTTATATTGAAGTCTATGGGAAAATGTCCCTCCTGATGCTCCATTTAGAGGGAAACAGACCAATAAGGAGGGGAGGGGTTAGGGGCGGGGCTACTGTGTGACTGACAGACTGACCCATCCAATCAGGACAGAGTCCAGAGCAGGTCAGCTCCACCTTCTGCTCTAAATCTGGTTTCTTCTGGCAATTTTTGTTTTTTGTTTGTTTGTTTTTTTTTATCACAAACTGGAGGCTTCAAAACAACAGCCGGTGACGTCACAGTGGGTTTTCCCATAGACTTCATTGAGATTTGACTTCTTTTAGCAGCCAGAGGAGTCTCCCCCTGGTGGCCATCAGACAGAATGAAGTTTTAAGGCTCTTCTTCCTTATGTCCCCCCCCCCGCCCTTTTTTTTTATTATCATTATTTGGAAGTCCGCCCTCACTGGGAAAACAGAAGAAGAAGAAGAAGAAGAGGAGGAGTGTTACTTTATATGTCAAGGATGCCTCCACATTGTTTTGGCACCGCACAACACCCCCCCCCCCCCCAACACACACACACACAAGTCTCCTCCTCAATCATACCCGCCAACGTGCACGCGCGTTTTATTGTAGCCACGCTTCCCCAGCTGTCCCGCACTGCGCCTGCGCAATGAGCACCCGTCAAGTGCAGGAAACCAATAGCGTCTCTTCACACACACACACACACACACACACAAAGAGAGAGAGAGAGAGAGAGAGAGAGAGAACACACACACACAAAGAGAGAGAGAGAGAGAGAGAGAGAGAGAGGTCGGGCGGGATGAAGCTGCAGCTCCCGGACCGAGTCCTCCGGTAAACCGGCGGAGCAGAGTCTGGGGATCACCGGAAGGACCAGGGGGGGATTTCGGGGACTCAGCCATGGCGACCGGAGGAGGAGGAGGACCGAGGCGGAGGAGGAAACCGGGGCTGCCGGGACTCTGCTGGAAAACCTGCTACTTTCCCCTTTTGTTCTGGGTGGTTTCGGTGTGCGGGGAGGAGAAGACGTTCATAGTGGAGGTAGGAGTCTGCTCAACAAACTCCGGGGGGGTGGGGGGGTTGTGTGTTTCTGTGTGTGTTTTATTTGTTGTTTTTTTTCTCACATATATATCTCCACCCTTGTGTTGCTGGAGGATCGATCCCCTCCCTCCTTCAGTCCGGCGGCTCAGCGCGCTGCTCGGAGCGGAGCTGTGCGCTCCTCCGGATGGTTTCATGCGCGTTTCCATCTTTGTGTTGTTGTTGTTGTTTTTCTTCCTCTCTCTCTCTCTCTCTCTGATCACCCCGGGTGAATGAATGAGTGAATGAGTGACATCCACCCTCTAAAAGATTCAGTGAAATGAATAAATGAAGGCAGCGCCGCGTCTGCAAACCCCGAAGATCCTCTTTTGTTTTCAGACGCGGTGACGCTCCACATCTCTTCCTCTCTTCATCCCTTCATCTCTTCCTCTCTTCATCCCTTCATCTCTTCATCTCTTCATCCCTTCATCTCTTCCTCTCCAGCTGCACATCCCTGAATTTGACTAATTGCACACAAAGGTGGCCCACTTGCTGATTAAGGTTCACTTGTTATTATTGAGGATGGACTCAGTCCAAAATGGTGAGGCACCAGGAACTGTGTCAGCCCCCCCCCCCCTCTCCATTAGAAGCTGCTTTTCCACGCTGCTGGTCATTTATTTATTAGTTATTGATGGCAGCTGGGTGCTGAGGAGCAGATGAAGGTTTATTTCATGTTTTGGAGGAGATGGAATGAGCCGTTCAGTCCACGTTGACCATAAACAGCCTTCAGCCTGCAGAGTGGACCTGAATGAGTGTGCTGCTTTCATGTGTGCTGAACAAAGCATCTCCACCCCCCCACCCCCTCTCTCTCTCCTCCTCCTCCTCCTCCTCCTCCTCTTCCTCACCCTACATCCCTGCCTCTCTCCCATCAGAGTCCAAATATAGCCTCCCTCCATAATTTATGGAAATGGCAAGAGTTGGAGGAGAGAAAGAACGGATGGGAGATTAATTCAGTTTGAATTGAGAGGCAGGCTGGTTGTCACTGTTTCCAGCTGCCGTCACAAAAGGCAGATGTTGACAGAAAACTTCTTTGTTGTTGCCAGTGGGACGCGAAAGCGTATGAAAGGATGCTCGTGTTGTTCAGAGCACAACATCTCCGGAACGCTCCTCTCAAAGCGCACATGCATTTATGCATTGTTTGCTAAATATGCATGATACCTTGCTGAGAAATTTGGGTCATGCCTTACGAAATGAAGAGCTCGCCAGCAGTTTCTGGGCTCCGGGAGACGCGATGGCTCGGCTTTTAGTGATGTTTGCGTTGCTTGTGACACTTTCCATGCAGACAAAGGGAAGCGCCTGTGGCTGCTAACAGCCGGGGTTTATCATGGTCGCTGTACAAAGGATGAGATGTTTTCACCGAGCCTGGTTCTCCCCGTGAAATCATAATCCTCCCAGTATTATTGTTGTTACATGTCATGCTAATGCGGCATCACACACAAACACACCGTTGAGGTGTTTTGTTTTGTTTTTGTTTGTTTTTTTATTTTTGATTACAAAATGTTAAAGTAGCTCGACTGTGAAAATGTTAGTCAATATTTTAGAGCGCTGAGGTTTTTCTCATTATTTCCTTTATTGATTTATCTTCTGATTGTTTTCTCTGTTCTTGGTTTTAATGATCAAATGTGAAGTCACTTCTTTGACTTGTGTTGATGATTCATTCTCTGTTAGTTGGCCATTGAATCAGATGCTTTGTTTGTGTGATAGAGATCATGTAAGAAGAAAATCTTCTTCACATTTCCACCTGTAAACAAACCCGTAAAATACCACAAAAGTAGTTCTCACTGCTCCCAACAGTTTGAGGGAAATGGTCACGGTCAGGAAAATATTGGAGCAGTTGTGATTATTTCCTCGTGAACACGTCGAACTGATACCATGTGATGTTTTTGATAAAGCCTCTGCTGTGAAGTCACAGCCAGCCAATGGAAACGCGCTCAGCCTCTGATTCTTCACAGCGTCCATCCAGGTTCTCTCTTTGTGTAGCCGAACGAGCCGGAGCAGACGACGTTCACGAGACGATGCTCACTCTTTAGATGTCGTAGTCGGCCTCCTGTTTTTCTCCTGAATCAAAGATTCAGTGCAAACAGCAAAGACACGACGTCGCTGATGTGAATGTGAGCGAGGATGAGGGATCCTGGGGGACGATCGTAACTGACAATAATGATTATACCCCCCCCCCCTTTGGTATTTGTGGGTTTAATTGGTAAAAGTTGGGTGTACAGGTCGTCCGCCGGCTGCCTACTTGTTGTTGTTTTTGTTTGAAAAAAGCTCAGAGATGCCGGTTGTGCAGCAGGAAAGTGATTTCAGAAATGTCTTTTTCACAGCAGCTCTGTGGGAGGGGCCGTAACTTGGGTCACGGGGGTCATATCTGTTTGTGCCTTGTTTTTTTTTTTTATAACTGAAGTGGCATCAAGTGTGGGTTCATTTATCTGTTCATCCGCCTCACCTGGCGGCGTGTGAATCAAAGTTTGGATGCTGCCGTGAAGGAAAGTTCAGTTTGCGCGTTCCTCTGTTCTCCGCAGAGCTTCACATATGGAACGTTTCAAACTTTTTTATTGTCCATATGGACACTGAGGGACAAACTCCCCCCAGCAGCCGCTCCGACGAACAGACTGCCGCCATATTCATCAGGCAGGAGGTTTATTATGGCCCCCATCTTTCCCATTAGCATTGCTAACATTTGCTAATTGGCACTTAACACAAAAAACAGCTGAGGCTGATGGGAACGTTATCAACTCTTCAGCTCTGTGATCATAAAGACACAACTGTCTGAATCAAAGTTTGTGTTGATTTTTATTTGTAGTTTTTGGTAAAAAGTTAAAGACGGCGACCTCGTGAGGTCACAAGAGGAGGTCAAAGTCAGGAGGACACTTTTTCTGAGAAACATTTATACAGAGGAGATAACATAGAACTTGATTTATAATCAAAGAGCACACGGAGGTGTACTTTTATAATTTATGGACCTTTAAACCTTTAAACCTTTAGACCTTTAGACCTTTAGACCTTCAGACCATTTGGACCTTTAAACCTTTTAACCTTTAGACCTTCAGACCATTTGGACCTTTAAACCTTTAAACCTTTAGACCTTCAGACCATTTGGACCTTTAAACCTTTTAACCTTTAAACCTTTAGACCTTTAGACCATTTGGACCTTTAAACCTTCTCTTATACAGTATTTGCCTTCACGGAGCAGCGTGGACGTCCTGTATGTGGCGTAGATCATGTCGTCTTCTCAGCCGGCTCTGCAGAGCGGTTGGCCGTCCATCAGCCCGACACCGAGTCGTGTCAACACTTCTGACCTCCCGCTTCCCCTTCAGGCTTGTGTCAGAAACGCAGAAGCGCGGAGCTCTTTCTTCCTCAGCCGACGATCTCAGCGGGCGGCTGAAGCTCGGGAGCGAAGCTGGCGCAGCGAAAACATAGATGGTCGCTTAGCAGACGAGCAGAGAAGGAGAGAGAGAGAGAGAGGGCGCGAAGGGAGAAGGAGGCGTTCGGCTCTTTGTCTGACTCACCGGTTCATGCTCCTTTGTCTGCCTGCCTGTTTATACAATAGGTCAAATTACTGTGCTACTATTGTTTGTGTGTTTTGGAAAGAGTATTTTTGGCTCGCAGGTATAGACAACTGTTGTGTGGGCTGCAGCTTGTTTTGTTGAACAGCCCTTTTGTGCTGACAGTCAAACAACAGATGAACCTAATAACGTTAGAGACGCCGTTAAATGATCGACTGGCCGCTTCAGTCGAAAGGATGACGATGTGTTTTAGTTAATGAGGAGAGAAGAAAGCATCTCAGATTTGCGATCTTTGTGATGTTGTGTTTCAGTCCCTCTTTTTTTTTTTTTTAGCTTTTTCAAGCTTTGGGCCACTTTGAGTGATTTATCCTCTCGACGTGGCGCTCGGTGAGTTTGACAAAACTGAAAACTGGAGCCTGCTTCTGGAAAACCAAACTCTGAAGTCGGCTATAAAACATAAAACAACGAGCTCGGAGGCAGAAAAGCAGAGAGCGTTACACATTGGCCGTGTGATTAATGAATTTACTCATTTATTAACTGTAGCTTTCAACCTGTTGCCTTTCCAAGCAGCCTCGGCCTCAATGGAATGAAATGTTAGAGATCAAAACAGTTTATTTCTCAGACTAGTTGAACGTTTTAACGTGGGAGTCTGTTGACGTGGTTCGGTTATGAAGCCGCACCTTTAACAGTTTTTTAGCTTCTAAAGAGAAGATGCCCATAAAGGACCTTCTGTCTGTGAGGCAATGGTGCTTACCGCTGTATCACCGTGCCTCCAATGTGTTTGGTCTGCGGTGATCTGTGGCTTCTGGTTGTAAACGTGGAACAAACAGACAGTTTGTTGACTCTCCGCTTGCACTGTAATTTTAGTTTTATCCCGTAACTGCAAACCGCTGCCACGACGGCTTCTTTCCTGAAACTGTTTGACGTGTCACAGTTTTATAGTGGAGGTGAAACGGTCATAAACTTCATGAGCGGGTTTCAAATTACGGGCTTTGTGTTCGTGATTCTCAGTTGTGGTTTTGGAGAACTCTCGCTTTTCTTTATCAGGAGGAAGGAACCTAAACACCCCGTCATCTTCGTGGAAAAAATAGATTTTATGAAGCTTTGTTTTGTATACAAATGGCCATGAATACAAAGCAAACACTCCCAGTGTGTCAGACATGGATGTTGTGTCGTCTCAATCTGCTCGGGGGGGGGGGGGGGGGTTATTTTATTTTATTTCTGCCAACAATATATAAAAGTCCCAGACCGTGAACCGCGAACCAAATGAATCAGATTTTTGACTGAAACCTTTCCAGCTCCACTTTAAACCCACAAAAAGACTAAACAAATACAAAAAAGAGAACAATTTGTTTGGCATTTACAGTGATGGGGGGGCAAGGAGTAAAAAAAATAAGGCTTTAAAGGAGAGAGAGTGAAGGGCTGCTGAAGACACACTCCTCTGAGTATTATGTCCCATCTGCTATAATAGAAAAACTGAGATGTGGATTTAGAGGGATTTCATCCAAGGCCGCTTTTATCTCTATTAGCTACTTCAGAAAAGACCTTTTCCAATTCTGCACTTTTTCTTAGAATGCCAAAGAATGAAACACACACACACACAAAAAAAAAAAAAATCTTGTTGATGATGATGATGATGATGATGTTGACAGGGTGGTGACAGTGATGATGATATTGGGTGACTGTGAGGCTGGTGGACAGGAAGCATGACGCCGAGGCAGCTGATGGTTTTATGAGATGAAAGCGTGTTTCTAAACCTCTTTGGGTTCTGGTTTGTTGGTTTTTCTCCCCCCGGACGAGACGAGCTGAGTCCCCTGAGTGTTGTAAACACAACATTACACCTGAGAAATAAGCTAAATGAGGCTTCAGTGCTGCACTAATCACAGCCCTGTGTGTGTCTGTGTGTGTGTGTGTGTGTAGGTGGGTGTGATTTCACGGCTGTTACTAGTACACTTCAGCTTCGCCCTTGCAGTGAAGCGTGCATGTGCTGCATGTTGGCGTCTGTTTTCTGCCGCCACATTTTGGCTTTATTGATCGTCCCCTCTTTTTTTCATGCACCTCTCTTCTTCTCTGGTTTATTTCCCTCCCTCCTCTCCAGCCATTGTCTTTCTCGTCCACCCACGCGCACTTCACCGAACACCAAACTGCTGCTGTAAATAAGGGGAGTTGTCATTGTGCGTTTGATGAGGCCATTGTGCTCTTCGTATGCAGCCAGCCGGGACAAACTTAACAGCTGAAGAACAGTTAAAAGTACCGAGGAGCGGAGACGGTTATCTCAGACGAACCGACAACCGCCTCTCTAAATAATTCACCTAGTTTTTTAAAAACACTGGGATATAAATTCATAATAGGCATCACTGCCTGACGTTGCTTCCTATTCTGGCCACTGAGTCTGTTGTGCTCGGCAGAAGTCTGGCATCCATAGAATTGTTTTACATCATTTTTAATTGTAGTGCATCTCTTTGTTGAGAAGAAGTTCAGTATAAAACCAAAAGAATGACTGAGAGCTCGATTGTGGCCGCCGGCCTTCTCCGAGAGCTTCAGTAGCTGTCGGTAAGTCAACAATTCATTTATTAATCTTGCTGAGATGATTTATGACGCTTTAATACGAGCCACTTTGCCAGATTGCCCACAGTCTTTAATAGTGGTGTCATGAATAAGTCATCAATAAAAGTTAATAAAGCATGAACATGTCAAGCACAACATAAATAAAAGCTCCTGAGATGTTCATGCGCCATCAGTTTGTGTTGTGTCTAACAGTTGAGAGGTGTAGATCTGAAAACATTCAACTGTGCACGAATACAAAGAGGTTAATAAACTATTGATGTTTGAATCCTCTTTCCTGTTTTCGTGCCGTCAGACGTCGACCTCTCAGAACAACAACGTTCCCTTTTCACAGCAGTTTAGAGATCGTGACTGTACGCTGCACTCTATCCTGATTGGGTGGTCCAGTCTGTCAGTCACACAGTAGCCCCGCCCCCTAACCCCTCCCCTCCGTCCTGCTCTGTTTCCCTCTAAATGGAGCATCATTTAAAAAATGAACATCATGTTGTGTTGAACACTGTAAACTAGAGACTGAGACCATAAACTCATCAGGAAAACGTTTACTGAGGAGGAGGAGGGACATTTTCCCATAGACTTCAATATAAAGGAGGAGGAGGGACATTTTCCCATAGACTTCAATATAAGGGAGGAGGAGGAGGGACATTTTCCCTTAGACTTCAATATAAAGGAGGAGGAGGGACATTTTCCCATAGACTTCAATATAAGGGAGGAGGAGGGACATTTTCCCATAGACTTCAATATAAAGGAGGAGGAGGAGGGACATTTTCCCATAGACTTCAATATAAGGGAGGAGGAGGAGGGACATTTTCCCATAGACTTCAATATAAAGGAGGAGGAGGGACATTTTCCCATAGACTTCAATATAAAGGAGGAGGAGGGACATTTTCCCATAGACTTCAATATAAGGGAGGAGGAGGGACATTTTCCCATAGACTTCAATATAAGGGAGGAGGAGGAGGGACATTTTCCCATAGACTTCAATATAAGGGAGGAGGAGGAGGGACATTTTCCCATAGACTTCAATATAAGGGAGCAGGAGGGACATTTTCCCATAGACTTCAATATAAAGGAGGAGGAGGAGGGACATTTTCCCATAGACTTCAATATAAGGGAGGAGGAGGAGGGACATTTTCCCATAGACTTCAATATAAAGGAGGAGGAGGGACATTTTCCATAGACTTCAATATAAAGGAGGAGGAGGGACATTTTCCCATAGACTTCAATATAAAGGAGGAGGAGGGACATTTTCCCATAGACTTCAATATAAGCGAGGAGGAGGGACATTTTCCCATAGACTTCAATATAAAGGAGGAGGAGGGACATTTTCCCATAGACTTCAACACAATCTGACTTGTCTTTAAATGTAAATGTCGTGGTGACAAAAGAACTAATGAATCAGTTGATCTTACTGATGAACTGATGACCAGAATATTTCTCTCAAAGTAAAAACTTCAAGTTGTGACGTAACAAAAAAACACAAAGCAGGAAGACGTCGACGGACAAACATCGTGCGGGGACGTGTCGGAGGTCGAAGATGACTTTTCCAACGCGCACAGGCTGCAGGTCCACAGAGTCCACGGAAAAGTAAGCGCGGCTCTAATTAAAAATGGATACGAGGCCGGGCGGTGTCTGTTCGGAGGAGAAGCCGCCGTGCTCCCTGGGTAGGAGGACTCGGAGCGTGAATTAGGTTTCATCACCGGTGGCGCAGGAAGAGGAAACAATTTCACACCAAGATGTAAATTTAATTACAGTATGCGCCTGCAGCCAGTGCAGATCATCCTGCTGTAGCACCGTAACGTTTGTCCCCGATCATATGGTAATTAAAATGTTTGTCATCATATTTTTTTTTTATTAACCCACCGAGGATATTTTTCCTCGGGGGGGCTTTTCAAATTAAAATGAAAGTCACGCAGAAGGTCGCCTGTCGTGGTTAAAGTTTCTAAAGGAGGTTCCGGGTTTCGGATCGAGTCCTGACCTGGATAAGAAGGAACAGGAATGATAAAGAGGTCAGGAAGAAACAAACGAAAAGAAAAATACTTTGAATGGAAATGACATCTTTTTCTTTCATCCTTCTCTTCACTCGGTCTTTATATGCTGTTTTCATCTCTACCTGCTCCTGAAGGAAATATCTAAAGGTCCATGTGATCTAAAGGTTTAAAGGTCCTTCAGACCGGGAAGGTCTGAGAAAGGAGATGTGAAACTAAACTGAGATGGTTTTTGGTTTTTAACACCACAAATTAATCTTCTTATGAATATCACTACTTCAAAATAAAATCCTGGCTCAGTATGAGATATGAGACCTTTAATATGTCCTTCCCTTCCTCTCCTCTGTCTGCTCCATCGATCTGTTGATAAATCTGTTTACCCATCTGTCCATCTCGCCACGCGAGCGAACGCTTCACATCGAGCTTTTGTTACTTCCTGAGAAGTTTTACCTCGAAGTGGTTTCGGCGACACCTTCCAGCGCTGCGCCGTCCTTGTCCTGATGTGCCTCGCTGTGTTGTTGCTGAGGTCACCTGTCAATCAAGTTAATATTTTCATTTTAAGATTCAGTGAGTTGCAGCTTCGGTCTTCTCTGAACGCTCGTCGTGTTGGTTTGACTGATTTTACTTCTCCGTCGCTCGGCGACTATTCAGATGCAAATTAACGACACAATGACAAAAAGAGAGAGAAACAGCGGCTGTCGGTTTCTTTAGAAATCAGCACAATGTCTGACGACAGCGTGGTGACAGCGAAGTGAAAATACAAAAAGGAGTTTGGGGTAAATCTGAGTTAGAGTGAAAAACAAAATTACAAAGTCAACAAAAAGGCCAGAAAATTAGGAAAGCTTTTTAATGCCGGAGTGAAAACCAACCCGACAATAAAAGAGTTGGTACGGTGGCCCAGCGGTCAGCGCTCGGCGTGTGTGTGCTGATCACGACTCCCCAGGAGTGTGATGGCTGCAGGTTCGGAGGAGAAGATCCACGTTCAGACGATGACGAGGATCAAACGGCCTGATGACTAACGGAGATGTCATAAACCCCGCCCCCTCCGTGTCGTGGGTCACAGGCCAAGCTAACATCACGTTGATGTTGACGCTGGGATCGGACCACGGCGCCGCTTCATCTGTATCTCAGCTCAGAGGATTCTGCGTTTGAGTCGGCGCAACTAGACAACGGGGGCGGACAATCCCAAGATTCATTGCATGTTGGTAATAAAAACAATACGACACCAAGAACAGAGAAAACACTGCCTGAGGACTTTAAAACGTCGGTCTGGTACAGCCGTTAAAACAACCTCCATCAGGCGACTGAAAATACAGTTAAAGATGGCCGCAGTTGTAGTTTGTGCATCAGGCCGCCGTAACGGCTGTAACACACAGCTATAAATCAGGACTCAGGTCTGAGGAGGCCGCAAACACAAGAACGTAAAAGGATCCGCAGAAAATAACCCAACTGTGGATTCCTCACTGCTGCCGACTGTATGTCGTCAAAACTGACATTAGCTGGGAATCGGAGCTCTGCTGCAAATGAAATGACCTTTTCCTGCGCTGAAACAATCCTTTTATACGTCTGCCGCTCCGGCCGCAAATCAGGATTATCAGCTGATATCAGCTGATGAAACAGAGTTTGGAAGACTCTGTTTCTGTGGTGCTCCTTTCCACTATCGATTTTCTTACACAGGCAATCACATTTTACAATTGATTGTGTTATAAACTTGTGTGTGTGTGTGTGTGTGTTTGTGTGTGGTCTTACATCATCTATATCCTGGCACTCATTGATTGGCGTGTCTTCCAGCATGTGGGTGCAGACGTTTTGGGTGTGTTTGATGGTGTGTTGATGCTGTTGTTGTTGTTGTTGTTGTTGTTGTTGTTGTTGTTGTTATTTTGGTGTGTGTGTGTGTGTGTGTGTTAGTGTGATGTGTGGTTGGATATATGACACCACAGACATGAGGTCATAGCTCTGAGCCCATCAGTCCCACCTGGGCGTTCCATGAAAGGGTTTCACATTACATAACCCAAGGAGGAGTGTGTGTCTGTGTGTGTCTGTGTGTGTGTTTGCACCGTTTGAGACTCTTCAGCTTCTCCTATTTGAAGGATAAGAGCTGAAAGCCACGTGTTTTCCACTCAGGGCAGATTTTTCTCACGAAGATAACGAGACATTTTGAACCTTAATGTCAGAGAAACACAGTTCAAACCTTTTATTCTACTTTGTTTCACTTTTAAAACTACAGATCCCATCATGCTTTAGTGGCATAAAGCGATTAAAGGGAATCTGATTATCATGATTTATATATATATATTAAAAAAAAACTCTTCAAATGTTTAGATATAAAACAGAAAATCACATCACTTCATTCAAAACCAAGATGATCATTAAGTTAGTTTAGCTCGATCAAATAAATCCCGTTAACGCTCCGTCAGGCCGGCGGGACAAACGTCCAGACTCCGCCGCCGTCCGGCTAAAAACAGGAATGTTATTTAAGGCTCCTGAAAAGTTTGACATTTTTGAGGCGGAGGATTTTCACCCGGCGGCGACACCGCGACACTTTTATCCAAAGTGCCTCACAGCAGCATCATGACTCCGTATATTCGGAGCCTGGATTGCCCCGGTGGGATTTGAACCTTCAACCTCAGCTGCGTTAGTGCTGGATTCTGTCGGTTACGGCGGCTCTGCCTTTATCTCAGAGATGAAAACTCCTTCAGCTCAGCGCTCTGGGATCTCTGATGATGAAACTATGAGACATTTAGGTCATTTATCAAAAAGAAAATAAGCTTTTTTGCTCTGAAGCTCTCTAATGTTGACATTTGGTCTTTTTTTTTTTTTATCTGAGGGAAATCCTCAGTCAGCTGGAAAAACATTCAGGGAATTTCACTTTTGTTTTACTTGTTCCTGTTGCTTCAGTTCTGTTCGGAGATTAGCTTTCAATCGGGCAGCACGGCGCCCTGCGTTGGACTGGCGACCTGTCCATGGTGACCCCGCCCTCGCCCAGTGTGAGCTGGGATTGGCTCCAGCACCCCCCGTGATGAGTGAATGATTAGCCGTCGATCATCATCATCTTCGTCGTCGTCCACAGGAGACGTGGTCCTGGTCTCTGGGAGCATCCTTCTGGACTCCCTGAAGCTGAGCTCTGAGATCTGGACCAAGACTTGAGCAGCAGATCCTTTAAGTCCTGGAAGCTGTGAGGTGGAGCCTCCGTGGATCTGGACTGGATGGAGATCTGGGAGATTTGGAGCCGACTCAAGACCTTGAACTGGTTTTTCAGATTATTCCTGGTCTACCTGTGAAAGAATCATCCACATGAATGTTCCCATAATGCACCCTGGTACCAGAGTGAGGTCAGTGAAAATACTGAGAATAAACCTGATTTTTAAAAGATGGGCTCTTCACTTCAGTTCGGTTCGTGACGGCAGACACAACCTGAAGTGTCTGCTAGTTTTAAATTCATCTTTTCAACCATGTTCAAACAGCAAAAACACACACAGAGACGACAACTATTCATATCTGAGCAGTTTCAGGGCCAACAAACAGAAAACCATCTAACTGCTGCCTCCAGTCAACAAAAACCTGGTCTCAGGTGTCCGTCTGGGGGGTTTCCAGAAGCTGCGGAGTCCCTCAGTCTTGTCTTGAAGGATGCGGCCGTCTCTGGAGGTCTGCTCTGATGCTCTTTCGCTCTGGTGTTTTATTGATTTCAGGATGTTTCTCTCACATGTAAACGTGAACTCGCCTCTCGAGCAGCAGAGCCGCATCGTTTTGAATACTGCAGGTCAAATAACCGCTTCTCTGCAACGTTTGCACTTCAGATATGTTTTGTAGACGAAGCAGATCAAATATGTCGATCAGCAGACTGAGTTATATTTTAATGTCGTACCGTTTCCAGCTAATGGCATATTTATCAGCTGTTTTTTAACGAGTCTCGGTTTCTAGTTTCATGTCTTCCTCAATACGTGATGTTCATTGTCCTCACCTTCTCCTCCAAACATTGTTAAAAAAAACAAAACAAGATGGCTGCTGCCCCAACAAGTGCAATATTTCTAAACATAATTCTAGAAAATCATTTAATAACTCCGTCTGGTCACCGTGGAAAAATGAAACTCTGAGGCTGAAACTGTGGCTGCTTCTAATTATGGTCCAAACAATCTGAGATGAAGAACCTTCTCCCATCTGGAGCCTGAGAGGTAAAACCCAGGAGAGGAAAAGGCCGAAGAGCTGATGCTCATTCAGCTCGTGGCTGCGATGGCAAAGAAATAACTGCAGATGAGATTTTAGTTCAAAATTCACTTGCTGCCTCGACCTCCTCGAGTTTAAGCTGAGGCTCATTCACTTCTCGTTACGTTCGGCCGTCTCTGTTCCTGCACAGGAAAGGAAATCCGGAATTTCAATCAGCTGATGAATGTAATCACGTCGGAGGTCTTCTGTGCTTCGTCTCGTCCTGCTGGAACAGCTCGTCTAATCAGGTTGAGGAGACGAGGCGTGATAATGATGGGAACAAATTTCGTGACATCTCCAGATCCGTCTTCACCCACCGGCGAAGGACCCCCCCACACACACACACACACACCACCCCCCCAACTAAACGCCGCTGAATCCTTTTCATTTTTCTGTACAGTTAGCAAACGATCCTGCAGACCTCAAATCTCTGGGCGCCGATTTCATTCATGAATCACTGGCCGTTCAACGCCGCAGTCGGTGTTGACTTTAGGTTTCTGCTGTGGGATCTTAATGTCGGAGATGTTTGCAGGATCAGCTGAGTCCGTGGTGACTCACTTCCTGTTCTGTTGGCGCCGCCGGGTCCTGATGGGACGGGTGTGATAGACTCGAGGCGAACGCTGTCTTAGTCTCTAAGTACGCGGACAAATATCTACAAATATTGGACAAGATGTTCATTTTGCTGCAGTTTTTATTTTATTTTATTTTATTTATTTTTTTTGCAGATAAACAAAACATGAGATGATCTTTGTACATGTGTTTTATTGGCAGAGATGAAACGTCCCACCTGGAGATGAAGTGGCAGTAGAATGCTTCTTACACAGAGAGAGCTGCTGAGACGGGTTGGTTATAACACGGTTAGTTTAACTAGCTGCCATCTGGAGAAGAATCATTTTTATGACAACAAAAAAAAAAGAATGCGACATCTTTTCAAATCAAGATTCTTTTCTGCCCAGCGTTCATTTTATTTTAGACACAACAGGTCGACCGTTCTGCTTCGTCTCGTTTCCGTGTCCTTTGACATCGAACCCAGATGCTAAGACTGTTGGCTGTGTAATGGAGGCTTGGTGTGTGTGTGTGCTGAATTTATTTCACTTACTCTCAAATGAACATTTTTTTCTATAATTGAGTAGTACATCAAATCTGACCCCAGTAGTGTTGTAACAACAGAACTCATATAATCTGTGATTGTGTTGTGGACGTCCAAGTGGTTGTTATTTGCAGTCTCCAGATCTGGGAGCTGTGTGTTACAGTTTGGAAGATCTGGTCTAATCGAAACAATCATTTTCTGCTTTAGTTTCACCTTTTGATAGTTTGTCTCCGTTCTGCTGATGTATGCTTTTAATTTCTGTTTTATTTTTTGATCACAGTGTTTCTCGTCGTACTGAAGTAAAAGATCTGACTCCCTCCTCCGGCGCTGCTTTTTGATAACCAAGCAAAAATGTGTCTGTTCCTCTGAGGTTCGAAAACTGTCAACTACAGTACAAACTGTGTTTCCCTCGGCTTGATTTTATGCACATTGTCAATTTGTGCTGGAATTGGAGTGAGCAGAAATATATATATATATAAAAAAAACCTCAAGGTTGATTTAGTTGGAAATGCTTATTGATAGAAGTTGAAAGATGCTAAAACGCACTCAGTGAATAAACACCGTCACGTGATTTTAACCGTCATTCATCGGTTCTGTAGAAGAGATGAAAACATCAGGAGTGATGATGAGGAGCCCGGGGCCTTCCTCACCTTCACTTTCCCTTCATGTTGGGTCTCCTGCCGGAGAATCGGCTCCAGCAGCTGCTTATCTCCTCCAACCAGCTGTGAATATTCACATCACAGCTCCGCACGGAAACTCTCCGCATAGTTGTGTTTCTGTCGGTCTGCCTGATCTGATTCTTAGTTCACCCACATGAAGAGCTAAAACCTGCTTCCTTCAACCTGACGACCCCCCCAGAGCCCGACGTCACCTGTCAGTTCGAGAGCTGCCTCCGGTTTGTATTTTAAAGTGGACTGTATTCAGGTTCCTCTCAGTATGGGGCAGAGTTTTTACATAATTGTCGTCCATCTCTGTCCACGTTTGGATCAGCTGGGAGCTGAACTGAGTCCGGCCTTCAAAACCTGCAGCGTCCATCTTCAGTCAGTTTATTTCTTTTAAACAAGTTTATTTGAGCCGCTTGTGTCGAGACTCAGTCGAGACGTGTTTCTATTTTTATTTTCCTGAGAAGATTCAAGAAGATTCAAGATTGCTTTACTTGTCACAGAAACAAATAAGAGAAAACAAGATGAATAAAAGCAAAACACAAGATAGATAGCTAAATAACTAAACGCTAAAGAGTACACTGCAAAGGTAAGACGTAAAGTGACATAAGACGGATAAAAAAAAATGTTTATGTGTAAGAAAATTGTGAAAATGAAGCCTCACTGTCTCTGGAAGTGTCCCATTGAACCGGTTCCTACGTAACTCATACGTGAAGTTTGAAAGCCGATACTGAAGCAGTGAGACGAAGACTGGAGAGGGAAACATCGATCACCTGGATCCTCCTCCGAGGACGCTTGCTGTCCAACACGTGGAGCGCCGAGACATTCTGGGAAGTTTTATCGTGGTCAGTCTGTGTCTGTTGTCACTCAGACGCTTCGCTGAAAATAAAACGCTCTAAAAAACATAGAGTTTGGTGACAGTGATGTTTAAAAAAAAAAAAAAAAAAAAAGGTTGAAATGTTTATGAGGAGTGGTGCATTTTTAAAAAGCGTTTTCTCGGCTGTCAGACTCTAAGTGCACTTCTTTATTTTTCATTTCATTTCTCTTTAATTCTTAATCAAGTCTTCTTTTTTTTCTTTTATTTTTGGAGGGGGGGGGGGTTCATCTCAAAAACCTCGAAGTCGAAATGAACAGACGAAGAGGCGAGCGGACAGATTTCACATTTTTCTTCAGTAAATTAAACGTCTCTGATTATTGACAGTTTTACATCTCGGACGATTTGAGTAAATAATACAAATGGAATTAAAAGAGCATCTCATCTTATTTAACATTTACTCTTCTGTTTACTCGTCTATAAACTAATGGAACACTTCGAGCTCTAACGTTGGAAGAAATATTCTTATCGGGCTGGATGGCGGGGGGGAAGAAGCCGGCGGGCTGCACTCGTTGCCCTCAAAAGGAGAGACGTTAAATAGTTTAGTGGTGATGGAGGAGCGGGGAGGTCTATATTTATCGCAGCAGGCAGAGACACCACAGGTTGATGCATCAGAGAGAGACAGATGGACGGACAGAGACTCAGGTGGACGCAGACGCAAACAGACGGAGCTACAGCTTCACCTCCGAGAGCGTGTCGTTCTCGGCAGGGTCGACGTTTCGAGGCTTTCGTCGCTTGTCCTCCTCTCTTCATGTGACCTCAAAGGGGAAAAAGACCAGGAAGATGCAAACATGCAGCGTCCTCTGAAGGAAAATTCATGTTGTGAGGTCAGAAAGGGAAAAATAAACCCAGTCGAACGGGAGGAATTATTGATTTACATCCCAGGACTCAAACATTAAAGTTCCAATTTAAATAAATTTATGTTTGCGTCTTCTGCCCTTCTCTGATTTCTATTAAAATTTTAGCTCTGATATGTGCGGGTGTGTCATATGTGTTCATCTCATCTGACAGCTGGTTGTGTATTGAAATAAATTTGGCAGACCTTTGTTAGCATCGTGCACGAACACCAACAGCGTGGGCCGGCGTTATCTCTGTTCGCATCATGAAATATCTGATCGCAACAAGGAGCTACGAGGCTAACTAACAAGTTTAAAGGCCCCAAATTTCACTTCTGTTTTTATTTGTTGTTTATTGCTCTAACAGAAGATACATTTGTGGTTTTAAGAACCAAAAACCATCTCAGTGTAGTTTTCAGTCTTCTCTCTGCGCTTCTAATAAGAACAGGTAAGTCAGCCAATCAGGAGAGAGCATCTGAGGGGTGTGGCTGCTTTGTGTGACATCACAAAGTCGCAGAAATCCTTCTGGCTCGTCTGAAGGGCCATCTGAACATCTCCCCTCTACAGGGAGAGTAGACGGTGCATCCAGATGGGCGTGGCCTAGAACAGGATAGTTGTGACATCACAAAGTTCCAGTCCTGATTGTTCTGAGTCAGAGGTGGAGCTAACGGGTGACACAAAGAGGTCCTTTTCTTTTTAAACTTTACCGGATTATTTTTATCGGTCGCCATGTTGGTTGATGGTGACGATGATGAAACAGGAAGAAGCAGAAAATCAGAGCTCCCTGAGAGATGTGAGAACTGCCAGAAACACGAGAGTCTGACGAGGAATAACTGGATCGAGAGATCCAATAAAATTTGAGGTAAAAGACTTAGAGGTGGGCGGGGCTTGGGGGGGGGGGGGGCAGTAACTGCTTTGTTGTGCCGTCATAAAAGTCCAAACTCTGTTTAACTTGGCGGTTAAAAATGCGGCGTGATGTCGTTCTGTTTTCAGCTGGTGACGTTTTGGTCCTAAACTCTGGACGAACTGAGGACGTCTCAGTCTTTTGTGTCTCTCAGGGCTGAAAATCTCATTCCTGCATTGAAGCTGAAGGTGAAAGCAGCTGCCTCTCTGTGGGGGGCACCTCATAACCCCCCCACGACCACCACCACCACCACCACCACCTCTCCTGTAATTGTCTTCCGAAGACTTTCTAGTCCACCAGGTGAGAGTTACTGAGATCTGTGTCTCTCACCACCTGTCCACGTCCAGGAGACGGGCAGTTCGATGAAACACGTTCACGTGCAGCTTTTATTCCCTCGTTGTATGAGACGTGTGTGCGTTTGTGAGCTTTGCTGGCTCTATAATAATCGTTGTGTAATAGCAGCTGGTGAATTATTTAAATCAAAATGCTTCCTCTGAACCAATAGCAGCTGGCCTACTCGTCAGCTACACACACACTGTACCACACTCTGACACTCCAAGGGATGCGCGGACACACACACACACTTGCATGCATGCATGCACACAAACATACTGACGAATGCAGTATTGATGTCCAGAGAGACTTCATTACAGACTACTGTGTGTGTCTGTGTGTGTTTGCTTTTAGGAAACTTTTAGGTTTCTGTTGCTCAGCTGAGAAATCATTCCACATCAGGACTTTATAATACCAAATGAACAAACATTTAAACTTTGATGAGGAAACTTCATTTCTTGGTCGTTTTAAAAATAATAATAATAATAATTTGACGTGATGTTGGAGTTAATTTTTGCCCGGAGCTCTTTCTGTTTTTGTTGTCAGTGTCTGGCTGGAGGAGAATTAAATTACAGGGAGCAGATTTGGATGATTTGTTGAGTCCGCCGGTGTTGCATCATGGAGGAGCTTTTAATTGGATTGTGCCGCTCGGTGTGCGACCATGTGGCTCGCAGTGTGTACATTTACATTTGGGATTAAAAGCAGATTAGGATCACAGTGGAAATGAGTTACATAAACACAGGAGTTAGCTTGTCTCACAAAATGAAGCAACAGAACTGTTAGCTGACATGTCTGTACACTTTCCATTAAACATTAAATGGCCTCCAGAACTAACCATATTTTCCAGAAGTCTCTCTCTCACTTCCTCTCCTCTCTCTCCCTGTCCTCATCCTGCAGGTGATGAATCATCACCATCCCATGTTCCTGTAATGCCTGCTGCTCCCACAATCATCTTCATGAACTCCATACAGCATCATTCCTATGAACTTCATGCAGCATCATGTTCCTGCCTACACCTGTTTGAATATCCCCTCCTCCTGCTCTCTTTCTCTCCCTACTCTACCCAACTTTCCCCCGTGCCTCTCTCTCTCTCTCTCTCTCTCTCTCTCAACCCAACCGGTCGAGGCAGAAGGCCGCTCCCCCTGAGCCTGGTTCTGCCCGAGGTTTCTGCCTCTTAAAGGAAGTTTTTCCCGCTCATCGGGGGATCTGTTGGGTCTCTTTAAATAATTCTATAAAGAGTTTGGTCCAGACCTGCTCTATATGTAAAGTGTCTTGATGTAACTTTGTTATGATTTGGCGCTATACAAATAAATCTGATTTGATTTGATTAAGGACCTTTATAATCATACAGAACAGGCAGCATCGGAAAAATATCCTTTAAAATGTTCTATTAATCTGAAAACCTTTTTTTGTGTTTGTTTGTTTGTTTGTTTTCACCGTTCAGAAATAAAGTTTACTGTCATTTATTCTGGAATATGTTTTGAAATGAAACGTGGGGAGCCACGTCCTGATTTATGGCCGATTTCTACGCCGTCCCTCGGCGGCAGTAACCTCCCTGCGTCCGTCATGGTGGTTAGTCAGACGGTGGTGTTGTGGCTGAGCTCCGGCTGCCGGGCCTGGGCCGGCTGCCGCTCACTGAAATATTAATGAGCCGGTGGAGAGGGAGACTGAGCGTGGCCGCCGTTACCCCCCCCCCCCCCCCCCCCCATCCATCCATCTTTTCACCACTTCCTCTTATTCAGACTCGTTCTTTTTTACTTCTCCGTCTCTCAGGAGGCTTCAGAGATGATGTTATGTCATATTAAAGAGACAGCAGCTGTGCAAAGTGAAAAATATGACATAGTAAAAATCATCCCTGGAAATTTGTGGACTTGGCATCAATTATTATTATTATTATTATTATTTATTTTGGATCAGTGTGAATCACATTCTCTGTGACTCGTGTACTTTTATCTCTTTCTCTCAGTTTCTCTCTGACGAATCTCTTCTCTTGAGCCAGAGCCTGATTTTTTTTTATTTTATTTTTTTTATCCTCCTTCAGTTTATTCCCTCCCTTTCTCTTGTTTTTCTTTTTCCCCCCCACATCAAAGAAAAACTCCCCAGCAGGCTCTTTGTCCCCGTGAATCTTAGTTTCACTCAAATTCTCCATCAGACAAATTAAACGTAATGTTTGCAGCACACAAATGAAAAACGACTTTCCCAGTTTTCCAGATACATTTGTGTTTCCCCTCTCGGCTGATTAGTGATGGAGCTCTTAGTGGTTTCTGGAAACTGACGTCTCCCCCGTCACACTAATGTGCACAAGCATGATTCATCTTTAATATTTAATAAATAACGAGCTCCTCCTGGTCTGTTTAGAGGAACTCATGACTTCCTCTTCATCAGACCTTATTTATCAGTTTGTTTGTTTTTTTTTGTTGACTGACCCCTCTTGTTGTTGTTGTTGTTGTTGTTGTTGTTGTCCCCCCCCCCCCCCCATCAGACTTGGCTGAAGAACTACGGCTACCTGCTGCCTCACGACATCCGTACGTCAGACCTGCGGCAGGAGAAGGCCATGCAGCTCGCCGTGGCCGCCATGCAGCGCTTCTACGGCATCCCTGTGACGGGAATCCTGGACGAGACGACTATAGAGTGAGTCATCACCTGTCCGGTTGATATTACCGCACATGCATCCAGAAACAGCAGCTGCGAGAGTGATGAAAGGTTACAAGTCCGACTTTAAAACTAAAACGAAGGAGTAAACGTGGAGCTAAAGCTGAGCAGAAATAATAATGAACGGATCGGTCAGTACAAACACACACAGTCATGTCATCCATCCAAAAATATTCATCATTCAGCAGTTTTGAATTAAAACACACAACAGTTGTTTTTTTTTTGTTGTTGTTGTTGTTAATTCTTTTTGCTTCCTGGCTCAACTTGAGGAACAAAGATTTTTAACTGAAACTGTAAAAACTGAATTAGCTCCGTTTGAAACCGACTGAATGAACACGTCTCTTTAAACTCCACACCGGCTCCGGGCCGTAAACGAGATTTACAGTTTGTTTGTTTGTTTGTTTTTTTATCCAGCTGAAGAAGCTTGAAGGGTTTATTCGATCACATTCGTTATTACAGCTGATGTTGTGCCCGTTCAGACACTCGGTGAGGGATGAAGCTCTTTGTTCACTTTTGGGGAAATTCAGTGCGAAGAGATTTGGATGTGGATGTTGTGTTCAGGTGGATGAGGAGACCTCGATGCGGAGTCCCGGATCATCCTCACACCAGCCGCCGGCAGAGGAACAAACGCTACGCCCTGACGGGACAGAAGTGGAGGGATAAAAAGATCTCCTACAGGTACGTTTCGTTTCCTCGCCTCCTCCCTCCCTGACAGCTCGTCTCCTTCCTACTCCCTCCCGGGCCTAATGTAAATTAGCTGCGTCCCGAGGGACCCTGAATGCATCTCGTATCCTCTCATCACATTTCACACACTCGTCTCTCCGTCTTTTTCGTCTTCATCGGTCCGTTTTCAGTCAGAAGTCTCTGAACCTTCACCTGGACTGCAGTGCTGAAGAGTCTTAAATCTGCCCACCATCAGGGGGCTGGACTCACAAGTCAGATTGAATTGAAGCCTATGGGAAGATGTCCCACTGAGATCAATGCACGTTTTTGTGCTAAGCTAAACTAACCAGCTGCCGGTTTCAGCTTCATATTCTTTGTGCAGTGATGAAAGTATCTGCCTCATTACAATCCTCTTCTTCTCTTCTTCGCCTCCTGAACATATATTCTTAAAATATCCCTTCTCAGTGTTAAATTAGCGCCACAGTGAGATTTTAAAGACGTGTAAAGACTGTTTTTGACTGTGATGACTGTTTCTCTCCCTCTATTTCTCCCCCCCCCTCTCTCCCTCTGTTTCTCCTCCTCTCTCTCTCTCTCTCCTTCTATCTCTCCCTCTCTCCCTCCCTCTCTCTATATATATATATTTCTTCCTCTCTCTCTCTCTCTCTCTCTCTCTTTCTCTCTCCCTCTGTCTCTCTCCCCCTCTCTCTTTCTCTCTCCCTCTGTATCTCTCCCTCTCTCTTTCTCTCTCCCTCTGTATCTCTCCCTCTCTCTTTCTCTCTCCCTCTCTCTCTCTCTCTCTGTATTTCTCCATCTCTCCCTCTCTCTCTCTCTCTCTCTCTCTCTCCCTCTGTATCTCTCCCTCTCTCTTTCTCTCTCTCTCTCTCTCTCCCTCTGTATCCCTCTCTCTCTCTCTCTCCCACTGTATCTCTCCCTCTCTCTTTCTCTCTCTCTCTCTCTCCCTCTGTATCTCTCTCTCTCTCTCTCTCTCTCTCTCTCTCTCTCTCTCTCCCTCCCTCTGTATCTCTCCCCCTCTCTCTCTCTCTCCCTCTGTATCTCTCCCTCTCTCTTTCTCTCTCTCTCTCTCTCTCCCTCTGTATCTCTCCCTCTCTTTCTCTCTCTCTCTCTCTCTCTCCCTCTCTCTCTCTCCCTCTGTATCTCTCTCTCTCTCTCTCTCTCTCTCTCTCTCTCTCCCTCCCTCTGTATCTCTCCCTCTCTCCCTCTGTATCTCTCCCTCTCTCTTTCTCTCTCTCTCTCTCTCTCCCTCTGTATCTCTCCCTCTGTATCTCTCTCTCTCTCTCTCTCTCCCTCTGTATCTCTCCCTCTCTCTCTCTCCCTCTGTATCTCCCCCCCTCTCTCTCTCCCTCTGTATCTCTCTCTCTCTCTCTTTCTCTCTCTCTCCCTCTCTCTCTCCCTCTGTATCTCTCCCTCTCTCTCTCTCCCTCTGTATCTCTCTCTCTCCCTCTGTATCTCTCTCTCTCTCTCTCTCCAAACCATCCCACTCAGAGCTTTATAGGTCTAATGTAAATTACGCCACTCCCACAAGACCCTGAATGCATCCTGGCTCTCCTGCATTACAGCTACCCACCTGGGGCGGTTACATAAAACCCAAAGTGTGAGCTCACAGTCCGGTTATCCGGTTGCCCTTTACAGTATCTGAGTCTCCCCGGCTCTCCTCGTGTTTCACCTGCTGTCGGCGGTCACATTCCTGCAGAAAACAGCCGCCTCTGTGTGAGCTGCATCATGGTCACAATCGTTTCTAACTCGGTTCTTCTTCTTCTTCTGAGGCGCCAAAGCATCCCTGAGCCCCCCCCCCACAGTCTCCTATGAATTACACTCACGTGTAACTAATTTGCAGTGGATAATGTTTTGGAGGAGAATTAATGCTCCCTGGATTATCTTATTTACGATGCAGAGTTAAGTCCACAGGCGAAGGTTTTGTTCCAGTGCAGGATGGAGGTTAGAGGCACAAGACTTTAAATCTGCAGAGATCAATATTTATGCAGTCGTCCCCCCTCCCGCCTCTTGGAGCTTATTAGTATGGAGCTCTTTTCCACAGTGCGTCCATTTAAAGTGACTGTTGCTGTTTAAGCATTAAATAAAAATAATATATAACAATATAAAAGAGATGATGGATTTTTTGCTGATTGGTTTTGATTCGCTGGTGTTACGTGGTTGAATACTCGAGTTGTTGTTGATGATCATGAAGTGAATAGTCGTTATTGAGCGAAAGTTCCTGGAATGAGTTTTTAGCTTCTTAAACTAGAATTTAATTGGATTTTCTGCCTCTGCATTGTGTATGTTATTGTGAATTTATTGTATTTCTTAGTTGTTGTTTTTTTTTAACACATATTTTAAAAACAGGAAATTAAGAGAGATTACTGTCATCTAACGGGAACAATGATGGGTGTTTTTTAGTTTTCTGGCATTTAATGGTCTCAACAATGAATCTATTCATTCACAGTGTACAATTAGAATCCACGCAGCAAGTTTTACAGAATAAAAGGGAGCAGAAAGTGCTGATGTACTTCGCCACAGTTCATCCTCTGATGCAACTTTATGTCTGACAAATATTTAAAGATCCGTCCGGTCTAAAGGTGGATGTTAAAGATCCAGACGGTCTAAAGGTGGATGTTAAAGATCCAGACGGTCTAAAGGTGGATGTTTAAGATCCGTCCGGTCTAAAGGTGGATGTTAAAGATCCATCCGGTCTAAAGGTGGATGTTAAAGATCTGTCCGGTCTAAAGGTGGATGTTAAAGGTCCAGACGGTCTAAAGGTGGATGTTAAAGGTCCAGACGGTCTAAAGGTGGATGTTTAAGATCCGTCCGGTCTAAAGGTGGATGTTAAAGATCCGTCCGGTCTAAAGGTGGATGTTTAAGATCTGTCCGGTCTAAAGGTGGATGTTAAAGGTCCAGACGGTCTAAAGGTGGATGTTTAAGATCCGTCCGGTCTAAAGGTGGATGTTAAAGGTCCAGACGGTCTAAAGGTGGATGTTAAAGATCCAGACGGTCTAAAGGTGGATGTTAAAGATCTGTCCGGTCTAAAGGTGGATGTTAAAGGTCCAGACGGTCTAAAGGTGGATGTTAAAGATCCAGACGGTCTAAAGGTGGATGTTTAAGATCCGTCCGGTCTAAAGGTGGATGTTAAAGGTCCAGACGGTCTAAAGGTGGATGTTTAAGATCCGTCCGGTCTAAAGGTGGATGTTAAAGGTCCAGACGGTCTAAAGGTGGATGTTAAAGATCCAGACGGTCTAAAGGTGGATGTTAAAGATCTGTCCGGTCTAAAGGTGGATGTTAAAGGTCCAGACGGTCTAAAGGTGGATGTTAAAGATCCAGACGGTCTAAAGGTGGATGTTTAAGATCCGTCCGGTCTAAAGGTGGATGTTAAAGGTCCAGACGGTCTAAAGGTGGATGTTAAAGATCCAGACGGTCTAAAGGTGGATGTTAAAGATCCGTCCGGTCTAAAGGTGGATGTTAAAGGTCCAGACGGTCTAAAGGTGGATGTTAAAGATCCAGACGGTCTAAAGGTGGATGTTTAAGATCCGTCCGGTCTAAAGGTGGATGTTAAAGGTCCAGACGGTCTAAAGGTGGATGTTAAAGATCCAGACGGTCTAAAGGTGGATGTTAAAGATCTGTCCGGTCTAAAGGTGGATGTTAAAGGTCCAGACGGTCTAAAGGTGGATGTTTAAGATCTGTCCGGTCTAAAGGTGGATGTTAAAGATCCGTCCGGTCTAAAGGTGGATGTTAAAGGTCCAGACGGTCTAAAGGTAGACCTCCATGTGGTCTTTTTTTCTAAATCAGGTCTAAGCTCTGTATTAATACAGTGAAAGGTCTCAGTCCGGAGAATAATACTGACAGCCTGGGTTCAAAAACTGAGCCTTAAAACTAGCCGTCAGCACTTCTGGAACTTTGTGATGTCACAACAAAACAGTCACAGCCCTCAGCCACCCCAAAAATAAATCTTCACCCCTTCAGGTTAACGCACAGGAGAAGTTAAAATAGGTAACAGCGAACGTTTCAGTTAATTCTGGCTGTTTTTGCGGCTCCTGAAGGAAGCAGTGAGGTCTGAAGGTGACGATGAGCTCGTTCAGCATGATTCGCTCAGTTCGGAGCAGCTGGACCAAAACGTTGACGTGACACAGACGGCGACGCAACGAGACACTTTTAGAGGAATTTTAAGGGCGGCTGGCGAAATGGAAATGATCACCCGCTGCTCGATGCGACGCCCCAGGACGTGGAGGGCCGAGGTGAACGTTTGTGTTGATGCTTCGGTTCGTTACTTTGAACAAAAGGACGTTTGACAGAAAGTGAGAAGCAGAAGCTTCCTCAGCTGCTCTGACTGATGAACTGTCGGTGGATTGTTTATGTTTAACTGAAGTAAATGTCAAAGAATTAGACTTTTGTTTTTGCCTTTGCTTCTGATTGGCCTTTAACATTCGTGCTCCCCCTCAGGATGAATTATTACAGACTCTTCCTTTAGCTGCGCTGGGATGTTTTCCTTTTTGGTGAAGTATCTGGACAACAATCAGATGGATTTGAAGTGAAAGCTGCTGGATGGATCCTAAAAACTTTCCTTTCCAGCCCATCAGCTTCCGGTCTAGTTCATGTTGACATGCTAAACTTTACACCTGCAGGACTTAAGCGTGTTAACATTTCTATTGTTTAATTATTGTATATAAATCTATATTTTATGATCCGAAGGTTATTTTAAAGTTTTAATATGTTGAAATTTTTCTGAGCTGCTTTCGCCCTTTTACTTTCATTCAATGCCTTTTCATTCTCGGTGGTACGTTCTCCTATTTAACCACATGGTCATGGTGTGTGTGTGTGTGTGTGTCTGAGACAGAAGACCATCTGTGTGTTTTGGCCACAGGTCATTTGGCTGGCGTCGCTGCCATAACGTTCCACACCATTTACTCAAATCAGACAACTGCCACCTAGCCGTCTGCCTGGCTCGCACACACACACACACACACACACACACATTAACCACTTGGCTCTAGGGTTGAAAGTTGGAGTTGCACATAAACTTTATAAAGAAATTTGCATGCCGAGACTTATGAGGAACTGCACAGATCTTCACTCCGGTCGTCACAAACTTTCCCAGTCAAATCGAATTTCTTACAAAACTCTGCCAAACGTTTAGTCTGTCCGATAACGAATGGATCCTCCAACAGCTGTGCAAAATTCACCCAATCTAGTCAGAATCTGCTCACGCAAACAAGCTTTAATTAGTGTTTTATTATTCAAAACGGGCTTCATGTAACTCAGAATGTTTTTGGTTTTTTTTATTTCCCATCTCTATTCACTGCAGGATGTCGCAGCAAACAACTTGTCAGAGGAGTTTGAATGAAAAGGCTTAAATTTTTCAAGTTGAAGAGTCAGTGTGGCTCTCAGAGATTAGCTGAGACAGCACAGACTCCGGCCAAACACGCTGGCAGTCCTTAAAGTAATTCCCTCTGACTCAACAACAACAACAACAACCTCTTTAAACTTTGAGTCATGTTTTATATCCAAACGGAGACTCGGAGCAAACATCAAACACAAAAGCTTCACGTTGATGAAGAGACGGGAGAGGAGCGAGTCACTCGAGGCCTGATGTTGAAGAAGACACTTCACGTTGTTTTATCGGCTGAACGTACGAGATTGTAGAGTGACAACTTGAGTCGATAAGCAGAAATCGACACGTTCCTCCTGTTTTCAGGCTGGAAAGCAAATATAACGAATCTCCATTTTCTCTTTTAATCGAGAAGCAAAGACCTTAAAGACTTCCTGTTTTAAAACAAAAAGGACTTTTAAATAAATATTTAATGGTAAAGTCCATTTTTCTTTGTCATTTGACAAGTCCGATGTTTCCACAGGTCGTATGATGTCATGGTTTCGGTTTGGTTGCTAGGCGACCTACAGTCATGGCCGCAGCGATGGGAGAAGTGCGTTGACCTCGTTTGGTTCAGTGAAGGACAGACGGACAGATGGGAATGTGACACAAGAGAGCTACGTCATATTCCCGTCACTTTTTGTTGGGTTGTTGGTATCGTAACCATGACAACAGCGAAGGTCTGATGTTCAGGAAGAATTTTATCTTAAACCCAAATCTCCATCTTTTCCTGAACCTGACGAAACGACAGTGACCTTAACTGTAACATAAGGTAGTTTATAGGGCGACAAAGTGGGCACAGGAGAGCTGTGTCCGATTCCCATTTTGTTCCCATCCTGTTGTTGTAACCACGGCAACGTAGGTCCGGATTGCATTCCCCTGTCCGGGAATTTTGTTTTCATGGGGACAGAAAGTTCAGGTAATAAAGATTACACAATTATAATTGTTATTGTTTTAATACAAAATGAAAATGATCAACACAACATCAGAGCCAGCGGGATGGTTGGGCATCGGCTGCAGAAGCTGCTTTTCCTCTTTTACATCCCAGTTGGACTGATTCTGCATCATCCTCGAATCATGTTTTATATTCACTCCATCATCAAAACACAACAAGTATACATCCGCTCCCGCCGTGACAAAGAGCCCAACGACCCGTAAACTGCAGAAAGTGCAATAAACATTTCTATTTCTTTGCCAGTTGGACTTCGGGAAGCTGTTGTGCGCTCACTCGTGTATCTTTGCTGAATTATGGCAGTTGTGTAATGCGCTGGTATTTATTTCCATAATGTATTTTTCCTGCAAAGGAGCAGGGAGAGTATTTGCCCCCCGTGGAGAGACAGATTGTGTGAAATGAACTTTCGCCTCCCGCTTTGTCATCTTGCTCTCTTGTCTTAGCTTTTCTTTCCCGCCCCCCCGCCGCCAATCACTCCCATCTGTCCTCTAACACTACGCTAAGACGCCACGTGCACGTGTTTCTTCATGCTAAGGCCAGTGATAAAACATTTAATGATATACCGTCCCCCTCTCTCGCTGCAGAATAGAAATGGATGCCACGTCTGGTCTCCTGCAATTACTCTGTAATGACCTTTCTGCCTCATTCGTCTCCTAAAGCTGTGAGCTGCATCACAGCCGAAGGAAAAAGGCTCAGCTGTGATACTGCTGCCGCTTCTGGGATCAAACCTGAAGTGTCTATAATATTTAATAATAATAGTTATCAGTAATAATCCAGTATTATTCCTAAACAGCACAGATGTGGTTTATTTAAAAATCCATTTTCAAGAAAAACATATTCAGATTTGTGTCTTTGGGATTAATAAACACAGCAGGAAGGTAATTGACTTCAAATTTGGATTGATAATATTTCTGTCTTCGGCACAGAGCAGCGTGTTCAGTCGTGTTGTTTAAGCTCCATGTTCTCCGGTTTAAGAAAGAGTTTTTATCAGCTCCTGAAACAACTCTTCAGTTTATAACCGTCTTAGAGTCGACTTCAAAACGCTGCACAGGTTTAACAGCAACAACTCTTTTATCTTTTTTTGTTTAAATCAGTTAAATTGTGGCAAAAACCCAAAATATTTGATTTGCCAAAGCAATCTGAATATTGGCAGCCCAGATTCATGATGCTCTGACGTAAGATTTTAACCATGTTTATTAGAGCAATCCCAAACTGCGTGAAGCCCGAGAGCAGAAATACAGATTACGTGTCCAAACACTAATTTTTCCACTGGCCTGCAGAATATAATCATATTTTCCTGTTTCCTTCGCTGACTCATCACTCGTGAAGAAATTCCCAGAAGTGACCCAGTCGGACAGCAACAAAAGAAAACCCACAACCGAAGTTTGAGGAAACTTGCCCTCAAACTTCGGACATTTCTGTGACCGTCAGCAGCTGGTTGGTTAAACTTTATTCAGTAAAATGCCCTTTGTGAGGGAGGAAACTGCCAGTTCTACCTCTTGATCTGTGTGAAATGACTTTGTCCAGAGTGTTGGTGTCGCCATCTTTAAAGAGCGGGATTGTTTAACCATCAGCAGGTAAACAGCACTAACCGACGCTGATTACTTTTCTTTATGACAGGGCTCCCTTTGTTTTTTCTCCTTTTTGCAGCATTTCTAACTTCACCCCTAAAGTGGGAGAGAAGGACACCCAGAGAGCGATCCGACAGGCCTTCAACGTCTGGCAGACGGTCACTCCGCTCTCCTTCCAGGTCGGACCAAATCTCTGTTTCATTATTGTCTGAAAAATGTTCCCGTCACGGAAAGAAAAGCCAAAAGCAGTTCAGTTAAACACCAAATAAATCAAAAAGGTCCGGTATGAACCCGGTCTGATAGAGCATCACTATAGTCCAGATGTGGTGGTACAGGGGTCAGAGGAAGTTTGGTTTTCATTCTGGGACACTTTGAGTAACTTTCCATGCTGAGCGATATGAACTCCTGAATCTTCTCCGTCTCTGTGTTTCTGTGCTTCCCGTCCACCCGTCTGTTCAGGAGGTGCCGTACGCGGAGATAAAGAACGAGCGTAAAGAGGCGGACATCATGATCTTCTTCGCCTCCGGTTTCCACGGCGACAGCTCTCCGTTCGACGGAGAGGGGGGCTTCCTGGCCCACGCCTACTTCCCTGGCGCCGGCATCGGCGGAGACACACACTTTGACTCTGATGAACCCTGGACGCTGGGCAACGCCAACCACGACGGTGAGACCTTTAAAAACTTCCTGCTCTAATTTAGATTAATTTACCTCGGGGGGGTGTTGGGGGATTTCTGTGTTACTGATTTTAATCCGAACGCAGAGACTTCTTTCTGATTCCTCAACCCGCGTTCCCAAAATAATCACACATCGTCCTCCTGAAATTTAAATCCGGAGCAGAGAAATGAAAGCGTCACGGATCAAGAAGACTTTAACTTCCCCAAAGACCCAGAAGAAACTTTAAGGGACGACACACCTGAACTGAACTGATCTCGTGTGTTAAACCAAACGTCTCGACAATCAGTTTGAGAACTGTTGAGATGTTTTACTGAAAAACCAAAGACGTTCATTTGATGTTGGAGAAAGTCCGAGACTCATCGTCAAAGGATCACGTGGATCCATCTAATAGTTCCTGAGATGAATCAGTCAATATGGGACTCATCGTTCAGAAGCTTTATTCATTTGAAGATTTGGGGATTGGTCTTTCTTATTCCACGTCACTTTGTCATATCTCTGTCAAAAGATCTAAAGTCTGAAGGTTTCTTTCTGCTTGGAGGTCAGATTTTAATCTTCGCTCTGACCTGACGTGATGAATCTGAATCTGAAACCAACCAAACTGAATTTTTTAACAACTAAATCAGGGAGCCACTTCTTAATTTGTGCAATGTAAGCATGCTAACCTCCATATAGGATAAGGAGCTGAATTTAATACTGAACTTTTTTTTTTTTTTTTTTGTCATTTAAGTAACGAAGCTAAAAACAGAAATATCCAAATAGTTTTTAGGCTCCTTTAAGAATAATCCAGCCATCGTTTGCAAAGTCAGCAGCAGTTGAATGAAATAGCAACCGATGAGATGATTGTTTATTTTTTTAATTTTAACACAAAGGGTTTGTAATTGAAATGGTTTTACAAAGCAGTCCTGAGCCACCGCTCCTCTATCTTTGGGCAGCAGACCGTTTAGTCGCTGGATGAAAAATGGAGGAAGGAAAAAACGCTTCACTTCATAGTTCTTTTTTTTTCTCCATCCCGTCTTCTATCTCAGTTTGACAAATGACTTGTGCCAGATTCCCTCTGCTTGAATAACTAACATGTTGATAGAGAGAGGGGGGTGATAGAGCGGGAGAGGAATCTGGTTTGAGAGATTAGCAGAAAGGAGAATTAGCTTTGACAGAGAAGCTCTAAATTTGCCATCGCAGATTACAGCAAGCCCGAGAGTCGTCAAGCAGTCTGAAGTGTCCCAAGAATATTCAGGCCGCTCTCCTTTAATGTCGTCGAGATGCTTTTTGCACACACGTTTCCTTTTTCTTTAGTTTTCTTTCTTGTTAAACTGCTGATTTGTCAGTAAACACTCGTGATAGCGTTAACTGAACAGTAAGTCATCCATCACAACCGTCAGTGTGTGTGTGTGTGCGGTCGCTCAGGTGCTCTTATAGAAACCCTCACGAACGTCTCTTTATCTCTAAAATCCCTTCAAACGCAGACGCGCGCACACACACACACACACACACAGTAATTGAAAGATTAGAGTGGCGATAGTGAGACGGCAAACTTCTCAAACGCTTCGAAAACTAATTCGCGGTATCGGCCTCAGAAGGACGTGGAGAGGACAAAACGGGCCTCATTTTCACAGCCACTTTTTCTCTCTCTCTCTCTCTCTGCTGCCGCTAAGGGACAGTTTCTGTTATTAACCTCGTCACCCCTGGAGGAGAGACGTGAAAGACACAAGTGTCCACGTCGAAGATACGAGACGCTCAACCTGCTGAATGAAAATGTCCTCGCTCAAAACTTCAAACTCTCCGTTGTTGATATTTTGGTCTGAAACAAAGTGATCGACTGAACGACGCTGAGCCACGTGGAGGTTGAGGTTCAGATAATCCAGGTTGGGTGGGGGGGCATTCTTGCTCAGTGTGGAATTACTGATTACCCTTTGTGGACTGTGGAAAGAAGCGGGAATATCGTCCCAGTAAACTTTGATATTGCTGAAAAAAAATCAGTGTGTGGAAAGATCTGAGACGCTTCAAGGTCAACAGCAGATGAGTTTTTTTCTGTGACTCCCAGCTACGTTCTTCTTGTCTCTGAAGATAATTCTGTTTGGACTTATTGTCCTGCTGCAGAATGAATCAGACGCCTCCTGCATGTTGAACTGACGATGACGGACAAAGATCCAGAAACATAAAGTGGCTCAAAACGTCTCACAGAACTGTACGATGTGTCAACAGATGCGTCTCCTCTGATACAGTTTAGTGCGATTGTTGTAAAAGTTAAAGCAGGTGGGGAGAGAACAGGCGTAAAATAACAACCGTGGGATCATAAACAATACGAAATAATAAAGAGTCACAAGTAATACAGCTATAAAGACGGACAATGCAAAGCTGCAGGTCAGATAGATGGATAAAACTTTTTTGTCATTCAAATATAGACAACAGTGTACAAAGAATGAAAGCTTGTTGATCAGGTGAGTGGAGAAGAGGTTGACTTAAAAATCTAAAATATCCAACAAGATAAATAAAACTTTCTATAAAAATATTTATGGTCTCAGTCTCAGTCAGGGGAGAGGTGAGGGGGTGGGTTTACTGTGTGATTGACAGACTGTAACACCCAATCAGGATAGAGTACAGAGCAGGTCAGACCCAGCTTCTGCTCCAAATATAGTTTCTACTGGAGGCCTCCAAAGGAACGAGTGAGGTCTTCTAATCCCTGTTTGTGCTGTGAGTCACATTAATGAGCCCACAGCTCACATCAGTTCACCGTCCGGACCGCCTTCACTGCAAAATCCATAAAAACGTGGAGACCGTGAAGTTAAAGAGGCCTGAAGAAGGAGGACAGAGACAGAGACACACACGGAGCATCAACGCTGAAATATTACCGCTCTGAAACTGAACGGCCGCCAAACAGATGTCTGCGGTGGATAAATCGGAGGAGAGCGATAACTATTCACGTCCCCGACGGTTCACTTCCTCAGTCTGACACGAGTCTGAGTCCCTGTTGTCGAGACTTTGTCCTGGCGCACAAAGCAAACATCCCTCCTTTCATTTTCATGATTTAGCAGTTTGTTCTACAAACGCATGAGTAAAATAAATCTGCTTTTATCTTCTAATTGAAAGAGTATTTCACGCAGGACCTGCTCCTCGACAGGAACACTTTTGAAAAGTCCAGGGCGTCGACGTAATTTTTTATTAATGGTTATCGCGGGAGAGGCAAGAAAAATATTCTTGGCAGGTAATTTGTTGTACTTTACTTGGCAGGTGAGCCAAAAAGTTAATTTCAGATGCAGCTTGTAAAAAATGATCCCCGACACACGAACTCATCTCTGCCAAGAAAATAAAAAATCCTAAAAAAAAAATTACCATTCGCAGCCGGAGAGTTGAACAAAGCGAAGACACTGCGGGCGCGTCGGACTGGGACTACTTGAGAGACAGGTTTCATCACAGCCATATCGAAAACATCAGCCTTATCGCAGGCGGGAAGCCGACCGCCGGGGCCAAACATGATAGACGAAGCCATTGTCGTTGTTGAGGGGCGTCGCAGCAGACGACGGACCAACCACCAGGAGAGAGGCCGACTCAGACAGACAGGGGGAGGCTGGATTTCCCTCCAGCCGCCATACACGAAGTGAACATGTGAACACGTGTGCTGTAAAATCATCTTTATCTTTCCCGCAACGTGGAAGGTGGAGGAGGAAGAGGAGGGCCGGGGAGATAAAAGCAGGCAGAGGAGGAAACTGATGAGAGAAAACAGCAGCAGTCTGTGTGTGTTTGTGTTTGGAGGAAAATTAGACAAAAAGCAGGAAGTCAGAGAGTAAAAGAATCAGACGGATGAATAAATGAATCCTAAACTAAAATCGTTCATTCATCCATCTTCTACCGCTTTTCCGTTTCCGGGTTCTGGAGCCAATCCCAGCTCACTCTGTCACCCTGGACAGGTCTCCAGTCCATCACAGAGACAGACAGACCTACGGACAGTTTAGAGTCACCAATGAACCCAAACATGATGTCTTTGGAGACTCCACACAGAAAGGCCTCAGGCCGGGAACCGAACCCAGGACCTCCTTGTTGTGGCCGCCGTGTTGCCTTAAACCAAAATCGATGTAGATTGAGTTCGATCCAACATTTTGGTACAGATCCATAAATCTCTCCCCAGAGGATAGTAAACTTCTTTAACTACAGACTGAGACCATGAACTCATCGGGAAAACATTTAATGAGCTAATAAATCAGGGAGAAGGAGGGACATTTTCCCATAGACTTCAATTTTAACCTGACTTCTGCCCACAGCCATTGGAGTCGCCCCCTGATGGTTAGAAGATAGAATGAAGGTTTATAAAAAAAAGTCTTCGGTTAAATCTAAATTTCTGATCCGATAACAAAAAGTCAGACTTTGGAAACTACGAAAACACAAAACCAACAAAAACATGAAAGTGCCACCGAAATAAAAAAAAAGGAACTGAAAACGTTAAACAGGGAAGATCTGAAGAAACAGGAAAAACTACTGACGCAGTTTTATTTCTATCCCCAATTTTACACTTGACAGGATGAAAACGCCTCCAAATCAGCACGAACCCTTCATAAAAAAAAAAAAAAAGAAAGACTGACGCTGTTTTTTATTAAATTCAGGTTGGAAATATGAAGGATTTCTATTTAATTCCCTTTAACTACAAAAATGTCTTTGTTCTATATGAAATAAAGAAACTGGGGCATTTCTAAAGTCAATAAACATTCGTCTTGATGAAGAGATCAGTGGTACAAAAGGAAAAAGCAAAAACTTAAATAAGTTTTCTTACAGAGTGAAAAAGAAGAAAGTAAAAATAGAGAAATATTATTCTGTAACTTCAGATGGAAAAAAGTAAAAGAAATAAATCGAATTAATGCAGAAAAATTCTGCTCTTTGGCTCCGACCATCTTTACAGTTGAATTAGTGAAAAAAATCAGCCGCGGCTGTAATCTTCAAACAGACCAGCCCCAGTAAAGTAAAAAAAGGTAATTATGTTCTGTAATTAGGTTCAAACAGAGTCAAACCCAATTACTGAGGCGATGAAAAGTATTAATTTGAGTTCTGTGTTCGGGCCGTAAGAAGTCATTAAACATCTGACAGCGACTCAAAATCTCAGCTCTGAAGATTATAACAGTTGGTTTTAAAAAGCCCGCAGGAAGACTCAGCCAGAGATTCTCCTTCTTGCTATTATTTTGATTAGTTGTAAGAGGAGTGTGAGCGGCGAGAAGAATAGTCCAAGTTGTGTTGTTTTTGTTGCTGCGACGAAGCTCCGGCAGGAAATTCATCCCTTTAAGAGATTATCCACGCCCCCCCCCCCTCTCCCGCCTGAATCACACCCTTTTCCCTCAGCTGGCTCCAAATTCTTTCCTCATCTCATTTCCTTTCCACAAACGTCTTATATTTAAGCATTTAGACCCAAATTACTTGTTTTTATGGGCGTTTTAAGAGTTTAAGGTCGCCAACGCAGTGTGTGATGAAAAGAAGAAGAAACCTTCGTTTTCCTTTAGCCACGTGTGTTTTATTTCTGTGAGTCGGATCACGAAGCAGGCCTGCCTGGTTTACATCAGAGTTATCTGGACTTTAGTCAGGAGGGTCGAAGCTTCTTAAGGTGTTCTAAGTTTTTAAGAGCAAGTGATTTGGTCTTCAGTCATATTTGTTGACATTCGTATTCATGTGAGGTGCCTCTGATGTTTTATTGTTGAGGGGTAAGAAGGAGGAAGTTGTGACGTTATTCTGGAGTATCATCCTTCTGGATCAGCGGCTCAAACTTGTGGATTTAACAAGTCTGGAACCATTAACTCCATCTTAAAGGTCCAGATGGTCTGAAGGTTTAAAGGTCCAGATGGTCTAAAGGTTTAAAGGTCCAGATGGTCTGAAGGTTTAAAGGTCCAGATGGTCTGAAGGTTTAAAGGTCCAGATGGTCTGAAGGTTTAAAGGTCCACATGGTCTGAAGTTTTAGAGGTCCAGACCATCTAAAGGTAGACCTCCATGTGGTCCTTTATTCTAAATCAGGTCCAGGTTTTATGTTAATAAACTGAAAGTCTCAAAGGTCTCAGTCTTCAAAGAAACCCTGACAGTCTGGATTCAGAAACTGAACCTTAAAACCGGCCATCAGGACTTCCTGAACTTTGTGTTGTCACAACAAAGCATTCACTGCTCTTAGCCACGCCCACCTGAACCCACACCATCCAACCTTGCAGGATTTTCTTTCTTCCTTTGTTCTGTATTCTTATTGGATCACTCAGACAAAAAATGGGCCAATCAGATAAGAGTCGTCTCAGACTCTCTCTTCTGATTGGCTGACTGACCTTTTGTTCCTGAACCTCCAGAGAGAAAAATGAAAGCTACACCGAGATTGTTTTTTTTTTTGGTTCTTAAAACTACATGCCTTCAGAATAAAAGACTGCAGGAGGTAAATTATGGGATGCATATTTACGAGGAGAAATATAAAGTGCTCTGCGGTTGAACTGGTGAACGTCAGACAAAGAAAAGCGTCGCACGGGAGCCTGAGATCGTAATAAAATGATTATTAATATATGTCAGACTAAAAATGTGACAACAAATCCCAGAACAGCAAACAGAAAGCCGACTTCAGCCGGTTTGAGCCGCAGCCGACGTCCTCAGGTCATAAATGGATCTAAACCAGACTCACTTCCTTATGATGACAGATATTGTACATTATGTTACGAGGCGGCAACAAGAAGTCGTCTGTCAATCAGCACTTATTGAAAAGAGCGAGCTCGGTTTTCTCCGAAGACCTGAAGACACCGAAGTGTCAAATTTAAGAATCCACTCAGTCGCTCTGAAGTCATTTATTCAGACAATCTCCACCCATGATGATTAATTCAACACCCTCCACTGTTAAATTACCTTTTGGCACTTTACCTCCATAACTGTCATAACAGCAGCAGGACTTTTTGTCTGCAGACGTCCCTCCGTGTCATTTAGTTAAAAAACACTTTTGGACTCTCCATCCTGGAAAGTATTTGTTGTTTGCTCGCACAAATAGTTGTGTAGCAGGTGAAAAGAAGAAGGAGCTGGAACTGGTCTGATTGGACCAGGTCTGGTTTCTGCAGCGTCCTGAGCTTCAGGCCCCACAACAAGAGTTGGCCTGCAGAAAAATGCTCCAATAAAATCAGGTTTTCAAATTTTAATATGTGACACATGTGGAGTTGTCACATCAAAAAACTGATCGACATGAATCATAAACCACCAGAGCTAAAAGATATTTCCCCCCTGACACGACGATCAGACTGCAGTTCGGCACTAAAAACCTTTAGAGCTTTTAGCTTTGATCCTGCGAGCTGTTGGAAAAGTCTCCCGAGGATCTGAGAACAGTCAGAAGTGTTGAAGTTTCTATTTTTTTCTTTCTTTCTTCTGACAGTGCAGCACACAGAGAGAGAGAGAGAGAGAGAGAGAGACAGGAAATGATGAGGAAAGTCGCCAACAACTGGGATTTAAAGTGAGGACGGCCAAACCGTCGAGCCGTCGGGTCGAACAGAAACTTAATGTGCCTCTTCAATAATGAAACAAAACAAATCTCCTTTTCTTTTTATTCACTAAATTTCTTTTTATTCAATGTTCTTTTTCAGCTCATCAGTCCGTGACGCTCTAAACTGTAAGAAAACAAATAAAGTGTGACTGATGATGGAGGATAAGATCAACAGCCCATTTTGATGCAACTTAGTTTCATTTCAGCGCGTCTATTTCCACAAACTTAATATTTAGAACGCTTCCAAAGCTTGCGCGAAGCATGACGCATTCAATTTAAAAGTCCACGCCGCTTCCTCTGCACGTGGAACGCCGTCAGCCGTATTTATGAGCAGAAACGTTTCAACAATGTCACATCAGACAGCCGAGTGAATCCACGGGGATATTTTCAGAGTCCAAATTCAGCATATTCACCCGTTCGCAGGCAGGAATGAAACTTCTGAAGCAGCAGCAGCAGCACATTATTTATACATTCACAGATTATACATTTAAAATCTGTGGGAGTATGAACCGGTGAATTTTACTGGATGTGGCATTAAACAGTTTGCCGTAGTCTGAAATAATCCCCATCAAACAGCGCCGTTTGAAGAAACCGACTCATGCTGGACTTAAAAAATTTTGCAGCTTCGGATTCTCGAGCTGACGGTCGCTTCCATTTCCCACAAACTCTCCTTTGATTTGAGAGTCACATTACACAGCTGATGAGCCAACTCCAGCTCGCTGC
The DNA here is from genome assembly GCA_034769265.1 of Remorina albescens. Classification (NCBI taxonomy): domain Eukaryota; kingdom Metazoa; phylum Chordata; class Actinopteri; order Carangiformes; family Echeneidae; genus Remorina; species Remorina albescens. The sequence continues at coordinate 27,728,048 of CM068494.1, forward strand.
TCTGGTGTTTTTACTGCAGGGAGCCTTCGTCGGTTTTTTTACAAAAACCATCAGAAAGACGCACAAACACGACAAAGTGTCTCTTTATCTGCTGTGAAATTATCTGTCATTGTTCATTTAGCTTTCTTTTCCTGTCGTTGTTTTGTTTTTGTTTTGGTTTTTTTTAATACTCCTCCTCGTCTTTCTTTCCAAAACCTTCATCTCCTTCTCTTTCTCCGTCTCTCCAGGTAATGATTTGTTCCTGGTGGCGGTTCACGAGTTGGGCCACGCGTTGGGTTTGGAGCACTCCAACGACCCGAGCGCCATCATGGCTCCTTTCTATCAGTACATGGACACGCACAACTTCAAACTGCCTCTGGACGACCTGCAGGGCATCCAGAAAATCTACGGTGAGCAGCCGGTTTATCAAACGTCTTTGTTTCACCTTAGCGGAAGTGAATCCCGTTAAAGCTTCTTGATTTGGCCTCGGACGGACGGCCGGCCGGAGAGATGCTACTTTAAATATTTCACATCTTAAATTCTGTTTTTCATGTAAAGCACTTCTTTTGTGTGTCTGTGTCTGTGTGTGGATCAGATGTGATATTGTTGTGTCACTGTGTACGTTCCTGCATTCACACAGACCTTTTCTTCCAAACTTGCTGAAGTCTCAAACTTCCATTCTATTTACTGACCATCGGGGGCGCCTCCTCTGCCTGTAAAAGAAGCCAGGTGGTGTTGAAGTCTATGGGAAAATGTCCCTCCTCCTCCCTTATATTGAAGTCTATGGGAAAATGTCCCTCCTCCTCCCTTATATTGAAGTCTATGGGAAAATGTCCCTCCTCCTCCTCAGTAAACGTTTTCCTGATGAGTTTATGGTCTCAGTTTCTAGTTTACAGTCTTCAACACAACATGATGATAATTTTTTAGATGGTGGGAAACAGACCAGGAAGTAGAGGACGGTAAGGGGCGGGGCTACTGTGTGATGCACAGACTGTACCATCCAATCAGGACGTTGCTGTGAGTTGACACTTCAGGCTGCAGGTTGTAATTTGTCCATCAGGAGCAGCTGCTGAGTCTGATTCCAAAGCAGCTCCTCTTATTTCTAATGCAGAACGTCAGATGATGAAAATTAAAACCTCCATTTCATTTCACGCTGCAAACATCGCTGGACGGAGTCGGTTCTGTCACTGAGGGTGATATCGACTGGACTGATTTACAAACAGAGATCACACTCTGCTTCATTTTCATTTTAAGAGCCTAAATCTGGAAACAAAAATACACATAAATTTATTTTTCTGCCTTTATTCAGACCGCCTCAGCCACAGAGAGAAAACACGCAGCCGGTTCGGTTTGGATCAGAGATTTTTGGTTCCTCCAAGACGTAACAGCGTAGTTGAGTATTGGTGGTAAAAAGACAGACCACAGAGAGAATGAGAAATGGTTTGATTTCACAAAAAAAGATTCAGGATTGTATATATTTATATATTAATCTCCGAAGACTGACAATTAATTCAGACTTCTGTGCCTGAGCACTTGACTTCACTTTGGGCCTGAAAGCAAATACTTGCAAAAGCAAAAACACACACATATCAGATCTGAATTATTAATCCTGAAGCCCAGAGTGCAGCTGAATTATGGAGAACTGAATTACAGAGTCTTGTAGTGGGTAAATATATATGAATGTGAAGCAGGATCATACTGATAAAATATATATACACACACAGATACAGCGCTGACTGGAAAGAAACATTCATAAAAAAAGAAAAAGCACACAAACAAAAGCTGTGACTTTTCCTCTGATTGTTCACACCGAGGCCCGTCAGCCGCCGACACACTCTTTTTATTCTGACCTGATAAATTCATCACAGCCTCTGTAGTAAAGTAGAGTAAAATATATTCGTGGTGCAAAAGACGAGGCGAAGCAGGAACAGGAAACTAAACAGTTTCAGCTGTGCGTCATCGTTCCTCCTCTAATCTTCGCCGCAGCGACGTCGTCTGTGGAAACTAAAACCAATCTCAGCGTTAAAGGTCATGATGCACGGCTGACATTTGGAGTCGGCGTTGAGGGGAAACGGCAGCCGAAGCACAACGGCGCCGTCACCGGTGTGTCTCCGCAGCACTTGTGCTCAATGTGGATAACGAAGCCTTTTATTTTATATGCTGGGAGTTCATCCACGGAGCCTCGCTGCACCTGAAAACACCAACCATCCGACCGGTGAAGGGTTTTATCCGAGAATGAGGCTGAGGATTTGATTCATCTGAAACTAAAGTCGTATTCATGAGGATAGGTTGGTTTTTTATTTTTTTTTGTTGTTGAAGTACTAAGTTGTATTTGAGGCAGCAGTTGTTGTTGTTGTCGTTGTCGTTGTTTTTTTGGGTTCCTACTTCTGTATGAATCAGAAACATGACGCGTGTTTGTGCTGCTCCACTTTTACACCCCAAGTGTCATTACACAGGTTTTCAGGCTGTGAAGCGTAGTGGAGTTGGAGTTGAGCGCACAAATGGAAGAAGGTGAAGCGTGAGCCACAATTTGCATCAGAATTTGCAGCGCTGAATCTGTGTGGGACGCACAGTCCCCACAGTTGTTATTACCTCCTCGAAGCCGTCCATAAATCTGCTTAGAAAGTGTTAAAAAGCTGCAGAGCTTCTCGGGGAATCATCCGGTTTCAAAGTTTCCGGAATGATTGCGGGCTGGAGGACGTGACGGGATAGACCTGCAGCGTCTGATTATTTTTCTCATTAAAATGTTTCATCCAAACTTGCTGTGGATCCCAAAGTCGCCGTATTATCCCAGAAACGTTGAACATCTCAGCAGGTAGAAATAATTCCCGTTCCACTCTGTTTTTTTGTCCGCAGGTATCCCCACAGCCATGCTGGAACCCACCAGGCCGCTGCCCACTCTACCTTCCCGACGGACGCACTCCACCTCCGAACGCAAACACGACCGTCACTCCCGCCCGCCGCGTCCGCCCGGCGACCGGCCCGCGCTGCCCGGAAACGGCAAGCCCAACATTTGTGACGGCAACTTCAACACTGTGGCTTTCTTCAGGCGGGAGATGTTTGTCTTCAAGGTGAGCGGAGGTGGACGAGTCTCTTCAAGACTTCACTGCACGCCACGCCGTCAGAAGAACCTGGCTGTGATCTCTCTGATACGAGGCCTCGTTCTGGTGTGACTTGACCTTAACGCCACATTTGACAAGTTGGATAATTGGATAATCATTATTGAAAGGTTGAGTTCGTGGCTGTGTGTCTCCTCATGCTTTTTCTAACAGAACATTCATTTTACCCGTTTGATGGCTTTACCACACGTTGTCTTACGTGTTTTAATTTCGCTTTATTTGCTGCCTTAAACAGCAAACGATGTCATTTCATTTGTACGCAGATGACACTGCAGTATTTCCATCTATTGAGCTTGATCACTGAAGCTTTCATGGCGGTGAATTTTCATCTTAACTCCTGAATCTCCATCTCAACGTGTGTTAGCCACTCCGTTATTTTTGACCAGATGAGCTAATTTTAATCTCTTAACAAATGGAACTGCTGCTTATTTCTTTAACTGTGAAGAGTGATTCCTGCCTTTATCTCTTCTCGTCCGGATTATTAGTCTCAACAGGAATCGACCACAACATGATTGCACAGCTTCAGGGAGCACAAAATGCCGCCACCAGACTTTTAACTAAATTGCAGAAGTCTGATCATATCACTCATATTTTAGCTTTTCTTCACCGGCTGCCTGTCCACTTTTAGAAGTGATTTATGGTTTCAATTCCGATGTGGTGTTCGGCGACGAGCTACCTGGCTGAGCTTCTGATATCATTACTCAGCAGCCTGAAGCTTCAGATGTTCAGATAAGACCCAGTTATCTCCCTGTCAAGGCTGAAGACCAACGGTGACGAGGCCGTCGCCACGAGGGCCTCAACACTTCCTGTCCACTTAAAACGTACTTTTTTTTCCCACCCGCGGCATTTTTATCTGCTACTTTATTTACAGTCTCCATGAATAAAGTTCTCAGGTGTAAAGCTTTCTCTGACACTTGAATCAAACAGGAAAAGTGAAGATCGGCGCTAAAATAAGCTTCTTTTCATTAGCGAATAGAAACGCAGGCCTGCAGTGCCTGTTGAAATGCAGAACTTACAGGCAATTATGTCGACGTACGAGTAAAGATGACAATCTACGACACAGCAGACTTCAGGTTGCGGCATCAAAGGCTCCCTGTGGCAGTTTGGACTCGACGGTCAGTCCCTTAAAGTTCTCGTGTACAAAAAGAAAGGAGGAATAAAACTGCAGTAGAACCAGATGATGTTGCTCGTTGAGAGACAACATGTTCATATGTTGTGTTAAAGAATCGGGGCTTGTGTTTGTGCTGGAGGTGAGCAGCTCTTTTTGAAAACAGGATATTGTTCTGGGTGTAATTAAAGGCTCTCTGCTCCCAGCAGCTGAGTCATGCAGCCATCAGTTGGTGTGTAGAACATGGAGGGAGGGGGGGCTCTGGGGAAAAAGCTTAATTGCACATTAAGTTGGGAGGATGCAGGGCTACGGTCGCTTTGTAGCTCGGAAGGTAATGATCGCTCCGACGCTGCCAACGTGACGGGTTCGATTCCCATCGGGCTCGGGGGGGGCTTGTGCTAAAAATGTGCACTCTCATCCTATCATGATGCTCCTCGGGAGAAGAATCAGCTCGGTGGCATATGGTGCTATCTAGCTCTATGATCATTAGCACCACGCATATGCCTCCAGCATAGTTAGTAGCAGACTAATGCAGCTCTATTAGAGCCACCGCACCGGCATACAGAGCAGTCTGTCCCCAAAGTGCTCACATAAATCTGAACAATTTAGATCAATAATTTAAAAATAAATGGGCTGTGTTGTGTGAGAGACAAAAAAGGCATTCTGACGTGTTTGATCTTTAAAGTGGATGTTAGAAAAGGTCACAGAGCTGTCAGGCTCTCCGTCCGTCTTTTTCGACCAGCTGCTGCTTCGAAGCGCCCAGTTTGTAAATTTGTTAATTTAAATTCAAACAGAAGCGTGTTTGGACGAGAAGGTGGAGCTGGAGCTGACCTGCTGTGTGCTCCGTCCTGATTGGGTGGTGACGCCCCCACTCTGCTTCATGGTCCTTTAAAGCAGGAACATCATGTTGTGTTGAAGACTGTGAACTAGAGACTGAGACCATAAACTCATCAGGAAAACGTTTACTGAGGAGGAGGAGGGACATTTTCCCATAGACTTCAATATAAAGGAGGAGGAGGGACATTTTCCCATACACTTCAATATAAGGGAGGAGGAGGGACATTTGGTCTCACTTCTCAGACCCAGAGTCCAGGTCCAGGTTTAGAACCAGTCTGGGGTCCATTCTGGTCCCCGGACACAAAAGTCTTTCCTCTAACTTTGAAAATCGACGTCACCGATCAGCCAAGCGAGGCGGACTCTAACTGGAGGACCGGAGCACATCAGGACATGGAGAGCTGAGAGAGCCGGTGGGCGTCTGAAAGGAGACGCTCATTATGGGATGTTTCTTTGCTTTCTTTCCACTCGATGTGAAATATTGATTTTCATTTTTTCCTTCTTCTTCTTCTTTTTTACTTTCTGTTTGAAGAAAAAGCATTAAAAGTCAGAGGATGATGTTGGATCATTTGAGATGGCGTGTGTTTGTGTCTGTGTGTGTGTGTGTGTGCATGTGTGTGCGTGTGTGTGTCTGTGTGTGTGTGTGTGTGTGTGTGGACAAATTAACGTTGAAAAGCATCATTGTGAGGACGCTCACATCTTCAAAGGGGCCATTTTCAGGTCAGCGCTTTAGCTTTCGGGTTAAGGGCCAAATATGAACACGAGTCCAGACCAACCTGTTTGTGTGTCTGTGTGTGCGTACAGGGCTCAGCGGAGATTGTGTCCTAGATTCACTGAAGTCAAATGATAATGAGCAGAGATGGAGGCTCGCCTTCCTCCTCCTCACCTCACTCTTCTTATCTTCTGTCTTCTCTGTTCGTCCATCTGGTTATTCCCGCTCCTCTCACTTTTTGTTCCTCTTCATCTTTTTTTTTTTGTTTGTTTTTTGTCTTTTTTTTTTCCTCGCCTTTTTCCTCTTATCTAAATTATTCCCGCCACGTTGATACCTTCTGTCACTGGACCGCAAAACCTCCAGTTATTAACTCCCTTTAATCGACGTCTTCTGGACAAACTCATGGAGCGACCCGGTCGCCTTGAAGAGAGATCTGTTCTCCTGTGAAGGAAGAAACTGTCAGCAGCCACATGCTGGTGGTTCTTCTGGTGCGAGTCTGGCTCATCAGATGTTACCTCCACATCTGGACCAAGTTGAGCACAACTGGAGGGCCAGAAGTGTCATTTTGCTTTCTGAGCAGTAAGGATGGTTGGATAAACGCTGCTGAGCTTTAAGGCCAGATGTTCTGTTTATTATACAACTAAACTTCCACAAATTAGATTTTTTTTTTGGAGGAAATGTAATGAATGGCCGGATTATGTTGAGAAAGCAGCACATTTTCCTGACGGAAGGAGACGCTGCAGAATCGTCGGGACTCGGTTGAGCTGGATTGAAACTGTAAAGAGACCAGATTCATATTTAGGCAGCACTGGCAGAGGAAGCGTTTCCTGAAGTCACCGTGAACTTATTCTGCACTGATTCCTCTTTCTTCTTTAATAAACGGAGTGCTGACGTGGAAAATGTGTTTTAATCTATTTATGGCCAACTGTCAGACTCTTTCAGCCTCGGTGCAGAATGCAGCTCCGTCTCTGACTCACTCCGACTTTTGTTTAACAATCGAAAAGTCAAAAGTTGTTGTGGATTTTTGTGCAGCCGTCTCCGTCAGTATTGAATTTCTGATTCCTTTGCGTTGTAGGACCGGTGGTTTTGGCGTCTGAGGAACAACAAGGTGCAGGAGGGCTACCCCATGCAGATCGATCAGTTCTGGAAAGGCCTGCCACCTCGCATCGACGCTGCCTACGAGAGATCGGACGGCAAATTTGTCTTCTTCAAAGGTACGGAGGGGAAAAAAGACGACGCCATTTCCTCTTTTTATTTTCTTGCCATGAAACAAGCTGAATGTATCGCGACTCTTCCTGGAAGTAGGCCCTTCGATCTCCTGGGTCCTGACATATATACAGAGGAGCCATAAACACTGTTAGATTCATCAAACTGCTGCTCTAATGAATAACGTCGTTGTCAGTTTGGTGGCAACGTGTTACAGAACGGATTCACGGCCTCTCGCTGAGAGCGGCACGTTTCCTGTCGCAGCTCGTCTGAGGACGCGTTTAATAAGCGCAGCAGTTTTTCACATTAACTCACTTCATCGCTCTTCAGTTTAGCTAATCATTAAATCTTTGCGAGCAACCGTTACTAATATTTTATAGATCGGTTAAAAGGCTCTAGAGTTAAACTTCCAGTGTTTAACGTCTACCTTTAGACCTTAACACTTTAAAAGGACGACTGCAAACGTCCTCCAGAAAACACATTAATTCAATGGACCGTTTCAGCCTTTTTCTCCTGGAAAAGGTTTCAGGACATAAACCTTTTATTAACATTCACAACTGCTGACCAATTCACCTCATTTATTCACTTCAGTGGGCCACAACACGCTCAAATCAGATTCCTGGTCTGAATTATTGTTTCTCTGCTGAAATCTAAAAGTTTAGGATCAAAACACAGCCGTGCGCTTCTTTTCAGTAAAACAGAAATAAATATCTGCAGTCGGAGCGCATTAATAAAAGCTCTTGGATCTAATTAGGGAAAAAGTTCATCAGCTGAGCTTATAGATGTTAATGAATCATTAATTAAACGCTGTGCAGGCCAACAAGTCTGGATCTTGGTGTTAATAAAAGATCCATTAATACATTCATTAATCACAGCTTTTATTCACGCCGCCTTTTCAGGCAACTTTAAATATAAACACATCAGCTCAGATCAAACCAAAGCTTTTTTTTTTTTGTTGTTGTTTTGTTTTTGTTTTTTGTTTTTTTTTTGTTTTTTTTTTCTTGCAAAACTTCTCAGAAATCAGCCAATTTCTCTCCCGGTTTCCGGTGGAAGAGCTCAGCGGCCTCACAGAAGGGCACTCAAATCTCTGTCTACCATCTGCTCCGCTGTTATAAGACTCCGTCCTGCGCTCCACATGGCGTCCTCCTCCTGAAACTATATTTAATAAAGTGTGAAATAGAGAATGGCGGAGCAGTGAAGAGCACCCGGCCTAAAGTAATAGAATTTCAGTCTATGTATGAAACCTCCCTCATCCCCCGACTGCTGACTGTGGACTCATCTCTCCCTCCTTCTCTCTGTTTCCATCTCTCTCTTTCTCACTTTCTCTGTAACGCACACACACACACACACACACGTGCGCACACACACACACACACACAGTCCTTCTTCTGACAGAGTGTCCTGCTATCGCAGCCAACCAGGAGCAGATATTAATAGCTTCGCTCTCTCAGAGCTCTCAGCAGCCGACTTCGTCTCTCGCTCGCACACGCACATGCACACACGTACACACAAACACGGACGCACAATGACACAACTCAGCCAGGCTTTGCTATACACACACACACACACACACACACTGTCATACGCCAACACATGACAATGTTTCTTGCAGTGGGTGAGCACAACAAACACACTCAAAGAATTAGAGGATTTGTCGATTGTCAGTGTGTGTGTGTGTGTGTGTGTGTGTGTGTCTGTGTGTGTTTGCCAGTAATAATCTCCTCCATAAGCTCACTCAGGAGGTGGTGACACAAGACTAAAGAAAACTGCTCTTTCAGTAGCTTTTCTGGTTCATGAGGCTTCGTTTGGATGATGTCGAAGGTGTCGCGCACAAAATCACGAAGCACGAAAAAAAAAAAACAGCAGCTCATTTAAACCGGGCCGCCACGGCCTCCGTTTGAAGAGCCGATGGGGGAACTTTCACCTCATACGCAGATTAAACTCCTGTCGTGACGTGAATGTGGATCCAACACTGAACTTTAAATCGAGGAAATGTTCAAACATTACTCGAACACCGGTGTAAATAATTCCAGCTGCGTCGGTCACTTCAGTCGGTTCTCTTCTCCTGGAGGCTCTGAGGGAGGAATCAGTTATTCAGCAATGAAATTCAGTCTTTTTGAAAACCGAAAGAAATTCTACACTGAAAAAGAAGATGTCCAATTGGTATTTATAATTGTTGAGCTTGCTCAGGAGGGAGTCGGAGATTTGGGCTCAGAAACAACCTCGATAATAAGAAACAATAAAACTTTAAGACAGCTTTAGGAGGGAAATGTGAACCTGACTTTTGGAACGGAGTTTGTGTTTTATGTTGTGTACAAATTCCTAAATATCAGTCGACAGATCGGCCTTAAACTGGGGAAAGAACCCGTCCAGTGTTGGTGATGATCTAAATCTGTTTTCTTTTTCATTTGGCAGAAACAACATCAGTAAGTTTCAATGTACTCGTTTATGGTCCAGATCATAAATGGGATTAAAAACAGATCTCAAAATGTTATATGTAAAATGTTGTTAGAACACGCTTTCACCCGGATTGCTGACTGGTGTGCCCCCCCCCATCTTCCAGGTGATAAGTACTGGGTGTTTAAGGAGGTGACGGCGGAGCCCGGTTACCCCCACAGCCTGGTGGAGCTCGGCAGCTGCCTCCCCAAAGACGGCATCGACACGGCGCTGCGTTGGGAGCCGGTCGGGAAAACCTACTTCTTCAAAGGAGACCAGTACTGGCGCTACAACGAGGAGAAACGCACCGCCGACCCCGGATACCCCAAACCCATCACCGTGTGGAAGGGGATACCCGACGCTCCGCAGGGGGCCTTCATCAGCAGGGAGGGATGTGAGTGTCTGGGGGGGGGTCGATATCCTGCTGATTACAACACAGCCAGTGAAAACAGTCAGATAACCAGTCAGTTCAATAATTAGTCAGTTAAATAATCAGTCAGTTCAATAATCAGCCAGTTAAATAATCAGTCAGTCAGATAATTAGTCAGTTAAATAATCAGTCAGTTCAATAATCAGTCAGTCAGTTAACCAGTTGGTCAGTGAAGTGATCGTTGTTCTCATTTAGTTAATTCACATTGAATGACTCTCTAAGACCAACATTTATGTTACAGAAGCAGAATATGCCAACAGCAAAGGTCCCAGACACAAACACACACAGACACACACAGACACACACAGACACACACACACACAGACACACACAGACACACAGACACACAGAAACAAACACACTCTGACATGCAGCGTCCTAAAAGAAAACTACCCATCAACACTTCTACTTGTCGAGCTGAGACCTCATGACCTTGTGGCTTCCTCAGAGGGACACCAGAGGCAGAGACGTGTGTGTGTGTGTGTGTGTGTGTGTGTGTGTGTGTGTGTGTGTGTGTGTGTGTGTGTGTGTGTGTGTGTCTGTGTCTGTGAGTGTGTGAGAGAGAGATCAGAGGCATTGACATGGTCGGTCGGGTGTGGTGTCTTGGTGATAGATGAGAGGCTATCCTGCAGGGAGTTTGGATGCAACGGACGACGTGTGTGTGTGAGTGTGTGTCTGTGTGTGTGTCTGTGTGGTTGTGTGTGTGTGTGTCTCCACCGGCTGTTTGGAGGTGATGGAGCAGACAGAAAAGCCGACATCATAAGAAACCTTCTAGGGTTTTTCACTCGGCGATCTCTGTGTGTTTGTGTGTCTGTGTGTGCGCACTAAAGCTGCTGAAATATTATATTTTTCTTCTGCAGTTGTTTTGCTTTTTACTCCGCGTTGATTGAACTGCTTTGTTTACCAGATACTTTTCATTTTCAACAGGTAATAAAAAAGTAAAGTGAATTATCTCCGGCAGCAGGAACATGAATCGTTCTTTATTCTCCTCCAGACGTCTGCCGTTTTTTCAGCATTTTGTCATTTCAGACGATTTCATCTGTTAATTTATTACAATTTATCTCTTATCACTCTTTTTGTCTTTGCTTTCTGATCTGATGTGCAAATTGAAATTCGTGACATTCACAGTAGCGTTTCCTCAATTTCTGTTGTTTTTATTACTTACTGGGTGTAAATTGGGATCTGTGTGTGTCTGTGTGTGTCTGTGTGTGTCTGTGTGTGTGTGTGTGTGTGTGTGTGTATGAAAAGTGCTATTGATTGATTTTGAGCTTTACAGCTTTACTATAATATTAAGTTGTTTTCTTATAATCCAACACAATATTAAACAATTCATTATTTTGAAATTTCTTACTTTATGAGTGTGTGTATGTTGTCCGTCCAGGTGAATCCCTCTCTCTCTCTCTCTCTCTCTCTCTCTCTCTCAGTCACAGTGTCTCTCTCTCTCAGGCGTTACATAATATTGCCTTTCAATAAAAACAACCACTGCTGGGACCAGAATCCTGCAGCTGCCTGTGAGAATCATAACTGCCGTGTCACAATAGAAATGTTATTGCCTCTAATGAGATTCTGCGCCACGGGGATATACCGACGCCGAGAGAGGCAGCCGAGGACACCGAAGACGGATGCGCCTCACTTAAAGAGAGAGCTTTCCTGCAGGACCGAAGGTCTCGTCTGTATCAGCTTTTAAGGAATTTAGAAAACAAAGCGGAGATTTCCTCTTTAAGCCTGCTGGAATTCGTTCTGTTCCTGTGACACAAGACTCAAGTGATTTCTTGTGAAAATGTCATTTACTGGCTCCCAAAACGCACGACTTGGGTTGTGATCGGAGCTGAATGTGTGTGTGTGTGAGCTGGTTCTTAAGGTGGAATGGGGAGATTGAAAGCAGACTATACACACCATTGATCCGCTGTTGTTGAGTGAGTAGATGCTGTGATTGGCCATCAGGCCCGGACCGGACCGGATGACCAGATCATGACAGACGAGATTTACAACTTACAGAAACACAACTGTTGGTTTTGGTTGAGGATGGAATTAGAAACATACACACACCATGTTGACTGTGATGTAAACTGACTTCTCTTTCTCTTTTTTTTGCCCCCCCCCCTCCTTAGACTACACCTACTTCTACAAGGGGAAGGACTACTGGAAGTTCGACAACCAGAAGCTGACGGTGGAGCCCGGCTACCCGAAGTCCATCCTGCGTGACTGGATGGGCTGCGACCAGTCTGAGATGGAGCGCTCGGGTGGCAGCGGTAACCGCGGCGACCGCCAGCTGCCCCTGGACGACGTGGACATCATGGTGACCATCAACGACGCGCCCACTACGGTCAACGCCATCGCCGTGGTGATCCCGTGCATCCTGTCGCTGTGCATCCTGGTGCTGGTCTACACCATCTTTCAGTTTAAGAACAAAGGGGTGCAGCAGAACAACATGGCTCAGCACTACTACAAATACCCCGTCCAGGAGTGGGTATGACAGGCGTCTGTCCTGCCCAGAGGTCAAAGGTCACGGACTGAGCCTTCCTCATGTTGTTAGCGAGCTAATGGTGGCTAAGGGGACGATGGAAAGTCAACCCCGAGAGAGGCTAATTGGCCAAGTAGGGACTCATGCCTGTTGTGATTCAAGCACTTCAGTGTAAAACAGAAAGATAAAAAAGATTTTGTCAGGACAAAAAAAACACAACAACACAACAAGATGCACAAACACTCCAGGATGATCTGCTCAGCCCTGACAACACGTAAACAGCAGACGCTCATCTGACTCGGCTGACGGTGATGTGAGGTCTCATGACCACAACTGAACTTTGACCAATTCCTCCGGAGCCTAAAACACAACACAACACAACACAACTCTCCTTCTCAGTGAAAATAAAAAGACAGAGGAAGAGGAGCGAAGTAAGATCCTCAAAGCCAGACACCACTTCTAACAACACGTCAACACGTGAACTACTTCAAAAAAAAAAAAAATGAGAGAAACAAAAAAGAAATAAATGTAGGTAGAAAGGCCATAACAAAAAGAAAACCAAGGATCTCTCTTTGGATTACTGAATTTAGTTTGTTTCTTTTCAGTCGTGTGGAGACGTAGAACAGTCAAATAGGACCTTTTTCTCTCTTTTCTCACCAAACACAGCAAGAACATCCTCAACACCATCAAGTCAGACCTTTGTCAACTTTAAAAATGGGGGAAAAAAAGGATGTTGCTCTACCCAGCTTGGAATGATTAGTTCTAACGTAGAATAGCGAGTCATCGGCGTAGAGCAATAGAATAAAACATCTCATATTTCACGCACTGAGCCCAACTTAGTGCCGACGCTACCATTTGAACATCCTTCACAGTAAAGAAAGTTATTTTAGAGCAGAAACACCTTTCACACCTTTTGAGACGTTTCAGTTATTCTACAGAAAGTCGTGACGTCACGATGAAAATTACACTTTTAGAACAACATCTGCGTTTGTATCAAATGTGTGACAGGAAGTTATAAAAGGTTTCTCATAATTTTTTCATTTCTATTTATACATTTTGAATCAATTCTACAGTTAAGTCTACGTGTTTATTTCTACGTGAGTATTTTTAATTGCAGCTTTTAGCAGTTTTAAGAACTTCCAGATTTGAACTTTTTCTTTATTGTCGGCTTTGAGAAAAGAGTGGAAGTGCAATAAGGGAGGGAAAAGAGGAAGTGAAGGGACATCAGGGTTTGAGCAGAGGGATGAGTCAGGAATGGAGGAATCGGGGGGGTGAAGGTATTAGTATGCTGGCTGTGGAGCAGCAACATCGACCAGCCTTAATGAAGTTACTCCTGTTCAGAGAGCTCTAATCGGAGCCACTCGCCCTCCACGCCCCTTCGCTTTAATCCCACTGTCCTCTTGTTATCCCCCCCTCATCTATCTAGCCTCTCATCTCTCCATCGATCTAACCTCCCTCCCCTCCCCCCTCTGTGCCGCTCTCCCTTTTTACTTACCTCCTTCTTTTGGGGGGGGTTCTTATTTAGTGTTTGTAGTAACACAGTCTGGTAATCAGGTCCGGTCACGATCCAGCTGTTGTCATTGTGATTTTTTTTTTTTTTTTTTCTTTTTTTAACGTGTTTTTATTGTGAAAACTGAGGAGCTCGTCTCCAGTTTAGTGCCAAATTTTCTCCTCATCTCCGGCTCCACATCGTCAGCTCGGACGGATTTTGTCGGCACATTCGAACACGCCGCGACACGTTTGCTCTTGACGCGTCGAAAATCGAGCTAAAATGCGTCGTCGGTGATCGTTGATTGGATGAATGCATTTCTTAGACACGACTTCTTGATATTTACATCCAGTCAAGGTTTTTAACAACAATGACCTTGAAATTTTTACATGTAATACATTTGATTTCAAAGATGTAAAGAAACAAGCTTTCCAGAAAATTAGATAGCTGTTATTTACTAAGAGCATGTGACAGGATTTCCTATGTATTTATATTATTATGGTATATATTTATTAGGACGTTGCTGTTTTCTGCTCTGTTGAAAAGTTTTATCAGACTGATAAAAGTGTGGAGGGAGGCGACGTATCAAGACTTTTTCCTGCCGTGTGGAAAAAAAGGGGCCTTTATGAAATGATCAAAACCTGATTTAACTCAATCACCTGAAGTTTAAAATGTGTGGCTGACTTCCTGTTTGCTCAATAATTCATAGGACCTGATTGGTGCAGAGAGGAGCGGCCAAATCCTGAAGATCACCAGATTCTGATCTCCTGAAGCAGCCACTTTGTTTAAACACACAACTCCTCATTTAAATGTCATTAGCTGCCTAATGTGACTCATAACGGCTCATTTGGAGGCCGCTGAGCTCCTCGAAGGGGTTTTTAAGTCCCCCGTCTCCAACCTACGACCTCAGGCAGGGAATCAGCAGTCAGAACCTTAGAAGTGAGTCACTCTGGTTTATTATGAACCGTTTTATTCCAACATATTAGACGTTGTGATGAAAAAAAGCATCAGGTTTTATCTCCTCTAAAGAGTCTATAACTGAACCGTCCGTGAATACATGCACCTCCAAATGTGCAGTAATAATACAGCAGCTCTTTCCACAACTCCCCCCCACCCCGCTCTTCGCCTTGTTCTCATTCCCCCGGCCTCGTACCTTTTTCACCAACCGCTCTGTCCTGCAGTAATTGAATGTGTCCTCGCTGCGTATCCCCACAATTACTCTCAGAGCAGAGCAGTTCAGCACACGCAGCATTCAGCACAAATCGATGCTGCTCAGCATCCTGCGGCGCAGTTTTTGACTCGGTGGAAACCGTGTATTTGTTTCCTCAGAGAGGAGAACCAAGACGTTCTGCCACGCTTCACCTTCACATCCGTGTACAGTTAACTGACTCTCTGCTGAGGTGGGGGGGATGTAAGGCCGCAGAAAACATGAATGTCAGTCTGAAGAAAATTGCCTGCTGGACCACTTTGTTTTTCTGTTCGTGTTTTCTGGAGGGAAACAGTCTGAACGGAGCTCACTGATCAAAATTTAAGGAGTGAAATGAAGCAGATAATCAGCGTTTGTAATTAAATGAAAATGTCAAACTCATATTTCTAAAAAATGTTTTTTATAACCAAAAAAAAAATCAGTTAATGTTTAACTGAAAACTAAAATTGGGGCGTTATCTAACGAATCATTCGAGCTCTCGTCACTCTGAACACAAAATTTCAGCTTTTACATGCCGGAGGAAGGAAAACGCTGCTATGGTCTGAGAGAAAAACCTCCGAGTGTTAAATCTGCTCAGTAACTGACTGACATCGTCACAGCGTCACAGCATCCTGCGCTGCTGCCCTGTTGAGTTTTGTTGATTGTCTTCCTGTTTATTTCCCAGCAGAAACGAGGAGGGGGGGTCGGTGTAATGTGATGGTTGTGTTGTTGAGGTGTTCGCTGGCTGACTTTGTAAATGATCATTGAGGGTTTGTCATCAGTGAAATGTTTCGTTATGGCTGTGGTTTAATGCCAATGGGGAAGTTGTAGCACCCCCATCAAGCTGATGAGGGGTGTCCATCCCACTTCAAAACTCCCACTCCTGACATGAATAACTTCTCCTGATTTCTCTCGCTCTCATTGGTGCTGACGGAGGTGAAGCTGCTGTCGAGGCCACATCCGTCCGCACGACTGCGTTGTACTTTTTAAAGCCGTCTCCTCTGCTGCGTTCACACTCTGAGGTTTTTGTGGCATGTTGAACTTTTTGGAAACGCTGCTGGAGCTGTTTTGTGTTGAGTTGTACTAAAAAACGGAGACCGTCTGAAACAGCGAGCATCAAATGATCTGCTGTGTTCTCCTCGAAATGGGAGCATCGTTTAAAAATCAGGAAAACGTTTACTGAGCTAATTAACCAATGGAGAAGGAGGGACGTTTTCCCATAGACTTCAATTCTGTCTGACCTCTGTTTACAGCCAATGGAGTCGCATGAAGGCTGAAGGCTCCTCAGCATCGGTTTCACTTTTCAGACTTCAGAAGAGTAGATCTACTTCCTGTTTCCACCGGCTCACACATGCTCAGTGGCGTGTGCGAGATCGTCTCCGCGAAAACGCGGCAGCGTGGGCGTGGACCGGGAACACGTGAAGGCTGATTCCTAACATCAGTGTCTCTATCAGGTCCTTAACAGTAGCAGATGTGCGGGCGGATTAAACTCATCGGATGATTAAGTGCCTTGCTTCGGGGCACTTCAGCTGTAGCTGCTGACGTTGAGATTTTTTACAGCGGCGTTCTTCAAGGTGGCAACTCTCTCTTGGTTGGCTGCTTGATTTTTTTTCTACCACCCGATGACGATGAATGACTCCTGCTCTCACATCACCCCCATCAGGTCACAGTGTTTAATTACTGAAGGACGGGTAATGCAGATTTGAGATTTTAACAGTTTAGCGGTGAGTTGACAGAAAGGAGGCGGGGCGGTAAGACATCAGCTTCCATCACGTATTACCTGATAAACAAGGAAAACGGGCGTACTTAGATGTTATGTGGGCGACACCCCCTCGTTCTTGAGTCTGTATATATAGCCGTTTACAAAGTGCAGTGTTTTTCAGCAGATGTCTGTTTGTGAAACGGTCGCAGGTTACTTGAAGAAAACAAGAAAAAGTGTTTGCATTGTCTCTTCTTCATATTACTTATGGAAACACACGTGAAGACAAAATATATGTACATGAGATTTTCAGACTGTCGGTCCGCCGCACAGTTTCTGTTTGAAAGTTTATTTATTCAAATGTACGTTTCGTCCGAGGGCGAAGGGTCCTCTGAACGTCTGCCTCGTTTTATGGCCGTCGTGCGCAGACCTGGGACAAACTGAAGACACTGAGTCATCGGCGCCGCTGTCGCTGGATTTATCTTCCTGCCAAAACTCGGTCCTCGTCGTTTCTCAATGTCACTTCCCTCCCTCCTCCGTCCGCTTCCCGCCACCGACTGTGCGTCAGCAGAGGAAGGAGGGAAAATCTGAACAGGACATGACTCGGTGATGTCATCGGCTGTCGCCTTGTCCCAGGTCTGGTGACGCTCTGGTGTGTTTGGACAACAGTGAGTTGCCTTTAAAAGTAGACTTAGTTATCGGATTGTGCCACTTCCAAACCGGCCGACGCGTTCTAGAGATGGATCGACTGAATCACGTCATCGCACGTGTTTGTAATGATGCTAATTAATTAGCTAACTAGTTAGCCGTCTCTGACTGGCTGCCCTTTACAGAATTTTACAGTGTGCAGTGGCCAAATGTACAATTCAGCTAATCTGGATAATTACAGATAATAAATCTGAGTTTTTCTGCTCTACAATATTAAAAAAGACCCTCTTAGGAATGTTTTTTCCGATCTAATCTCGTCTCCTGAGCGGAACGGCAGGAACAGTTTTCACTGCAAGTGATGGGGATGTGTGTAGAATTGTGTAGAAACACAATCCGGAGTTTATATGAAGTTACCGTCTTACACAAACTCCCCTAAGTGTGAGTTCTTATCCATTAGTTTCAAAAATGATCAAAATCTATGTGCGACATTTTATTATTTTAGTTTAGATTGTGTTCACTTGGAGGGTTTGTGTTTTTTAATCAAACCTGAGGGCAGATTTATGAGAGCCGCCTGCTTTCCTAATGTGTCTCCACCAAATATAATGAAGCCGCCGTCTGTGCTGGCTCTTTATCCGCCCAGCAGGAGACAGCTTTTTTATGAACTCATACTCATATTAACTTCAGATAAACATAAATATATATATTAAATTTTTTACAGGAAAGAGGCGGTGGGTTTGCTTCCCCTTCACTTCCATTGAAAGAGGCAGCCATTTGTTTAAAAGTCCCATAAAGGTGAAGCTGAAGTTGATTATTAATCAGGTTTACGTATTCATTCTGTGAAAAGTGTGCAAATTATGGACAAATTGATGAAAGTCCATATTTAAAAACTGGACCTTTAAATGAGCCGTTTCTGTAACTTTGTGATATCACACCCCAGGTCTCCGCCCTCAGCCACGCCCCCCAAATGGCCGAGCTGGATCCCCCCCCAATCCAAATTGGAGAGAATTCCATTTTCTGAGCATTTACAACAAATCAGAAAAAAAAATAAAAAATTTGATCAGCAAGAAAACCGTCGGCCAATCAAAAGACGGGATCAGATCCTCTTTTCTGATTGGCTGACTGACCGGCTGTACCCGGAGCTCCAGAGAGAGGAGCTTAAAATCCCAAACGTTTTGGATTACAGCCCTTCAAAATAAAACACAGGAAACATGTCAAATATGGGACCTTTAAATAAATAGTTTCAAAACAGGAATAAAAATTCACGTCGTTTGTTCAGATTCCAGCCACTCTGATTAAAACTCATGTTTGCTTCGTGATAATATATATATATTTTTTTCTGTTTCATAACAAATTCCACCTTGAACAATATTTAAAAATAAGAAACGTCTCTGGCCAACGCTGCCGTGAGTTTGGAGTGTGGTTTCACGTGGCTAAGTCTTCCTTTAACTTGCCTGTTGTTGCCTTTAATTTCTAATGTTCTCTTTTCTTAAAAAAAAATAAATAAATAATATACGTAGGTGAATAAAAACATATCAATGGTAGTCTGGACAGACTTTTTGAGGTAACGAGATATAATGAAGTTCTTTGGACATTATCACATCTACTACTGAGACTACTCGTAGGGAGATTTTATCAGATATAGCTTTAAGAGAGATTCAATTCAGTTAGTTTTTCTTATGAAGAAGATGTTTTCTGTAAATACATGATCTTTCTCTTTGGTTTT
Organism: Remorina albescens; assembly: GCA_034769265.1. Classification (NCBI taxonomy): domain Eukaryota; kingdom Metazoa; phylum Chordata; class Actinopteri; order Carangiformes; family Echeneidae; genus Remorina; species Remorina albescens. The sequence continues at coordinate 27,747,081 of CM068494.1, forward strand.
TGGGTTTTTTGACTAAAAATGGGTTGATTATAAAACCAAAATGAAAAAAATCTGATCTCGGCTCACTTCTTTTCATGCAAACTTATGCACCCTTTTTTTTATAGTCATCATGTCGTTGGATATCAAATATCAGCTCATCAAGACCAACAAAGGCTTTTTTTTTTTTTTTTTTTTTTTTTAAGTTTTGTATTTTTGTTTCTCTCCATATTATTTCAGATGATCATTCTTTGCACATGATGTTTTTCTTATGATGCTTACATTAGGCATGTTTACTGAAATGAGAGGATGGAGTTTAATTTCTAATAACCAGAGAAAGATTTATTTTAAAAATTCACCTGACGGGAACAGAAAGGTTTTGTTTTGGGTTTTCTTTTTTGTCCGATTTTACCGTCCCATGCCAGTTATATCCAAATAACACAAAGTTCTGTTAACAATGAAATGTCAATAAAAGTGAAAACTTCATTGTCCAACACTTGTTTTTCATCGTATGGCGAATATTTCTCTGTTTCAACAAATATGGTGCTATTAACATTAACCTTAATTTCATAGTTATGGCTTTGATTGTAAATAAATTTCTGGGCGCTTGTGAGATGATGCGCCGTATAAATCTACCAGATGTGAACAGTAGATCTGCATTTTGCTGAAATGCCCCTGTGGGGATCTGCATGCAGCTCATCTGGTCATACTCAGTGTGTGAAACTGCCTCCTCAGGTGGTGGGACCGGACAAACAGGCTGTTAATACTGACATCGTCCAAAAGCACTTTAATTTCATGGCAGTTTAATGTGTTCTATGGCGTTTTCATTTATCGTGGATCATTTCCTCAGATTTTTCTGTTCGGCAATATAATCGTTCTAAATTGATCTCAGTGTCAACACCTGCCAGAGCTAAAGGCGCCCTGCGGAGGCGTTTGGTCACTAATGTTTGTTCTGTCAGGGACTGCACATGGACACGAAACACACATGTCAAAATTTAAAACAAGTTTGACTGAAACAGTGAATGAATTTATCTAATTTATTCATGAAAGTCTGCACCGATTTATTTTTTTATGCATTTCTAAACTTCACTTTCTCCACGTTAATTCGGACAGCAGGCTGAAACTTCAGGTTTTCACCGTATGACCTTTGAGTTTGTGTGCAGGCTTCCTGTCGCTTTCTCTGCAGCAGTGGCCCATTTGTGTTAAATTTACAGGAAGCAACAAGAAAAAGAAACAACATCTTTACTGTTGAGCTCTAAACACAGTTCTTTTACTGCCGGACCACAGAGCTGCTGTGACTTTAAGAGCTTTTGAGTTTCGAACACATCGATCCTGTTTTATTTGGTGAGAGAAAACACAAAAGCACGTGGACGAGCTCAGGCTAAATTCAACTACTGATAAAACAGGGTTCAGCATAAAATCATCTTCAGAACAGGCCCCATTTTTGATTTCCATCTTCAGGCTACTGAACCAGGACCAGTTCAGTACCAGTTGGTGCAGGAGATCATGAAACACATGTTGTCCACCTGCTTGTTTCCCATCCTGCACTGGGGCAGCTCTGTCGGGGCGTCTGTGGAGGAAAAGCACAAATAAACGCAGCAATTTGAATCATGTTTTCGTTCATAATCTCAGAAAAAAGTGAATTATCGTCAACAAAATGGGGTCAAAGTTTGAAAAGGGAAATGGTTGGTCTGCAGAAAACTAAAATCTAAATGAATGAAGCGATCTCAGCAGTATTTTACTGCTTTTATTGACTTCCTGTTCTGTTTGTGTTGTTGGTCTGTCCAGTCTCTGGGCTGGACGTGGTCTCCAGAATCCTCCACACCTGAAGCTAATCATCTCCAATCTGCAGCTCCAGTTTAAACACAGCAGAGCCTCCAGACTTTGGGAAACTTTTAGTTTTTGCTTTTGTTTTGTGTTTTTGTTGTTTTATTTTATTTTCTTTAGACGGGCAAAGCTCTTGGCTTCAGCAGAACCTCACCCGGCCTTCATCTGTCTTCTGTTCACCTGCACCAACCTTTAGATCTGCACCAGTACATTCACCCCAGAGTACCCCCCCCCCCCACCCCAATCTGGTCCGCTCTGCCAATAAAGCGGTGACATTTACCTTCCATCCCCAAAGCGTCCGTGCTGTTGGACTCCTGGTGGTTTTCAGTCTGGTCCTCCGTCTCCTCGGTCTTCACGTCGCAGCTCTGCCCCCCTCCCATCGTCCACACAGAAGGTCACACCTGAGCAAAAACACACACAGTGTCATCGGCGTGAAGTCAAAGCTGCTCTCCGGGTTTTTTTTCAGTAGTTAGGAAGGAAACTGGAGCTGGAAGCAGAAACCTGGATCAGGCTTTAGCCCCGCCCACCTCAGCTGACAGGTGAGTGAGCAGAGAACTTCAATGAAGACATGAGTGATGTTTAAACACTTTAATTAGCTGCTTAGCTTAGCACAAAGACTGTGAACATGTGGAAGTTTTCAGAAACAGGCTGTAAAGATTTTCCTGGCAGCTCGTTATTTGTCATCCTATCTGGATGTTTCTGCCTTCGCTCTGAATGACTCAGCATCAAATCAGACTGTTTACTTTGAGTACAAACACTGACTGCAGATTATTCCAACAAGATTTCAACAGTCTAGTCCTTTAAAAGCATCTGAGTGAAGACCTCAAAAAAGGGGAACGATTAAAGAGTAATTAATGAATATTTATTCTATAAAACGTGATAATTCATTACCTCAAACTCATAAAATGACCGAAAACCAACAATGAATGTTTCCTCCTCCAGCACTGTGAATTAGAAAAACTGAGGTCAACACACACATTGTGGTTTATTTTTTAACTCGCACACAAAAATCCTGCCGCCAGAAATAGAGACGACAAAACCGAATGCGGATTCATCCGCCACTGAAAATAGTCCCCGAAAAATTAACAGTTTTTCTCCTGTTTGTTAGAAACTACAATTCACATAAATTTATTTTAATGTGAGCAGCACGGTGTCACGGTGGTTAGCTCTGTTTCCCCACAACAAGGAGGTCCTGGGTTTGATTCCCGGCCTGGGGCCTTTCTGTGTGGAGTCTCCAAAGACATCATGTTTGGGTTCATTGGTGACTCTAAACTGTCCGTAGGTCTGTCTGTCTCTGTGATGGACTGGAGACCTGTCCAGGGTGACCCCGCCTTTGCCCAGAGTGAGCTGGGATTGACCCTGTGACCCGGAAACAGAAGATGAGTGAATGAATGAATGAATGAATGAATGAATGTTAATGTGGGATATAAAGAGACTTTCTACAGTCAAAACAGATGAAGAGTTTTGGTTTGATCACGATGACTTAAAGCTCCACATGTGGAAGAGCTGGATGCAGACGTGAGTGATGTGGCGGGAGATGAAATGAGATAAAGAGCAGAGGAGGAGGAGGGAGCGGGATGACAGCGTCTCTGGCTATCAGCTCGGACATCGTCTCTAAATCCGGTCCAGAGTGATCCGTCCTGGACGCCAATCCAATCAAACACAACACAATCAGCTCGGCGGACACGGCTGATGGAATCACTTCGCTCTGCTTAATGCGTTATACGATCGCCGTGCGAGCCGTGAAAGCTTTCCAGGCGGTCTGTAATGCATGCTGGGAAATTACACACAAGATGTGATTTTCTCAGGACAAATGGAAACACGGAGAGCAGCCCTCTGTTTCGTCTATTGATTATTTCTTATTTATTCTACAGGAGGACAAATCAATCGAAAGGCTCTGACTGATCAAACATTACAAACCCGAAGAGATTCGGCTTATAATGATTTAAATTTAATGGCCTTTGACTAAAAGATTTCTTTTTTGTCAATCAACTAATCCAATGCTTCCAAAACTAATGATTATGAGATTATCAATTAATCTGCTGATTCTTTCATTGATCAGTCTGTTTCCTGAAGTGAACAGTGTCATCTATAATGTTCCAAAATGATCAAATGACCAGTGACCTCAGGCGCAGGCTCCCAGGGTTCGAACGGAGGTTTCCAGGCATTCAATCAATTTTAGATTTTCTGGTCTCGGCTCCAAACGTGAGCCACGAGCTCGTATGGCGGACAAAGGGCTGCTGAAGATTTCCACACGCCCGGTTTTATTCACAGCACAGTGACAAATGGAGATCGTAACGGCGGGGTCAATAAGCTGGAAGAAGTAATGGGCGGCGGTGAAGTGGGGAGCACGCCTTTTAAAATGACAAATTAACTGCCTCTCAGACCTGTAACGGCCTCGCTGCCCTGAACCGCCCGCCAATGACGTGATAATTTTCACATAAAACTTAATTATGGGCCTCACCTTTAGTCCGGACCTAAATATGACATCAGAAGGGGGGGGGGGGGGGATGGGGGCGCCCAGAGAGTTCAATATGGCTGCTGCTGCTGTCCAATGGTGTCTGAGAGCTGAGGTCTACCTCAGGACCTGGATCTGAGCCTGAGGAGACCAGGAGGGACCCGGTCCTGAGCTCCACACCCCCGGGGGGCTCAGGGGTGAGATTTAGATCTGAGGAATCATCAGGCCAACATGTTTAGTTTTAGTCTTCAGCATGGACGGACTATCAAGAAACGGGGCCCCCGGGCGAACACAGAGGATGGGGCCCCCACCACCAACCTCAGACTGAAGGTTCTTTATGACTGTTTGGTTTTTGTTGCTGATTTGAGGCTTTTTTTTTTTTTACTAATTGTGTATCTTTATGGTCATTTCATGTGTGTTTGTGGTCATTTTGAGTAATTGTGTGTATTTCTTTGGTTACTTTAATGCTCCTCATAGTATTTGTGTTCATTTAGAATCATTTTGTGTATCTTTGTAGTCACTTTGGGCGTGATTGTGGTAATTGTTTGTTTGTTCTGTGATCATTTTGAGTCTCTCTGTAGTAATTGTGTGTATCTTCATGGTCACTTTGAGACTTTTTATACTAATCTCGTTTATTGTTTTGCTTATTTTGAGTTTGGTTTTTTTTTGTGTGTGTGCTAATTGTGTGTATTTGTGTTGTCTATTGTGCAATGTGAACAGATTTTTATTTCCTGGCACGTTTATTCATCCGTCCACTTGGAAGAGCTCAGCGTCATTTGTTTTTATATCTGTGGGGCTCATTGATTTTCATTTAAATACGCAGGATTGATCCGTGAGTTGTCTCCCTGCAGCCTTCGTCTGCATGCAGCTGAGCAATCTCACGACGGGTTGTGTTAATAAATTGATCTCCAGGGATGGACGGTGTGCAGGTTTCTGTGAAGAATAAAAGATAAGAACTGTTTGATTTCTGGTGGTGAACTTTACGGCTTGTTTTTTTTTTTTTTGTTATTTTAGTTTATTTCATCGGGGTGACGCTGTTTAAACGGTGCAGATGAGTTTATCTGAGCTACACATGCTTCATTCATGAACTTAAGAGCGTCTCCGTCGGCGGTCGCCTCACTTCCCCCCCCACCGGCCGTCTGTGCATCACCAATCAGAGCAGAGAGAGAGCCGGGCTAAATATAGCTCCCCTCTCTTTCTCCCAAATATTTTGTTTTGACTCGTGCGTCTCCTTGTCTCCGTCGACTCAACGCTAAACCTCTGTGTGGAGCTGCCGAGGGTCCCTTCAGCCACTTCCTTCCTCCTCCTTTCCTTCCTTGGAGGTTTGGTAGTTTGATTCCTGACGGGGAACCCCTGCTGACAGCAGACTGGATAAATCTTTGGTTTCCACAGTTTGATTTTCTTTTCCTTCAGCAAATGAAGCACTTTAGTCATGAGTGGGCTTCACGGGGAGGATATAATTAAGACAAATAACCAGCAGCACACACACCAGCTGATTAATTACACCCTATCTGCATTATTGATTCAATTTAAGAGAGAGAATCTGGATCAGCGTTATTCCTCCGCTTTAAGAAATAGGCCGCACTAAATCAGCTCTGCAGCCTTTAAAGTGAACATCCTCCAAATTAGTAATTATTAGAGTATAGACAGAAAAGCTCTGATCCAAAAACTGATATAACAACAACAACTGCTGGCTTTAGCTTATCAAAAAAAAAAGTCTTTGAACTGAGCCTGCTCTTATTATTTTTTATACTTTATTAAGCTATTTATGCCTTTTAAATTCTGATTATTCTTATAAGTGGCTCAGTTACTCTGAATTGTGCTTGTTAAAGTGGTGACGGTTTCTCCATCATGATGATTTTAACAATAATAATGATAATAACAGAGGAGGTGGTTTAACCCCTGCAGCCTTTAAATGCTTGAAGGTTTATTTACCTTTTTATCTGACTTGTTTGATTTAATGTGGTCAGATTAGTGCTTTTACTTAAACATCATATTGTGTCTAAATTATCTTTCTGTCAAACACACTGAAGGTTTCCTGAATACAGCAGCCATGTTTACAGCAGTCAGAGCTCCCCCCACAGACAGAGGGAGGTGTGTGTGTCTGTGTGTGTCTGTGTGTGTGTGTGTGTGTGTGACAGCAACATAAATTAATTTTATCCCACCTAATCGACCCCCACGCAGCCTGCAGGCTCGGTCCGTCTCTGTCGGCCGCCGGATCCGATCAGTCTGCGGTGTTTCCAGGCAGAGTGTCCGGCGGAGGCGGCGGAGCGGCCCGCTGCTCAGCTCCTCTGAGGCGGGGAGAGGACCCACTCTGATCCGGAAGAAGGAAGTGACCGGAAAAACCTAAAATAAAACTACAACTGTAGTTCTGTGAGTGGACACACTAGAGTCTGAGTCTGTGTGGAAACTGAACAGGAGGTGGATTTTTTTTAATTTATTAAAAAGAACAGATTTTCTGAATCAGCTGATTCTATAAAAGACTCACTCGCTGTTCGCTGTAATCGGGGAGAGAAGCTCAGAAAACAAGAACAAACTACAAACACACTCTGAATGTTTCCTTTTCTTTCCCAAAGAAAAGTTCCTCTCACGTGTTTGTGTTGTTCTACAGCTGATCTGAAGTTTCTATCTTTATCTGATCAGGAGTTCTGCTCATTAATGATGAAAAATCAGCTCCAAATATCTGATTGTCTTTATTCTGTCAACACAATAAACTCAGAAACATGCAGGACTGATCCGGAGACGCTCTGATTGGCTGTGACATCACCCACCGGAGCCAATAGGAGCGTCCGACGTAGAGACGTGACTCCAGACTCTCGGCTCCACCTCTTTGTCCATTTTTGGTTTATCCAGATGTATTCACTGTATTTACAGCCTGTGCTTTATGTCAGCCATAGACCCTCTGTAGTTATTACTGGGTGCCAATTTGGGATTATATTGACAAATTTAATTATTATTAAGATATAATTTAATGAGGGAAGTTTAGCTTTTAGGTTCAGCTGAGGTCTCCTTCTCTGGGAGCCCTTTAATTGTTTGAGAAAACAAAGAATAAAGAATTAATTTATGGTTTAGTTGTTTATAGTAAAATAATAATTAATAATAATCCTATTTTTCCTCCTCCGTAAACACAGCATGGTTTACGCTGACTGACGTTCTTCAGGTGATGTTGGTGATGTGGATGTTTTTAAAAACACTTTTTCCAACAGCTGTTGTATCCAACAGAAGCTGCTGCTGATTCACTGTGACGCGGAAATTCAGAGAGGAGTGAGACATCTTGCTCTTCTCCTCTCACCCGAGCTGCCCCCCCCCCCATCTGCTGCAGTGACGTCACACAGGTGGCGGGCTAATAGAAGGGTCAACAAACCATACGTCACACGGAGGGGCCGACCTGATTGGCCCAGAGTGTGTGCTGCACGAAGACAGAGGAAGAGGAAAGCGGCGGCTGCAGTTGCTATGCAGGTTATTGAGGAGGGAAGGCACTTTGGAGGTTTTTTTTTATTTATTATTATTATTATTATTTATTTTTTATGTTTTATTCTCTGTTGCTCGTGCACACACAACAAGCAGCAGGAAAATATACCGATGGACACAAATCAGGAAGTCGGCTCATTGAAAATTATACAAAGTCTCACTTTGGTTTCTATCAGAAGTCCTCCACATAATAGATAAAATATAAAAATCATAAAAGATATAATAAAAAAGACTCTTAAATTAGAGAGCACTTCTTATAAAAACCTGATAAAGCAGCGAAATAAAACATACAAGCTGCGTAAAGCAGCAAACAGGGCATTAATACAGTGTTTCCCTGGAAATCAGCTGTATTTTTAATTCCAATTTAACATTCAGCTTCAAACTATTTTACAAATTGCTGTGTAGCTTTCAAGAATAAAAGCTATAAAGCAGGTTTTGTGCACATGCAGCTCATCGATCCACCACTGTTCATTTAGAAAGTAAATTATTATTACATGAACACATTTATTAAATTATATATATATATATATATATATTTTAAATCAACTTCAAATAAACAGGTAGCATGTAGAGCCAGATTTTAAAAACAAATAAATAATTTAGGGTTAAATAATTTTCAACGTGAGATTTAATGAGGAATGTTTAAATTAAAACAATTTTTATAAAAGTCTTTATAAAAGTGAAATAATTTTTTTAAGAGTCTGAATGAAATTAAAAATGTTTTTGATAAAAAAAAATATGTCGCGTTAGTTCATATTTAAAATAAATAAAAATACATTTAAAAAAAAAAAGGTTTTCGTCGCTCAATGATTTGTTGTGTGACGTCGCCGACGTCTTTACGTCACCCTTGAGGCGGAAGTGAGCACGTGGGGTCGAAGGGGAACACCACGCTCGTTTGGAGGCCGCTGAGAAAAAGTTTCTCCGGTAATATTTTCCTCTTTTCGATAGTTTTTAGTTTTAATTTGCAGACAAACTTCACCGGCTGTGGCTGGAAGCTGCTTCCCGGGGAAAGGTCACTTCGAACGGGAGCTCTTTTTTTGTTGTACCCGGCTGCTGGGCGGCTAACCGGTTAGCTCGTCACTTTTAGCCTGCTAGCTGTAAATACGGTGACAGGCAGGTTGTTTATTTTTATTTTATTTTTTTTAATCTGTGTCTTCCTTTTTTCTGTGAACAGTTTAAGGATCCCAAGTGAAGCCTCCTCTCCGACATCATGGCCGTCCGAGCGGCGTTTGAGAAAAACAACGAAATCGGCTGCTTCGCCAAACTGACCAACACCTACTGCCTGGTGGCCATCGGAGGCTCCGAGAACTTCTACAGGTGAGACAGGGACAGGTGGACCAGACCTGAACCTCTCTGATCTGAGTCAGACTAGACCTCAACCTCAACCTGTCAGACCTGGGACAGGTGGACCAGACCTGAACCTGTCTGATCCGGGTCGGGTCAGAGCAGACCTGAACCTGTCTGATCCGGGTCAGATCAGAGCAGACCTGAACCTGTCTGACCTAGGACAGGTGGACCAGACCTGAACCTGTCTGATCCGGGTCAGATCAGAACAGACCTGAACCTGTCTGATCCGGATCAGATCAGATCAGAGCAGACCTGAACCTGTCTGATCCGGATCAGATCAGAGTAGACCTGAACCTGTCTGATCTGGATCAGTTCAGAGCAGACCTGAACCTGTCTGATCCGGGTCAGATCAGATCAGAGCAGACCTGAACCTGTCTGATCCGGGTCAGATCACATCAGAGCAGACCTGAACCTGTCTGATCCGGGTCAGATCAGATCAGAGCAGACCTGAACCTGTCTGATCCGGGTCAGATCACATCAGAGCAGACCTGAACCTGTCTGATCCGGGTCAGATCAGATCAGAGCAGACCTGAATCTGTCTGATCCCGGTCAGATCAGAACAGACCTGAACCTGTCTGATCCGGGTCAGATCAGATCAGAGCAGACCTGAACCTGTCTGATCCGGGTCAGATCAGAGCAGACCTGAACCTGTCTGATCTGGGTCAGATCAGAGCAGACCTGAACCTGTCTGATCCGGATCACATCAGAGCAGACCTGAACCTGTCTGATCTGGGTCAGATCAGAGCAGACCTGAACCTGTCTGATCTGGGTCAGATCAGAGCAGACCTGAACCTGTCTGATCTGGATCACATCAGAGCAGACCTGAACCTGTCTGATCTGGGTCAGATCAGAGCAGACCTGAACCTGTCTGATCTGGGTCAGATCAGATCAGAGCAGACCTGAACCTGTCTGATCCGGGTCAGATCAGAGCAGACCTGAACCTGTCTGACCTAGGACAGGTGGACCAGACCTGAACCTGTCTGATCCGGGTCAGATCAGAACAGACCTGAACCTGTCTGATCCGGATCAGATCAGATCAGAGCAGACCTGAACCTGTCTGATCCGGATCAGATCAGAGTAGACCTGAACCTGTCTGATCTGGATCAGTTCAGAGCAGACCTGAACCTGTCTGATCCGGGTCAGATCAGATCAGAGCAGACCTGAACCTGTCTGATCCGGGTCAGATCACATCAGAGCAGACCTGAACCTGTCTGATCCGGGTCAGATCAGATCAGAGCAGACCTGAACCTGTCTGATCCGGGTCAGATCACATCAGAGCAGACCTGAACCTGTCTGATCCGGGTCAGATCAGATCAGAGCAGACCTGAATCTGTCTGATCCCGGTCAGATCAGAACAGACCTGAACCTGTCTGATCCGGGTCAGATCAGATCAGAGCAGACCTGAACCTGTCTGATCCGGGTCAGATCAGAGCAGACCTGAACCTGTCTGATCTGGGTCAGATCAGAGCAGACCTGAACCTGTCTGATCCGGATCACATCAGAGCAGACCTGAACCTGTCTGATCTGGGTCAGATCAGAGCAGACCTGAACCTGTCTGATCTGGGTCAGATCAGAGCAGACCTGAACCTGTCTGATCTGGATCACATCAGAGCAGACCTGAACCTGTCTGATCTGGGTCAGATCAGAGCAGACCTGAACCTGTCTGATCTGGGTCAGATCAGATCAGAGCAGACCTGAACCTGTCTGATCTGGGTCAGATCAGATCAGAGCAGACCTGAACCTGTCTGATCTGGGTCAGATCAGAGCAGACCTGAACCTGTCTGATCTGGGTCAGATCAGAACAGACCTGAACCTGGGGTCCAATCTCTGCAAAATGCTGTAAAAACGAAAAAGAAAACTGCTATTATTAAAAAGGGAAAAAGAAAAAGGTGTCTAAAGAAGCGTCTCATTTGACTGTCAGGTTTATTGTGTCAGTTCTCTACATGATGAAGGAACAACCTGCAAAACCAGGATTTCCTCTTAAGATTGATTGACAAATGTTTTCCTTCAGAACCAGCACACAACAAAATGCTGTGATGGTATAAAATGTTTATCCGTCATCATCAGTTGAGAAGTTTTGATCTGACCTCCATGGGTCTGATATCACTGAGGGATTTGTTGTTTCTTTATGTCATAAAGCTCCAGATGCTGGAAATTGTCCTGAGATCATGTAGAAATTGATTTGAATTGACCCGCAGTTAGAGTGAAGTATCTAAAAAGTTTCTGTAAGTTAAAGTTCATTTTAAGAAATGAAATGAACGAACATAAGAAAGAGAACAGGTTCACTAAATATCATGGAAAGAAGACTTTCAGCGACGCTGCGTTTGTTTTTGTGTCTGCAGCGTGTTTGAGGGGGAACTGTCAGAAACCATCCCAGTGGTTCACGCATCCATAGCGGGTTGTCGCATCATCGGGAGGATGTGTGTCGGTGAGCGACAAACACACTCACAGACACACACATCATCTGGAAACCTGTAGTACGATATTGACTCTTTTGCTCTCTGGTCCCCTCGCTCATGGCGCTCTTCTGTCGTGTCGTCCGTGTTCGTCATGTGACCAGGAAACCGCCATGGTCTCTTGGTTCCCACCAACACGACGGACCAGGAGCTGCAGCACATCAGAAACTGTCTGCCAGACACCGTGAAGATCCAGAGAGTGGAGGAGAGACTGTCGGCCCTCGGCAACATCATCGCCTGCAACGACTACGTAGCGCTGGTCCACCCCGACCTCGACAGGGTGAGACACACGTTGTTAATAATGTAAAATATAAAACATGTCTAAGTTTCATTTGGGATCACAAAACTTCTTAAATGAAGATTTTCCCTTAAGCCTGAGTTAAGGGTTCCTTCAGTTAAAAACTGAAAGAAGTTGCACAAAAGCCTTAAGTCTCATTAAAGTTCCCTTAAGATGGTCACTGAACTATTTAAGGGTTTCTCCTTATCTTAATTTTATACTAAATGAATCACTCATAGCATTCAGTTACCTGCTGTCCATTTTTTTTGTGGTTGCTGAGCTGTTTTTAGCAGTTTGACTGTTTTTCATCTCATCTTGAGTTTCTGGAGATAAATGAACATGAAGAAGAGTGGGAGGACCTGATGGACTCTGTTAACGATGAGGGACGGATCCTGATGAGCTGGATGATGCTGTACGGTTTAATGTCTCATGAAATATGTTTCTACGAGGAGTTTAAAGTCTGATCTTCTGCTGAACGTCGTGGTCCAGATCAAACCATGTGAAACAGACGAGTAGAAGAGCTGACGGCAGCAAGTCTGTGGTCTCCATGGAGACGCTTCTCTTTCAAATTCAGGATATTGTTTATTTTATTTGTCCAAAATAGACCAACATGAACGCACAGCTACTGCAAGAGTATCGCACTGAAGAAGAAAAGTGAAGGTGTTTTCTCATTTGATAGTTTTTATTCATCTCACTGATCTGACAGCGTTGGAGCTCAAACAGTAAACTAATCCTCCGGTCTTTAGTCCGGACTGTGGACTTGAAACAACGTGGATGTCAGGTCTGATGTGGATTTGTACAGCGTGAGGAGTTAGAGGATCTGACAGAGGAGATCCAGGAGTCTGAGAGTGATCGATAAAACCTTGGGCTGAAGTCTTAACCAAACAGGAAGAGGTGCTTTTACAAAGCAGCAGCGCTCTGAGAGGGAATAATCTGGTTTAACTTCCACTGTTTTTGAGTCTGAAGACTCTCATCAGGAAGAATAAATGTGATCAGAACTTCAGCTATAAGTTGTAGAAAGTTACAGGTTCTCTGGCAGGTGCAGTAAATCCAGACCAGATCAGACCTCCAGCTGAGTGTCATTAAGTGTGTCCTCCCCCTGCAGGAGACGGAGGAGATCCTCGCAGACAGCATGAAGGTGGAGGTTTTCCGTCAGACGGTCGCGGAGCACGTCCTCGTAGGCTCCTACTGCGCCTTCAGTAACCAGGGAGGTCTGGTCCACCCGAAGACGTCCATAGAGGATCAGGACGAGCTGTCGTCTCTGCTCCAGGTCCCTCTGGTGGTGAGTGTCCCCTTTTTCTTTGAACAAATCCAACTGAAGATATCTGAACACACCTTCAAACAGAGCACGTTAGAGCAGGTCATGAACCAGGTAGATTTGTGTTGAAATGTCAAAGTTAGGATTTGATATTGAAATTTCTGATTATTCATCAATGTCACAGAACTTCTGGGGACCATCAGGACTGAGAAGGTCTCGTCTCAGCTCAGAAGGTCTCAGAGTTTGTGTGTCTGTACGGCTGTCATTATTCCGTCTTATTAACGGACCAGGTTTCAGATCAGAGTCCAGCACCGTCCCAGGAGGACTCGCTGTGTTTGTAGCGTTTGACGTGTTAATGACGCCGACTTCCTGTCCAGGCCGGTACAGTGAACCGGGGCAGCGAGGTCATCGCGGCGGGGATGGTGGTCAACGACTGGTGTGCATTCTGCGGCCTGGACACGACCAGCACGGAGCTGTCTGTCATCGAGAGCGTCTTCAGACTCAGCGACACGGCGCAGCCTTCGGCCATCGCCACCAGCATGAGGGACTCGCTGATCGACAGGTGAACACACACACACAGTTCATGCTTCAAATCCAGAAGGTCGAAGGTCAACTTCATTCTGACGTCATAATGTTCAGTAAAAACGCATCGGTTGATGCTTTAACTCAGGAAGTAGACCGATCCGTTCGTCACCCCGTTGGTGGTTCCAGTAATTGTAAAACAGGAAGAACCTCAGACCAGATTAGATGGTTCTGGTTTTGATAGACCGGCGGGTTCTACTTCTGATCTTCCTCTGGCTGGTGATTCCCGTTTTAATCGTCGCGCCTTCCTCTTCCTGTTTCCCATCAGCATGGCGTAAGCATCCTCTGCCATTCGCTGCTGCCGCCGCCGCCGCCATGGAGCTCTGCTGCAGGTCACCTGGTCTCACACACACACGTGAAACCACCAGGCGGACCGGGACCTCATTTCTCCGATCGGACCCCCCCCCCCCCCATCTTCAACACGACGCGGCTCACTTAAATCTTTTATTGGTGGTAGTTCTTCACAGCAGAGACCGTCAGTGAGAAAGATGTTAGTTGGTAGTTTGTTTGAACCTGAAGGTCTCAATTTGATGATCTGGAATCAGATCTAAAAAGTTTTCTCCTTCAAAACCAAAATCAACACCAATTTAATTCCTGTGACTGTTTACTTAAAACGAGCCCAAACTGTCGGAGGAATCTGAACCAGAATCAGCTTCAGCAGCTGATGGAGAAACGATGACGTCTCCTCAGCAGAAAACTTCTCACCACTGCCAAACTGTATCTTCATCATCATCATCATCATCATCACCTGAGGCATGAAGAATGTGAAGCCGCTGTATTTCGAAGGTGTTAACTCTTCTGTGGATGTTTGTCCTCAAACAAATGTCTCGTTTGTCGTGTAAAATAAAATAAATCATCTTTTTATCTGTTTGGTCTTTTTTTTTTTTATTCAGAGCTGCTTGTTTATTGATGAGAGAAAAAAACACAACTATATTATACAAGTGACTTTTGAAAACCAGGTTTCAGGTTATCAGATCTGAAAATCCGCTGATTTATTTCATGTATTAGTGAAGTGAATGGTTTCAGCCTCTGAATGACAAAACAAGATGTTTGAAATGAGCCCTTAAAACTTAATTATATATTTAAACTGAAGAAATAAAACGAGAGATAAAGAACAAAAAGAAAAGTCAAAAATGGAACAAAGGATGGAAAGAAGACACTCACATCCAAACCAAAGTTGTAAATGAGTTCACACATAAAATAAAGGTGTGGAGCGTAACGGGGGAATTGCTAATGAAACTAATTAGCAGCACTGAGAAACAGCTTTGGAAATATTCATTCATTTAGTTTTTGTAGAAACTTTAATTGATGTTTCAGGAACTGACCTTTAAAGTGAATCCTTAAGAAGGCAGTTTGACGTTAGAGCAACAGGAAGTGATATTTTTAAAGCATAATCAAGGCCAACCTTTTAAATCTGTCTTTAATTGAATTTTTAAAAATGTTTTATATGTATGAAGATATTTCTGATACACTTTAATTATCTGGTTATGTGTTTTTATTTATGACCTAAGCTTTTATTTCGTTCCTCTTTCAGCCTTTTATAATTTCATCCTTAGTTTTTTCTCATTATTAATTTTTCGATATCTATATTTAATTTAGTTTTTCGGGTTTCCTCTGTGCAGATTTAAATGGATGATAAAAGCATTAATGTTTACTCACTTCCTGTTGATGTGTTGCTTTTTTCCCAATTCCTCTTTATTCTGTAAAGCACTTTGTGTAACAACAGACTGATTGGTGTTTAGTGTCACAAAGCAGCAGACACACAAAAACACTTTGTCGTCATGAACGACGCGAAAAATCATCTTAAAGGCAACTTTTTTTTTTTTTATTATTGGCAAATGCTTTGAATAAGGTTGTAGCAATGCGTCTATGTACATCCCTCCGAACAGACAATATCAGAAAGCCTAAAGAAAACACACTTTGTAATACAGCTGGATTATATGATCGTTTATACGCACACGGTGTTTTTGTTTGTTTACACATACACTTATTTTCAGTTTTTGGTTTTGGGAAACATCTAAAAAGACTTGGAATTTTTTTTTCTCTAAATAAAACAATACAATTATATCTATGGCATAAAATCAATATACATTTATTTAAAAAAAAAAGAAACATGCAACAGTTGTAGTGCGTCATCACCTTTTTTTTTTTTTTCTTTTTTTTGTCTATAAAGTCGTATTAATCCAAGGCAGACAGACGGACAGACAGACAAAGCAGCAGCTCTACAGAAGAGGAGCAGATACAAAAAGAAGATAATTATTATATAGATACAGTTCTTTCTAAAAACAAACCTCTACGCCAACTCTGGTTTATATTTGTATTAATTTATGTGCAAAAGAAGCTCATTCATTTCCTACATTAAATACATTTTTTTTAATGTCTTAATGTTCGACTCTATGCTACCATGACACACGTGGCAAACGCTTCACCCTGGATCATTCTGGTTTCCCTCCACATCTTCTGTAACCCCACCCCCTGCCTTGTTTTCCCCCTGTGGGGACACTGCCACCCCCCAACTCAGTTTCACACTCTGCCCGTCCTAAATTAGTGTTTTTAATTCTACACAATCCTTCCGGAAGGAGAACAAGCCGGGCGGGAACCCACAGTGTGTCCCTCATGTTTTCATTCAAATCCACCTGATTGGCTGTTTATGACGTTAATGGGTTGGGAGGGTTGGGGGGGGGGGGGGTAGTGTTATTAACATTTAGGTTGTACTGTGCTTATGGGACAAAAAAAAAAACAAAAACAGAAACTTTAGTCTGTGAATAACGTGGACTGGATGTAGCAGCGTGACGCTACATTTAGTTTATATCAGTGGCTTCATGGAGGAAGAGGAGGAGAGCAGCTGAGACAGATGATATTTGTTTGACAGCATCATGCGTCTCCCAAACCTGCCCGGGCTTTGAAGGGATAAATATCGCACATGTGGAAAAAGACTGAATGCTAATTAGTCGAGCGGGATCTCGGTCGTCTGGAGCCTGATTGTCAGCGACTCTGCAGCCAGTTGAGCTTCAGGCTGATGGTAAATGTATGATTAAAACAAACTCACAACTATCATTAGAACAACAACAAAGTAAACTACAGCTAACATTTCAAACAAAGGTACAGGAATTAAAAATAAAAAACTACAATATGAGTTTAAAAAAGTTCAAACAATCACTACAGGACTGATCTTCTAGATTCTACGGCTGCTGTTGGAAAGATGAGAATAATATAAACTGACAGCAGATACTGATAGTTATGACCTTTAACCCCTTTAACCTGCCGACGAATCAGAGAGCTCCAAGTTACCTCCTGAACTCTGACTGGCTCCAACTGACCACCTGCTTTCAAGTGTGGCTCGTCTAACACGTGTGTGTGGGTGGATGAAGATCAAATCGATCATAATGATTTTGTGGAAGTTTCCAAACTCCCAGAGTCATCGGCTGCTTCCTCCCACCCTTTCAAATTAAGAGGCCACAGTCCGTGTGCGACCAAAAGCAGACTGGGAGATAAAATAAAAGCGCTCAGAGGCATCACAGCTTCGGCACGCTGGATGTCCTCTGGCTTTTCTAGCTAGTGTTGTGTTTACTGACCGATATGAGAAAGGTGCTTCACTGTGACGGGGGGGAGGGGGGTCGTGGGGTGTCCCACATGGATGCTAATGGACTGGTGCTACTTGGGTCTGCAATGCAACAAAAAGGAGAGGATGATGGGGTTTGGTGGTTTCTGGTCAGTTTGACGCCACAAACCTCCTATTTGCCCCTCAAGCCCCCTCATTGGACCCCCCCCCACCCCCCGTCCTCCTCTCCCTCCCTAGCAGCCAAAGGTCTCCTGGGAGGCGTAGACCATGTAGAGGAAGCCGTCCTCGTCTCTCTCCTGCTCGTAGATCTCGGAGATGGGGGTGGACACCGACACCATGCTGTGCTGGTTGACCAGCAGGAAGAAGGCCTGTGTGGGGTTCAGCTGCAGCCGGCGCCTGGGTGGGGGGGGGTGGGGGAGGTGGCGTTAGATCCATCGGGTCATGAGTCACTCATCAGAGCTTCAAAAACTTAAACCCAAATGAGAACACCTCAACCATCATGTTCCCTCAAAGCTCCACCTGCATTTTATTATTTTCATAACAAATTGTTTAGTTTTTTTTTATGATCAGCAATTTCTTAACAACTGGAGAATATTATTTGTAGGCCGGTGCTATTATGGTGCTATTTTAACTTAAACAAAAAATTATTGCTCCTGTGATTTTTTTTTTTTCTTCTGTAACCGCTGAAATTTGGAAATTCTAAATTAAACAACATGTAATACTATTCTAATAAAGAAGCTATCAGCAATCAGAGATCCATCAGAATCACCCTGATGACCAGACGAGGAGACATCAAAGCTCGTAACATGGAGGATTCAAGGTGCTGGTCACTTTAATATCTCTCCATCTTGGTAAGAATATTATCAGACATCTGATAATGTAAATAATAATAAAAACATTAGAGCAACGACCTGCCAATGAAAATGAGGAAGAAGAAAAAAAGATTGGACAAGCTTCCATTACTTTAACGATGCCTTTCGGAGGAAAACCGTGCATTTCATTTCATGTTCCAAACTTTGTAAAAACGATCAGTCTCTTATGATGTTCGGTTGTAGCTCAGCTCTCATTTTTAGCTCTCTCTTGTGTGTCTCCTCCTCTCTCCTAACTTTCCACCCTTCCCTCCACCACCACCCTCAGTTCTGGGTCAGCGCTCGTCATTTCTGAAGAGGGATGAGCAACGCGCCGACCGTTTACAATGCAAATGACCCGAGATGGATCCACAGACGACGAAACCTTTCGTGGCTGATTTACACGACCATCAGCACAGACGTATGAAAGTATTTCTGGCCCTGATCTGCTGGGTTTGACGCAGTGCTTGTAAACAAACTCGTCAGCTGCTGGCTCAGCAAGATGCCAAACGTGTAAAACAGCAACACATGAACCCCAAATATAAACCACATACCTCAGTAGACCTACACTGGTATCCAGTTCAGGAACCTAGACGACCTGCTGGGAGTGTTCCAGTGGAGGCTTTAAAACGTGAGTGTCTGTTTACCTGATGATCTTGACCAGCTCGCTCATGTTGACGTGGTCGGGGACCAGGAACTTGGTCTTGTCAAGAACGGGCAGCTGCTTCTCTCCCTTGTATCGTTCAATGATCACCTGCAGGATCAATTTATTCAAAATGAGCATTTCTTATAGCATTTATTCAGATTCATGTTTCATGTCACTGTGGCAGAAGTCATTTTCCCATAGACTTCAATACAATCTGACTTCCTTTTAAACCAGTGGAGACGCCCCCTGATGGTCGTTAGGTTGAAGGTTTAAGACTTTGTCCATTTGTATACTCAGTCTATGATTGAAGTTTTGGAAATAGGTGGTGTTACAAACTGAGCTCTCTGGCTCTACAAAAGTGTGTGTGGAGGGAAAAAGCAGCAGCGTTGGATGAGGAGGGTGGAAAAAGTGTGATTAGTGGTTGTGCAGCAGCTGGTGGCACAGGAAACACTGACAGAGGGAAGAATGGCTTCCAGAAAATATCAGCAGATTGTGGATGAAGACACTTTGTAGACAGTCGGCCCCCCGGCACAGGAACAAAACCTCAAAATCCACCTGACTTGACCATCGCTGACTATCTATGGGTGGAGCTTAAAATGCTGCACGTGCTTAATGTTTAAAATGATCGACAGGAAGAGCTAAAAATTCATCAATCAGGAGCGGAAAGAGTCTGATCTGCTAAAAAGCTGTGACGTCTGAGAAGTGGAAGTTTCATTTTTTTACTAAGACGTCGTTCTGCAGAGATTCTATTCAAATTCTACTTCAGCAACAACTGTGGTGTTAACCTGAATGTTTCTCTGTAACAAAGTACTTTTAATCAAGTACTACACATTCCTGTAGTACTTCTATTATACACTGTTTTGCTTCTGTTTTACTGGTAAAGGAAGTATTTCACTTTTTATTCCACTTAATACTTGACTTAACATACAGAACTACATTAATAATGCAATAAGTATACTATACTGTCATATCATAGGTTCATATAAAACTTCATTGATCCCAAAAGGCTCGTTCACAGGATGGCCAGCAGTGAGTCATTAAAAATACATCGGCTGTAGCTCTGTGGCTGATTGATCGTTGTCATCTTAATGTCTAAAGATTTAGCTGTGTTGTTCGTGGAAGAAGCAGCAGAGATTTGTTTTCCTCTCTGTGATTTGTATAAATATGTTATCACTCTTTCTTGTCTGTTCTTAAAATGGCACTTCTTTCTTCGCCCTGTTTTGGGTCTTTATGCTAAACTACGCTAACCAGTTAGCCGCTTATTTAAAAGGTATGAGCTGATGATTTAGAGTATTTATTATTGTGATCAAATTTTACTTCATCCCATCCACTGAAGAAACCAGACAGTTTTACTACAAACTGTCAGACGATTAGAGGCCTCTTTTGTTTTGCTCTCTCTGCTTTGTTATTTCTGCCTCCAGGAGAACACTTGCACTTTCACACATAGATTCTTGAGAGTGCACTGTGGTGTGTTAAAGTGTAATAAAGTGTGTTGTGTGTTGAAATCAGCAGCTTACAGGGATCTTGTTTGGGTGCTGTTCGCGGATCTGCTGGACCTCTTTGCACCGGTCAGCTGTGGGGAGCAAATGACACAAATCGTAAACATGTAAAACTCAAAATTACACACTTTCAAATCATCTTTATTACATATTAAGCTGTTTACAAGGCCAGATGCTTTATTTTTAAGACTCCCTTCAACCATTAACCCCAGATGATGAATAAATACTCTGTGTTTTGGCCTGTTTGCCCAAATTAAGCTTTGGCAGCTGGTTTGGTTTCTGTCAAAATGGCAAACAATTTTTGAGTCCAGACACAGATAGACTCTTTAATGGTGGCTGATCCTGCTGCCATGTTATCCACAGCCTGCCAGGCTCTGAAGAGGAGGAATGGGCCGTTTGTTGTTTCGTCGTCTCTGATCTGTGATGGCTAGTGCGTCCTTTTAACACACTTCCTCCTCCCGCCTGTCTTAACGTCATCTTTTAGTTTATGACTTATTGTGTGAACACCGTGACACAACGCAGCTCGCTGGGAGATTTATTCATCAGGATCCAGTACACTTGTGATGCACACAAGTAACCATGCAGTAAAATAACCAGCTCCTATTTGAGAGCAGTTTGATATTTGTGGACTCATTTTGCATGTGTCAAAGCTTTACCTATGATTTGTGTACATGTGAGTGTCGCCTTGAATGCATTACCTTGAGCTTTGTGAAGTCTTTACTGCCTCACTATCTAGTTTAATGAGTCGTACTGGCATCTAAAGCAGCCTACTGCCCTACCCTATTTCTGGGGAAAAGAATCGTCACTTATTTTTTAAATACTGGCTGGGTTCAAAGCTCAGAGAGGACTGAGGAGCAACAGAGACGTGTGAATGGTTTCTTTGTTTAGGTCTGGGGATGTTTTTCTTACCCAGCAATGGGAACGGTCCGTGCTAATGTCTAGAATATAAGGCTATTTGTTAAAAGATGTGATTGGTTTACTCTGCAGGTCAGATTTAAATGCTAAAACAAGTTATATAATCCAACGTTTTTCCTTCTGTTTTAAGGACAATTCCTTTTCCTGGTTTTGCATCCAAACAGTCGGCGCTCCACCTTTTACCGAAGTATCTGTTTAAAAAAATCTTACTTCCTGAACTGGCTCTATTGTTCCTGCTATTTAAAATAGGAACGTTAGACTGGGACCTAAGCTTCCCACTCCGTATCCCTTTTTTTACTTACTATCTTGCACTTTATATTTGTGGAATCACTGTGTCATGAGCAGAAAACACCGACAAATTAAACCGTATAAGCAAACTAGTAAGCACCTGTTTACTCGGGTCAAGGCCTTTATTGTTATATAATACCACAATAATGTGTGTCAGTGTAACAAAACTGCAATGAACCACGAAATAAATCAGGTTTACAAGGTGGATGTGACAGGATAACCCACAATCACTGCACTGACTCAGACTATGAGGACTTTATTAGAGCTTTATAAGCAGATCCAACAAAGCCAAACTAAGCTTTTCCGTCTTTTCCATGTCTTTGTTGCTTATCCCATATTTCTGTGCATGGACAGATTATGCAATAGACAGTCTGGGCTCCTCCCTTCCCAGCATAGGGGCCGTCATTTGGCATCAAATTACAACATAAATCACTAAACACGTGTTCTGGGATAATGTGTCAGCACATGTTGTTTTTCCTTTGAGCAAACACGCAAATGTTGACTGCTTAAGTCGCTGGAGCTATCTGATCCAGTTGTGTAAAAGCTAGTCATGTCAGGCCAGACTAGCTTCAAGGGCTGATGAAGCTAAATGTGACAGTAACCCAGATGGTTCATAAACACACACTGAAACACCCACAATTAAAAATAATAACAATAAAACACACAAACAGGAACGTTGCACTGCTGATATTTACTCTTATTTTTCCCCTCTTTATTTCACTTAGAATCAAATCTGAAAGAAATATAGCATCAGTTCGACCCCCCCAGGAGAACCCAAGCTGAGATGAGACATAAAAACTAGTTTAATTATCTGTTAGAATGGAAAAAAAACAGACAGGTAAACATGTAAATAAACACACTTGTCGGCTAGCTAGGTGGCTAACAGGCCGGCTAACTCCAGCTGTTAGCAGGTTAGCTAACGTTAGCTCCGCGGCACAAACCGTCGCGGCGGGTTTGTCTTACCGAAAGTCCTCCTCTGTTTGAAGGGCCGGTCGGACGGCATCTCTGTCGGTCTTATTACACGGTTATAACCGAGGGGGCGGGGGGGGGGACGCGCACTGCGGCCGGGTCACGGCAGGGAGACGGCTGAGGTTTGGCTGCGGGTCGTCGGTGCTCCTTCTCCGGTCAGTCTGAGGAGAGACGGCTCCGACAACAGAGAGGGCGACCAGGCCATGACGTCATCCGCTGCTCTTAAAGGGGCCGCACACCCGTTCTTACCCCGTTATTATAATATAAAAATAAAATAAAACAACATAATATTATAGCCTCCTCTTTATGAAGAGGGCTAATATTTTTTATTCAAAAACAGACACAATGACCTTAAAGACAGAAGATAAAAAAAGACAATACACCGCAACCAGAAATGTTAGACGTTTACAATTACAAATGACTCATTGATCCTTGATAATTATATTATTATTATAAATTCTTAATTCCAATAGAGGGTCTGTGTTAGACTGAGGACCAAAGCCTCTGTAAGAAGAGTGTTATTAGTTTTTTCTTCAGTCGGATAAAACATGCTAAAGGAATTCAAATTCGACCCAAAAGAGACACGATGATGCAAATACACATGGCGACGGGCAAATAACATCAAGTGGTACAAAATGATCACCCAGAGCCCCAAAGTGACAAAAACGGCTGATAAAGTCATAAAACTGACCAAAAATAGACATAATGACACGAAATATACAAAAATGACCCATATGGATACACATGAAAACAGCAACTAAAAATAGATTCTTTAAAGTGGCACAAAACTAAAGACACACAAAGTAATTACAAAATATGAACAACAGACGATACAAAGACCTAAAAGAGATGAAAAATTACAATAAAGCTGCATGACGCAACAATAAAATCTTGTGTACCAGATAAACCCAACACACTGTCTGACCAGCAGCTGCTATTCTGAACTCCAGTGGTGGAAACTCCAAATTTACTGGAGTGCAACAGACTTTTTATTGATGGTTTTTCACTCTTTGGGTGCCACCGAATGGATATTTTACTGTGACAGAGGTTGTCCACAGGGCACAGACCATAATAACCTGGAGTGTGTTATACAATGATTTAGTGCTCCATGTTGAGGGTGTCCAAAGTCTTATAGATTAGAGCGAGAAAGTCAAGTTATTGTAGTTAACTACCAGCTGAGTGGGATAAAGGATAAAACACTCCTGTGATATTAATTTGTTAGAACATGTGACAACTTAGATTCTAGTGTCTGATAGCATCTTTGCACACAAATATTTAGAATATTATGGATCAGGACTGTTGGAGCTGTATAATCCTTATAATGCTTGCTCTTCTCCTGGTGACAGCAGGGGGAGCTCTGTGGCACACAGACGCTGTGCGGCCTTCAGGTGGAGGCCGCACAGGTGATGTCCATTTGGAAAACAAGAAACAAACAGTTTTGGACTCTTCAAGCACAGAGCTGTGGATCAATGTTCATTTGACTTTGTGGAAATTTTATTTGGAGAGAGAAACATCGTACACTTCAGACAGGTGAGGACTAAATGATGATGAAACAAGGTGTGTGTCTGGACTTTGTATGGTTTGTCTTCCTGATAACAACCAATAGAAGTTACATAGAAGTCAGTCACTACAGGGATTATACGTTTATTAGGAGGCCAAGACTCCAAATACGGCAAATCCTCACGTTTAGTTTGTGTTTGATGAATCTGTTAATGAGTTTTGTCACTGACAGAAATCGATAAGTTCACTGTGAAATGTCAGTGTGTTTGTGTTTACCATGTGTCCTCCTGCCCTCAGAAAATAAACACAGAATAAGAAAATCAATAGTTTAGTCACTATTCAGTTTGAGTACTGAAGGTGTAGAGAAACTAAATCAGATATCTGAATGTGCGAATATCTTCCTGAGAGAGAGAGAGCATGAGTCTTTGAAAATACATCATAGTCTTGTGTCGAAGCCTTTTTAACTGTTAATGGATATAATGAAATGCAAAACAAGGTGATTTGACTTTTTTTAATTTCTTAATTTATAAGAAATAACCAACAGGACGTTAACATGGCAAGAACAGAGAAGTATTTGTAGTGTCATTCACTGCTCACCACTGGAATACTGTACTCATAAACAATAAATAACAAACCATAGCTCTTCCCATTAAGATTGAACTGAACCACAAACCCAAACATGTTGTGGTCTCTACTGAGCACATTCATATTTTCCCTGGTGTAGCTTTTTATTCTCACTTCAGTCAGCGCTAAAATAATATGTGATCAGCACAGTGAGATGAGGTTGAGCTGGAATGATGAAACATGGGAAAAAGACATTTGTCTGCAGGGGGACAGACTGTGAGACTCGATGTCTCCATATTCACTTTCATCTACCTGCGCTGCCGATACTTCTTTCTACATATTGTGCATAAAAAGCTTCTGGTAAATTATTTGGATTTACCAATACAAAAAAAAAAGTTTGGCTGTTTAGATATGAAAAACTGAGAGAGAATAATGAGCCGGGAATGCCGATCCTTCAGGTTCAGTCTGACGGGTTCTGGATAACAATTAAGAAATAATCCTTGTCTGTGAAAACAAAGCAAACAGAATATTTAATGAACATTTTAACTCTATCAAGCCCACAGCGGTGTACCACTACCAAAAACTTATGTTTTTAGAGAGCTGTTACTTGACAGTGGTTTTTGTCGACAGTTGTCACACATTCAGTTGATACATTCACAAAGCTAGCTCAGATCTGGATCAGTCTGACTCTGACTTTACTTCTGTGTGTTTCCCCATCAATCCTCATCCTCCAGTGTGACTGACAGGAACTGGCCCCCCCTCTCACCTGGAGCGATCATGATCTCGTTCTTCTTGGAGCGAACCCGCATGAAGGTGAGGTCGTTCTGGGGGTCGATGTCCCGTACGGTGCTCCTGGCCTTCATCACCAGCTGGTGGATCAGTCCTGCGTACTGCACCGTGCTGGAGTTGTCCAGAGTCGTCTTAATGGGGATTCCTGAAGGGAGATAGATGCATTCCCTAGTAAACAGACTAATGTTCATATAGATTTGTATTCTATGTTTGTTTATTTTCAATGCAAAAAAAGGAAGCAAATTTTTTGGGCTAAAAAATTTTATAAATTCCTTTTAGATTTTACAGCTAGTATCATTTACACAATAAACTAATAACCAAAATTTTAACGTTTTATTTAAACTATTTGATGATGCTAACAATAGTTTAATTTGTTACAAGAAATAGATCAGAAAATGATCAACTACTATTCTGACCACTGTTAAAGCCAAAAAAAAAACCAAAAAACAAATATGACGGTTTTAGTCTCCTGCAGAACTTTTAAACAAGACTTCAGGCTCTGGGAGGGTCTTTACTATTATTTATAAACAAAAGCAATTGTTTCTATTGAGAGAAACCATGTATGAGAATGGAGAAGAACAGATCTACAGAGACAGAGAGGAATAAAAAAAAATAAGAAAGCATGTTTTGGTCAAATAAAACAGTCTTGCCTTCTGAGTTGACGATGATGATTCCCTGCACTCCCTTCTGACCCTGGATCCTCTTCAGAGTCTCTTCTACTTCAGCCTGAGAGACACAGAGTGAGTTAGCATCATTTAATTTACCCGCAGAGATCCCACATGTACTCAGAAAACAGCTGATCTGTCAAAACATCCTGAAGTTTGAGGAAATCACTTGACAACGCCCGATTCATTAGCGCACGAAAGCTAGCCGCGGTTAGCATCTCCCTCCAGCTCCGTCTCATAAAACTGCCCCTTCTCCAACAGTCACCACAGAAATGTCGACATTTTCATGAAAGGCGCCGGAGAAGTTCTCCGTTTTTACCATTTTTATTTTCAGGAAGCGAGGAGGAAATCTTTGTCCGAGACCGGTGTGTGGATGTCAGCTAACGGCTAACGGCTAACAGTCCGCTGTTGTTGCTGAGAGCAGCCGACTGAGGTCAACTTCCGGGTCAGCTGAGTCACCGGTGCGTTCACGGTCCACGGCAAAACGTGGAAGATCTGGAAGCTGTTGTTGAAAAACATAATTCACCTCAATTTAGCTGTGCAAAAGGAAAACAATTTAAAGTCCTTTATCAAAATTATACTAAAGTAAAAGAAGAGGGGGATGTAATGTAAAAGAAGGTCATTTACATGGAAATCAACAGCCACATATTTGTAGAAACCGACTTAAGTCTAAAAAAAATCAAAATCAGATCTCAGGCACCTTTAGGGTTATCTGGGATTTAAAAAAAAGAGCAAAAGCTATAAAAGAACAGAAAATGTAACAGTCTGTCTTTACAGAAACAGATAGGACTGATCAGGACTGATTCAGATTAATGGAAACAATCACACCCAACCATTAAAATATGCAAAGGAACACACAGTCAGTAAAAATGCACCTTCTCAGTACTGGTTGGCTGATTAATTAGAAAAAAAAAACTCATTAGCTTTCAACAGTTCACAGCCAAAAAGTCCGACCCGGGAAGCTTGTTGTCGGACCTCCATGGTCTGTAGAGTCTAATAAAAGTTAGTCTCCTTTTACACCAAATATTTTTGGAGGGTTTGTCAGAAAATGTTGTCTAAACTGTTAAAGCTGCAGCAAAAAGGAATCTGTTGGCAAAAGTTTACATTCCAGAAAAAGGATTTGTTTTATACTTTATTACTTTTTTCCCCACTCAGATAAATAAATGTTAAGAATTTAGGCGGAGCCTCAATTTGGAGGAAAACAAACAAACCAGGGCAGGAAGTTCATAGATGATGCCTTCAAAGTAAAACCATGAAGGACACACAGAGGGGTAATTATAAGGTAAGATAAGATAATAATACTTTATTGATTCCTGTTGGGGAAATTTTAATGTCACAGCACCACAAGGCAAGAAAATAGGTGACAAATAAAGAAATTAAATAGGACACAGACAACAATAAGATAAAAAACTGCAACAAGAACAAGGTGACAAAAGTTGCAGATAAATGTGACCACAAAAAATAGAAGTCAGTTAGGTTTGTTTTTTTAGATTTTTATTACACAGCAACAACAGCTATTATTATTATAACCCAGAAAATCATTCCTAATTTTTTCTGATGAAAAGTTTTATTCATCTGATCATGTCTCTGGTACCAAACTGTACTGAAAGTATTTTTATTTTTTATTAAAATAACATTATATATAACAGATATGTCCAAGTGTTGGGAGATTATTAACTGGAGACAAAAGAAGAATAAAAAGTTCTGCAAACAAATGAAAAACAAATAAAAATTTATTCTAATCTAATTTATTATTATTATTATTATTATTAGCTTTTCTTTTTGCAATATGAGATAATCAGAGCAGATGTTTGTCTGTGGAGGAAACAGCCTGAGGCACCTGAAACAATATAATCTATAATAATTCATATTTTACAGCGTTATGATGTGATTTTTTTTTTTTTATGTAAAACTTTAATGTGAAAAGTAATAAATGCTGTTGAGGCTTTAGACGTGTTGCTTTGGATAGAAGCATCTGCAAATGTTAAGATGGAGGACCATTAAATTAAAATAATCAAATAAACGTTCTCCCAGATTGTTGGACACTAAAAAAAAAAAAAAAATCCTCGGGGTGCTTTTATTTTAAAAATCCTCACCGGAAATGTTACCTGAATAGTTTAACTTTTGTTATTTTTAAATGACAAAGTTCGTTTCCGCCCGAAGAAGAGAAGAAGAGATGAACGAGAAGGGCGAAGATCTGGGTGAGTACGCCTCAGAAACCGGACCGTAGTCCAGTCTAGATCCGGGACTTTATCTCCCTCCTGCTCTTTGGAGAAAGGTGCAGGATCCGGGTCTCCACCTGTCAGGAGACCAGGTTTTCTGCTGGTCTGGTTCTCACTGCGGTTCTTGTCTGGACTCTGGACTCTGGATCAGGCTGCAGCTGAAGATTTGTATTTTTCATGTAAAGATTTTTATCAGGTCTGAGTCAGTCTGGTCTAAATAAACTTTTCCTGCATACAGAAGGAGTGTAGTGGATTATGATCTGGATCTGGTCTTATGTGGTGTGGGGGGGGGGGGGGGGAAATTAATAATTTTAAACTCACAATAAGATTAAAAAAAATAATAATCTCAAATTCAGAATCAGCTGATCTTGTCTGATCAGTTCAGACTCTGTTCTCTGTAGAAGCTCAGAGAACCTGAACAAACTAAAAACACACTCTGAATGTTTCCTTCTTTTCCAAAGAAAAGTTCCTCTCATGTGTTTGTGTTGTTCTAGAGCTGATCTGAAGTTTCTATCTTTATCTGATCAGGAGTTCTGCTCATTAATGATGAAAAATCAGCTCTAAATATCTGATTGTCTTTATTCCGTCAACACAATAAACTAAGAAACACACATGACTGATCCAGAGACTCTGATTGGCTGTGACATCACCCACCGGAGCCAATAGGAGCGTCCGACATAGAGACGTGACTCTAGACGTCACCATCAAAGATGGAGGATGATGATGGACGGATAAACACATCACTTAACCTTCCCCTTAACTATTAACTCCAAAGTTACCAGTTGTTGCTTTCAGCTCCTACGAAAACACGACAGAAACAACAGATTTTTATCAGCTTGCAAAATGTTAATTGTGTGTTTGTGTTTGTGTTGTTGGGAGTTAAAAAAAAAAACAGACATACACAGATTTATTAATGCTAAATTCAATATTCCAGATCTATAAAAAGTTCTTCCTGGAGCCAGATCAGCGTCCACGTGGACTTGTGGGATTATTTTGGACACTTTGTCCAAACTGTCCTCATTAATCAGACCGGCTTTGTTCTCACATTCCCCTCCTCCCACCTTCTTTGTGCGTTTCTCT
Organism: Remorina albescens; assembly: GCA_034769265.1. Taxonomy (NCBI): domain Eukaryota; kingdom Metazoa; phylum Chordata; class Actinopteri; order Carangiformes; family Echeneidae; genus Remorina; species Remorina albescens. The sequence continues at coordinate 27,776,280 of CM068494.1, forward strand.
CTTTTAATGAGTCTCTATCTCGCTCCCTGCCTCCCCCATGCTGTTCTCATACTCCGTCCATCTCAGAACAGATATTTTCCAGGGGAGAGGCGGGGAGGGGGACGCCCTGGCGCTGATATTTTTGTCCCTCAGACGGAGGTTATTGTGTGCAGCTCCACGGAAACACACAGACTCGGCTGTATTTTTATCAGCAGGGGCAGCAGGGGCTGGAAGAAAAGTGTTGTGTTGCTGAGAAAGTGTTTTTGTCGAGCGACATTGTGACGCAAGTGTTCAGAAACCTCACGGTGCCCCGGAAGAGTCTCAATCATCTATTGTGTGCATTTATGTATAAATAGAAACGTTACAGTCTTTGGTTGATTTGGTTGATGCTGCAGCAGGAGACGTACACACCTGTTGTGCAGCATAAGCACACATTATATGTGTGAAGGAAGCGTCTCCTGAAAACATTTATCGAGCTAATAAATCAGGATCATTTTCCCATAGACTGTCATTCAGTGTGAACTATTAATGAGTGTAAACCACCAGCCATATTTATGGTTTGTTTCATATTTTATAGACAGTAATATGAAAATAATAGTCTTGTAATTGAATTCATTAAATATAATTCTCATAAATATTTTTGGTGGTCGAAATCTGGAAGGCAGATTTCTGGGTCGACTTTTCCAGCGTTGACGATGAAAACAAATGGAAGGTTGTTTTTGTTCAGTCGAGTCTCGGCGGCGTTAAAATGAGAAGAGAAACACTGAAGTCGCTCTTCAACCTGTTTGGACGACGGCTGTTTTTACTGAAGTCACCAAACTCCATTCAGATGAAAACCAAAAATAAACAGTTTGGACTTCAGGAGATTCATCGATCACACTCACACACGCCTGCTGTTGTGTTGTTCTTCTTGCACTTTGTCGCTCAGTTGGTTTTATTTGAGTTCAGGAAACGTCTCGTTGTCCGCGACGTCTCTCTTTGTTTATTAACTCAGTGCACATTTTTCCTGATGAGTTTATGGACGTTCATTTTTTAAATGATTTCCTCCTCTGAATTTTAAGTTGTAACTCATCTAGTATTTAATTCCAGATTTATATATATTGTCTTTTAATCTAAATATATATTCTTTATTATGTTGTGTATTTTGTCACTCTGTAAATCACTTTGTGTTGCTAAAGTGATCATAATATAATTATGTAATTGTACTTGATGTACATGATTTTGAAAAATATGAATATTGACCTGTTGAGAATCAGATAGAACGAAAAAATTTGCATAAAAACAGAAAATATACTTAAATAAAAAAAAAATGTAATTTAAAGTACTGATTTAAAGAGGACGTCATCTTTGTACTAATATTATCTTTTCTCTCTTGTTCTCTCTCCTTTCAGGGACATTTGACCCGAACATACCTGAGGAGGGCCCTTCGGCGCCCCCTCCTGGTTGGCTGGATGACATACATGGATACCAGGGACACAAAGGAGAACGTGAGTTCTTCGGTTCTCCGCTGCTTTCTGTTGTTTTGTCTTTGTTTATTTTACACTCAATATCTTCCACCTTTCTTCTCGTCTGTTTTCTTGTGTTCGTCCAGAGGATGATAACTCCCCGTTTTACCCGCCTCCCCCTGCCTACAACCCCCAGCCTGAACTCGACAGGAACACTGTGGTGCCCGACATCAGGTGATCATAATAACAACAAACTTTTTTTCCAGGAAAAAAATAAAAGACACTCTGGGTCTGATTTAGAGCCTATGGTTGTAAATTGTGCATGTTTAAAATAGCAAAAGACCGAGGAGGGAACCCTGAGGAACACCGCAGTGGAAATGGGCAACAAATCTTCAGAGAACAAAACACACACATCAGTATTTCACTTAATTTTTTAAAATACTCTGCTGGTGATTCTGTGCGCTCATATGAAGGCATGTTGTGACCACAGCTGTCAACACCTTCTGTGTGTTTTTATGTATTTTATCCCACCAGAGTCCCGACAGTATCGGAGGACGTGGCCAGAGATGCTCTCCTCAAGTTTGTGGAGTCCAAATGGAGGTACAGCTCCAAACCTGCCAGGAACCTGACCTTCAAAGAACTGAGTCCCATCACTGTGTACCGGGTACGAACAAAATATACATCCAGCAACTCACCGGGACTTTTCATGGCAGAGAAACTGTGAAGAAGGGAAACACAAATAACATGTTGTATAACAAAGAAAAGACAAAAGGTTATAACGTTTTATTTTTCAACTTTATTATTTATGAGTTTAAGAGCAACTGCAGCAGCAGCATGAAATTTTGGAAATTCTTTGAACAAACTGAAATCTAGAGTTTAAAGATTTGTGTTTAAAGCCCCAAATCCATCAAGACCATCACAGCATGACCCCCATTTCAACCCTGGGACCTGATTTTAATGTAGCTTAAAGCTCTAAAGGTAGATGTTAAAGGTCTGCGTGGTCTACAGGTAGACCTCCATGTGGTCTTTGATCATAAAGCAGGTCTAGGTTCCGTATTCATGTTTTCGGCGTCTTCCTGTTGCAGTATCGGTTGGAGACCTACACCGAGAGCAGAACCAGCGCCTGGAAGTTTGAACCCTACAACGGTAAAGCTCTGAGCCAACAGCAAAAATAATCCATCTTCATGAATGTTAATGTGGATTAAAAAGAAATGGACCCGTCTGTGTCACCGAACAGATCCTGGACCGGTCCAGGACTGGTCCTGGATCTGAACCTCCAGGATGCAGTCTACATCTCTGCAGGGAGATTCCAACTGATTCTGCTGTCCTGGTCCTTTTCCCTCCAACAGGACAGGCAGTGGACGGTCCTGAGTACGGAGCGCCCCCCCCGCCCTGGGACGTCTCGGTGACGTTACCTCATATCTACACCGACGTGGTGATGAAGGTCCGCGTGCCGCATACGTCCTTCATCAAGGTCCAGCTTCTTCCTGTCTCAGTTCTTTGTTTTCTTGGTTTGCTGAAGTTGTTACCGACTTCGTTGTTGTTTGCGTGTGTGTGTGTTTCAGGTGTGTCACACATGTCGGGGCTGTGGGAGAACTCGGTGTGTTTCCTGCTTCGGTCGAGGGATGGTGAGAACGTTCTTTTCTTCATTTCATGTTCAGTCCAAATCCATAAATTTGTCTGTTCAGACTGTTGTGTTTGTGTGACAGCTCCGCCTGGTGGTGAGGATGATAACAAGTTATAAACAAGCGTACAAACAGTAATTTGGATTATTGTGTTGAATCTGAATTAATAATATAATAAAAGGAGCAGAAACTTTCATTCAGGCTTTACAGGTTTGTGTCGTTAAGTTGTGTTTTAAACTTTGATTTGTCTTTTATTGATATTAGCTTTATTAGTTTTTTATTCAAATTTTATTTCATTCATCTGTTTTATTTTGTTGTATTTTATTCATGTTTATATTCCATTTATGATGCCAGCTTTATATTTTATTTAATCAACTTCTGGGATTGTTCGGTCTCATTGATATTATTTTATCTTACTTTTTACTGATATTATATCATTATTGCTTTTTATTCATATAAAACATAAAACTTTTTTTTTCATGTGCTGCACTGTAGTACAACTTTGCATTATTACAGTTTTGGGCATCTCAGTTTTCTTTGGTACTTTTTAATCCAAATGAGATTACAAACACAATTCAAAACTACCATTTATATTAAGTGGAAGCAGTAATACTAATAATAATAATAATAATAATAATAATATAGCAGGCATTGTTACATAAACTCAGAATTTTAAGGGAATAACATGTTTCATCTCAGTGTAAACTGATCAGCTGATCAGTTGACTCAGCAGACCTTCAGTGTGTTACTGTAGCTCCGTGTAATAATCACAGTGCAGCACGGTGGAAACGAACCATCGGCAGTAAAACCGTCCTCTGATTTTGCAGAAGCGCTGCACTCACTGTCACGGACACGGACACTCCAGGAACCAGAGATGCACCTTCTGTTACGGCCGCGGCCGCCGGAGGTGGGAATCCAAATCTGCCTGCTCTCTTTTCCGGCTGAATTTTCTTTCAGCGTGCAAAAATCCTCAACAAAACCATTTGATCTGCTGTGGATGTAAAAATATTCACCCAGCTGGATGTTTTCTTCTTTTCCTGCTTATATAAACTGACACAAATTCACATGTGGAAGTGAAATCAGGTTTCTGCAGATTAAAGTCCGTTCATTAAAAATGGAAACGGGATTAGAATGATAATCTGAATTATTAATGAGCTGAGTCCTGGACTACCTGTGTGGACCTGGTCTGAGGAGACTGTAAAATCTTTCTGTCACCTTTCTCTGATCTCCAGGTGCATCGCCTGTCATGGCCGCGGCTTCAAGACCTGCCATCTCTGTCACGGCAGCCAGAATCTTCTCCATTTCATCCTGCTGACGGTGACGTGGTGAGTCCAAACTGCACGCCCCCAAAACCCGTCCGAGTCTTCCCTCCTCCTCATGGCCTTTTGTTTTTTGTTTGTTTTTTACGGTTCTGTAGGAAGAACAACATCAGCGAGCACATTCCAGACCGCCAGCCCGACTTCCCCGACAAGAAGTTTGGGCAGGTGACCGGAGATGCTTTCTTTGTGGACGAGAGTCTCCTGGTAAAAACAGAACTCTTCCTTTATATGAGCATCAAACTCAACATCCAACCTGAGGCCTCGGTGACCCAACGGTCCTGCTGTCCTTCCAGGTTTACCCCATCCAGGGTTTCCCAGAACAAGAGATCTGTGAGGCCTCCAGACGGCTGATCACCGATCACCTCAACCGCTTCAGCTCCACCTGCCGCATCCTGCAGCAGGTACAGCAACACGATGCAACAACACAACTGCTGTCAAGTGACTTTCCAAATAAAGCTCCTGTAAGCCGTCATCACTGCCACCAGGTGTCGCACTAGACCACCGGGATCCGAGTCTCTGTCAGCTGAGTCAAACTGGCACTGTTTGGTTCACAGCAACGGGGACTGTTAGCCAGAAAGTGACAGCAGCATCTGCAGCACATTTATAAAACCGATAACAGCAGATTACCTGCCGTTAGATAAAATAAAATGAGATGAGATAATCCTTTATTAGGCCCTCAGTTACAGCAGCATCAGACGTGTAAGACAGACAATAGAAGCTCACAGGAATAACGAGCTAAAAACAAGAATCTAACCAACAGATACTTACAAAGAAAACTGGCAGCTGAACTGCACAATTCAACTGTGTTATCGAGCTTCTGGAGCCGTTGCTAACAGAAACAGACACACAACATCTCGCAACATCAAGTTACTGACACGAGAGGTTTTGGGTTTTGGGTTTTTATCCATGTTTTAGATGTTTCCTGATTCAAATGATCAGCTCGTCATCGAGCTCTGCTGATAAGGAGCCACTCCTTTGAATCAGGACAGTAGATGCAGGACCGGAGACCCCTGATCTAAACCATGACTCCTAATGTTTGATTTGATGGAGTCTGGCTGACCCGGTTCGGGTCCCGTCAGTCCGGTCTCTGGTCTCACTTCTGATTCTGCTGCTGTAACAGAACCTTTAACCTGGATGCTCTTTCTGTTGCTTCGTGTCTCCGCAGCGTCAGACCATCGAGCTGGTTCCCCTGACTCACGCTCATTACTACTACAGCGGGAAAGTCTACAGCTTCTTCGTCTACGGGATGGAGAACAAAGTGTTCGCCTCAAAATACCCCTCCGCCTGCACTGTTTTATAAGTGAGATTGAAGGTGGTGTCGATGAAGTAACAGCCCCAAACACTCCATATCAGTTTTAATGTAATATATAATATTATAAATCTAATAGAGATGAACAGAGAAGAAGTAGGAGCTTCTGAATGTGGCCTTAATGTCAACAATGAAGTCTGTGTGCGATGAGCCCGACGCCGTGTAATCCTACAGGCCTGCAGGGGTCAAAGGTCAATGTTTGGATTATCTATGAGCACACATTCATAATTAATTATGTTTTTTTCTTGGTTATTATCATTTCTGACCTCATTTTTTCAGTTTATTCCCTAAAATGGAAGTTTTTATATCAGATCGATGACGAAATGTCGTCATGGTGAGTTTAGATTTGGCGGTTTTTCCTCTTAAACACAAGAACCTTTTTGGTTGACTGACATTCATGCGACAGCTTCTGTTAGTTATTGTCCTTGTTGTGTCTTGTTTTGTATGAAGAACGTCATTTAGATGTTAACGAGGTGAAACTAAAGTGAATGTACTTGTTTAACTGAATTAGTTTAAAGTACAGACCTTTTTTTTAACACCTCTCTTTAGATTTAATGATATAAAATAACTTTGAGCTCATTTTACAGAATGAATTATGAATCCTGCTGAAGCACTTCTCCATATTAACGTCACCTTTCCCGCTCTCAAAGACCTCATTTTTATTTTCTACTATATTTATTTAAATTTAGACTGAAAGCTGCGAGTTCGTCCGCACTGATCTGTGTTGTTGGATAAATTCTGACGTCTGTCATCATCAAACATCCAAAGAAAGATAATTATGTCTATAATTAATTATATTTATAATTAAGATAAACAACTGTTTTATTCCTGAACTGAACTCTTTAAGTTAATTCATTATTTCATCGATTGGCTGAAAAAAAATTGCTCAATCAGAATAACATTTTTCACTTTTGACCAAGAAAATAGGCTCAGCAGATTAAAGGTGACAGTTACGATCCAGTTTTTGACATTTAGTCATAATCATACCAGTCAGATATTTGTGTTAGGAAACCGAATAAACCGAATTCCTGACAGTTTACACATAAAGACTTTTGTCTGATACAACTTGTATAAACATTTTTATTCTGCTGTTTTTATTCTTTCAACTCATGTTGTCTCCGTTTATAAACTTCTCAGTGATTGTTACCAGTTTCATATTTTTATATAAACCTGTCAACTCCAATCTTGTAATCCATTTGTCTATTATGAGTGAAGTAACAATTTAAAGTGCGTTGTTGTTTCATAAAAAAACACAATAAAAACAAACGCATCCAAATAAAGTCGATGATAAACGTTAATTTGACCATTTTAATGTGTCTGGCTCTTCTCTCTAAAAACACTGGAATCATTTTCGAGCTAAATCTGGATCCTCAGTTTGGGCTCAGGATGGTTGTGTTCATGGTCCCTGTCAGTCGTCCGTAAACTGTGGTTGGCTGTTTTTTTTTGTGGACTGAATTGAGTCACAGACTAAATTACTGCCCGACCAACTCCAAACCGTCCCAACCTTTAACTCCATAAGTGTCTCTGCAGTGCCTGATTTCAACACATTCGTTCTGAAGACTAAAAATTAAAAACTGCTGAGGAGGGAGAGTTAACTCCTTCACTGTCAGACGATATGTGGGGTTTGATTTAAAGCTCCTCGGCATCCCCTCTGAGTCTGAGGTCGTCCAGATGTGACCAAAAAAGGTGAAGCCCAGATTTGGAAAATCCTGAGGGGGGGGGGGGATATTTTGTTTTCCGTACTCTCACATTTTGACTTTGAACCCCGTTTTCCTTTTCTGACCTCACGGAGAGACACCGATTCATGTTGGAGCCGTTGTGTCCCGTCTTGGCCTTTAAAATATGAATGTAATTGTTGATTTCTTCAGTTTTTGTTTAATCAAACAAGAAGTTCCTGAAGTTGTGAGCAGAAAAGTCAAGACGAAGTGTCGTTATGTAATTTAAGCGATTAGAGTCACATGTTGTGATTCTTTTCTGTAGAGTTAACAAAAGTAGGACACAATGCAATATAATATAGTGGAAATATGTGCTGTTTGAATGTAAAGTATTTTTATGAATAAATTCATATATTCTTTTCAGAATTTGACATTAAAAGCAAAAGATAATCTCGTGAAATCCAATGCAACGTTTAAGATTAAACCAGACAAGATGTTTTCACACTAAAGTGCTGAGAAGTTTCACTTTAATGAAGATTTGTTTAATTTTTTAAACCTTTTTTATGAGGTGGATGATCAGGTGAGACAAGAAAGCCAGTTCATGTTAACGTTATCTCTTTTCCAACAATAAGAGATAAACGATGAAAAGGAGAATAACCACAGCTTTGTGTTTCTTCTTCTTTTCTCAGATTTATATATATATTTTTTTAGGATGTAAATGTCTGTTTAATTTATTCAAACCAGAGTAATAACAGTCTGGATCCTGTTGTTCAGGACCTCAGACTCAGGGGGTCCAGTTTTAGACTCTGTTAACAAACCATCCCCACAAGGGGGGGACGCTCGTCTTTACTAAATAAAACACACAACATGCAAACGTGTGTTACTGACATCTTATGATACGGGAAATGTAATAATTCAAACCTCTGAAAGTGAAATGGAAAGTCCATCTCAGACCAGATCCAGATCTCAGTGTCTAATCAGCATTTTGTTCTGGGTAAAATATAAAAAGGAAAAACAAGTGAATAAATAATATGTGTGGAGACGTTGATGTGATCTCAGTCATCTCAGCTGTCGTGTTTAAGTGTATTTGACAACATGAAGTGTATATTCTGTGTATTAAACAGCAGTTTGTCTGTTCAGTGAACTGACAAACTGAAAACGACTGAGAAAAAAAACCTTAAAAACAGGCTTTTAATTAGGCCGGAGAGAATATTTCAAAAAAAGGATGTTATCATTGTCTTTTATATTCACTTCAGCAGGTTGAAGAATCTGATTACCTTTTCCAACATTTATTTAGTTTGTTTGTGTTTAAATGATTTTAGTCCACACAAACATAACTCTACAAATAATTTCAGCTTGTTTACGTTATTTTATATTTACATCCATGTTTCATAAAGTACATGTGATTTAAATCACCTTTGACTGACTCTAATTATAACAGATGAATAAATTCAGTTTTTATTTTCTTAAAAAAAAAAAAAAAAGACTAAAGCGTGGTGGAAGCGGAGCTGGTGTTTCCGGGCGGCCCCTGAACGCAGCAGTGATTCAGAGGGGGCGTGGCTCCGCAGCTGGACACATGTTCAGTTTGTTTATAGCGCGCGGAGACTTAAGGTGACTCGCGAGACCGAGTCCAGAACCCGGTCCTGTTCTAGACCTGAGGTGGATTAACTGGGACACCAGAGACCCGGAGACCCGGACCAGACCCGGACCAGACCCAGACCCGGACTTGAGCTCGGTGAGTTTTATTCTGAAATGCGTCCCAGCGCGGATTTGGCACCTGATTGGAAATTAATGTCTTGAGTGTTCCGGATCATCCAGACCTGGTCTGAGGTCCCGGGTTTGTTCCCCGGTCTGAGGACCCGGAGGTCCAGGTCGGAGGGGGGCAAAGATCCTTATCACTTAATTGGTGCTCAATAAGGAGCTTCCAGGAGTCCTGGAAGGAGTTTGGAGGTCTTTGAGGAATCTTTGGTTCGTTTTTAATGAAATTCCAGGACTCTGGGTCGTTGTCTTGTGGTTACAGGACTCTGGGTCGTGGTTTTGTGGTTCCAGGACTTTGGGTTGTGGTTTTGTGGTTACAGGACTCTGGGTCGTGGTCTTGTGGTTACAGGACTCTGGGTCGTGGTCTTGTGGTTCCAGGACTTTGGGTTGTGGTTTTGTTGTTCCAGGACTTTGGGTCGTGGTCTTGTGGTTACAGGGCTCTGGGTCGTGGTCTTGTGGTTCCAGGACTTTGGGTTGTGGTTTTGTTGTTCCAGGACTTTGGGTTGTGGTTCCAGGACTTTGGGTTTTGGTCTTGTGGTTCCAGGACTTTGGGTCGTGGTCTTGTGGTAACAGGACTTTGGGTCGTGGTCTTGTGGTTCCAGGACTTTGGGTCGTGGTTTTGTGGTTCTAGGACTTTGGGTCGTGGTTTTGTGGTTCCAGGACTTTGGGTCGTGGTTTTGTGGTTCCAGGACTCTGGGTCGTGGTCTTGTGGTTCCAGGACTTTGGGTCGTGGTTCCAGGACTTTGGGTTGTGGTCTTGTGGTTCCAAGACTTTGGGTCGTGGTTTTGTGGTTCCAGGACTTTGGGTTGTGGTTTTGTGGTTCCTGGACTCTGGGTTGTGGTCTTGTGGTTCCAGGACTTTGGGTCGTGGTTCCAGGACCTTGGATCGTGGTCTTGTGGTTCCTGGACTTTGGGTCGTGGTTTTGTGGTTCCAGGACTTTGGGTCGTGGTTTTGTGGTTCCAGGACTTTGGGTCGTGGTCTTGTGGTTCCAGGACTCTGGGTCGTGGTCTTGTGGTTCCAGGACTCTGGGTTGTGGTCTTGCTGTTCCGGGACTTTAGATGGTCCTTGAAGGTTTTCAGAGTCCTTGGAGGACTTTGGTGGTTTTTAGACGGTTTCCAGGACCTGGGCTGGTCCTTGAAGATGCTCCAGGAGCTGCTGTCTGATTTCCAGGTTTTGAAGGATCGTTGAGGGTTTTGGGGAGTTTGATTCAGGCTCTGTGTGACCTTTGACCAGAGGGGGCGGGGCCTCACCTCAACTCACCTGTACGTGTCACCTCAGTTACCTGCCGCAGAGTTTATTTTCAAAATAAAAGCCCATAAAAGAGCAGACAGGACAGTTTGTCTCTGCTGACTAAACCTCCCACAATTGTCCTGCCCTTCCTGTTATGGAGTTCAACCCCCCCAAACTGTACAGTCACTGTGTGGGTCTGCTGCTTCCTGCAGTGTGTGTGTGTTGAGATTGTTGTTTTCCTGGCTGTATTGTGTCATTGTGTCTCCTCTCCTGCTGTCATGATGATAAAAGAGTAACGCTGTTGTGCAACTCGTGGGACGCATTGTGTATTTGTGTGTGTGTGTGTGTGTGTAAATTTTTCTCCACTTACTGTTTTAACTGAACAACAAAGAATAAATTGTTGTGTTTTGTTTAGTTTTTTTATTTTGAGTTGTATTTTGAAATGAGAAACTTTTTCTGTTTGATGAATTTCATCCTGTTTTAATTGTTCACTTTGTTTATTTATTTTTTTTTTAACCATCATGAAAAAAAAACAAATATTCAGTTTAATATAATAAATGAAGAAATGAATGTGATCGGACCAACAAACTGGGAAGTTGTGTTTCTTGTCTTGTCATTCTTGCCGTGATAACTTTTGGCACAGATGGTGATTTTGTCTGGAAACTGGCGGATTCCTCGAGTGTCTTCATCCATTTAGTGATAATTGTGGCGGGGCGGGGGGGGCTCCTTCATGTGTGTCTAATTTCTCGATGAGTAAAATTTATAGAAAGGAATTACGAGTATAAGTCTGACGAAGAGAACGTGGACACTCAGTTTTAGTCAGAACTGGATTCAGGTTTTCTGAAGACCTGAGCCGTCCCAGACCTCTTTGAAGCTGCTGTCTCTCTTTACCTTAATGCAGCTTTGAGTGGAGCCTGTTGAAGATACTTGACTCCCTCTCAGTTCAGCGGAGGACTGGGGGGGGGTTGAAGTGGGGTCTGGACCGACTGGGACCAAACTGGGAGGTTTTGACCCACAGCAGAGTCAGATAGACATCGCTCAGCGTGCGGCGGCCTCGTTCTGCTTCCAGTCAAGTCGACCGTCCCGTCGCTGCGGGACCAGGATCAACAAAGACCCCAGATTAAGGTCTTATCTGGTGGCTGTCGGCCAAAGTGAAGTGGAGTTCAAAGCTGCAGCACTTTCACTTTTTGTTGCGGTGACGCTGAAAACTTCAGCAGAGAAAACCGAGTCTGCAGATAGAAACTCAGAGCAAACTGCTAAACAGCAGCTGCACTTTTATTTTTGAAGATGGCAGAAGATGTTTCTGTGAAAGAACATTTTCTAGATGACACAACTAAACACTCACAGATGAACTGACCCCCCAAAACATCCCTGAAAGACCAAAAAAGGATCCTTATTGGACAGAACAGGAAGTAGGAGGTAAGGAACGTGAAGCAGCAGAGAATCCAGCTGATTTTCATCAATCTAAAATCAAAATAACATTCCCGTCGTCGCCTCAGCTGTTTTTTCATCAGCTGCAGCACAACAAGCGATGCTCTTTGTGTCCAGATGTCACTGAATGCATCACCCGTCTCCTGTCGCCTGCTGTGTCGGTTTATTTCTCTTTAACTGACACAAAACACACGATTCAAGCAAAGTGTTCGAATGTACACAGATTTTAGAGGCGTCGTGTTTTCTGACTGCTGCTCCTCTAACTGGAGCGAGACGTATTTTTGTTGGCACGTCAGGTATTTCTCAGTTTACCACATTAACATTTGCACCTCAGCCTCTCTGCCGTCCTTCAGGGAGGAAGGGATGCTTTTTTTTTTTTTTTTAAACTGCTGATATCTAGCGACGTCTGGCAGCAATAAGAAAAACATTTCCAATAAATCTTGAGTGTGCAGCAGGTGAACGGGATTCACCCAACCATCCAGAAAACCACAACGAAAACAAATCCAGACGTCTTTTCTGTCTGAATAAAAGGCAGCTGGCTGAAAAGCCCCGTCGGTGCAACGCCAGCTTCTTCAAACGCCGATTGAATATCTAACATATCAGCACCAAACTAACGAAACTGACCACAAACCTGAACTTCGGCTCAGAGGGAGTTCATCTCAGGATGAACCTGCTGCCTCCGAATGTGTTCTCAGATTCAGCGTGAAGATTTTGAAACATCTTCTCTGCTGGCAGCTCCCTGCTGGTTTGGATTTGAAGGCTGAACAGGCCTCTGAACCTCCAGAGGATCTCTGACGGGATGCTGTATAGAAATATTAGCTGTAAAGGGGTTGAACATGTGACCTGTCAGTCAGCGGAGGGCTGGTCCGACTCTCAGGCCGGACGGCGTTTCGTGTTGTGCAAGATGTTTCCTGTAATCGGACCAGGTGCTCTCTATCCTTGAAATGTGCCTCTGATTCTCCGTGGATGTAAAAATGTGTTTGTCTGTGTGAACCCGGATCTGTTTTTCATTCTCCCGACCTCTCGATCGGATTCGCTGGGATGGTGAAAGTGTTTAATGTTCCTCCCTTCGCTCTGAACATTTAGACTCCTCCAGATGATGGAAACTTTCCTCTGAGGTCTTCCAGGTTGATGTGATTTCATCACACCAGTTCTGCAGCTGCTGCTTCAAGCTGCCAGTCATCTTGAGCTGGATTCATAAAGATGATTTAGACCGGTCTGAGGTGTTGGACCAGGAGACGGATCAGATACAACAAATATTCAGATTTAAATTCATCTCTTCCAGAAAGCAGTTTAGTCCGACAGAACAGCAGCTGAGGTCTGAGCTGTGTTTAGCCTCGCAGCAGAAAAGGAAGAATTTAACATTCCATCCGTCCACCGTCTTCAGGGTTCATCTGCCTAACAGTGATTTTGGAGGAAAAGCCGATTTGGTCTCCAAAACAGGGAAACGTGGCTAACTTCCTTGTTTCGCAAATAAAATTTCCTTTTAAATGAATTTTCCATATGATGAACGTTTTTGGAAGCATTTTCTTTGTTGGCCATTTTTCTAATATTGAGAAAAGTATTCATTCATCCATCCATTTATTTTAAGGTTTGGCTTCATAGAGTGAATAAAAATAAACTGATGGATTTAGATTGGTTTCATATCTAAATCTTCCTGATTCAGGAGTGTTTTGAGCTTACATGGATCAATGACCTCCTCAGTATATCACACTTTATCCTCTGAGGCCATAAAAACTTCCTTTGTTGGATCTTTAAGTGAATTTCTGCTGACATTTATCGCCCCTGATCCGTCTGCCCTCCCCCCACTCCGCCGTAAACTCACGCACCGGGGGACATTAAAAGTTTACAAGTGACTTTGTGAAAAGGGTGACGTCCGCTGATCCCGACCGGCTGCTCGTTCATTCCAACTCTGTCCGTCCAGCTCGGCCTCAGAGAGCCAGACGTCTTAACTCACCACGTCAGCTCACAGGAGCCTTCGCCGCGTGGCGAGGAGGCATCGACGTGATGAAACGTTTATGAAGAGTGAAGGTTAAAGGTCAGAAGAGAAGCTGTAGGAGGTTTGCGTTTTGTTGTTGGAAAACTGCAGATACAAATTGGAGCGATAACCTGAGGGGACTTAAAGGTCCCGTATCTTACACTTATAAGCGTTTTATTTTGAAGTGTTGACACAGGAAGACATATATCTGAGGGCAGTGACTGCTTCATTGTGACATCATAAAGTCCCAGAAAGCCTGACGGCCGGTTTCTTCGAGGTTGTGAGCATTTCTCTGTGGACTGAGAACCTGGACCTGGTTTATAATGAAAGACCACATGAAAGTCTAAATGTGGACCTTTTTAAAATCTTAGATCCACAACCAAAGTGTGAAAATAAAGAATCGACAGTTATTTTGTCCTCAGCAGCAGCAGATATTTCCAATATGTAGCTCAAAGGAGAAAAATGATGAAATCAAGTCCAGTCAGTTTGTCCAATAACCCAAATCACACGTTTGCCTCTGGGAGCTTTTACGATCCGAACAATTTACAACGTCCCGTGTGCTCAGACGTTTGGAATTGATGAGGAAAAAAACTCCCCCCCAGAATTCCCCCTTTAAAGAAACAGAAGAACGGAAGAGGGATCGCTCAAACAGCAGCTCAGGAGATCAGCAGTTCGGCGTTACAGAGTTTAAGACTCAGCTTCAAATCTCAGTTGTGTGTCTGTTAACAACACTTCCAGCTGATATCTCACATTAAAGGCCAACAATAAAGATCGAGTCCAGCAAAGTGTTTCCCTTTGAGGCCGTTTGAGGATTTATAAGTGAAACAGTTTTCTAACCTTCATCGATCTTTTAGTGGTTTTCATTAAATTTCAGGTCCTGAACTGAAAACAGAAGAATTTTGACTCACCTGATATGAATCATTAGAGTCATCAGTCATTTAAGTCAAACATCTGTGGTTACATATGAGGTGTGTGTGTGTTTCGTTGGGAAAATTACATTTCATTCAGGAAAAAGATTAATGATAAAATAATATAACACCCGCATCCAGCTGCAGACACACACACACACACACACACACAGAATGTCTTCCTGTCGCTGCTAATGAATGAATGAATCCAGGTTTCTCTTGTTCGTTCGAACGAGCCCAAAACTCCCTCCATGTTTATTTTTTAAATGACGTTGAATCCCGTCTCTGTTGGCGGGGAGCGTTCACGGCAGACCGAGCTCTGATGTGATGTCGTTCCTGAACGTTCCCTTCCGATTGGCTCAGGAATCCCCGCGGCCTCGAACTCGCCGGACACGACGTGAGCTGATCTGCTTCAGAAATACGTGTGTGTGTCTGTGCTGATTCGTTTTCAGGATATTTAAATTTTGGATTCGTGTTGATTGGAAAATTATTTCTGATTTACTTTTGGTGTGAAATGGTTACACACAGTAGGAACGCCCCCTAATGGGACATTCTCCCATAGACTTCATGTCCCAAAGACTTCAAATCAAAGCGACTGGTTGACTTGGATTGTTTAAAGAGCGCGAAAACATTTTGGCTCAAACTGTATGAAGGGGGGGGTCAGAGTTCATTACATCTTGTTGCTGAATCGATTCAGAACCTTTTCGATATTTTCACAGATTTCTCGGGACTTCAGTTATTTTCTGATTTTCTGCACCACGTTGTTTAAATTCATTGATCACAACAACAAAAATACGTCAGATTTGTTTAAAGATCTTTCGGATTTAGGTTTTCTTTATTCTTTATATTCCTTCAGGTGTCGTTGTCCTGTGTGGACTTTGTTCAGGATAAATGTGACTTCTTCTTTCTGTCCAGAAGTTTTTCTCGTCTTAAATTAACCCCCTTTTTTTTTTTTTTTGTGATTTTTTTCTTACATGCTTTTGTGATCTGAACACAAACAAAACATAAAAGACAGATTTTATCCAGAGAGAGCGGACCTGACCAGATGTTTGGTTTCAGCGGGGAGGCTGAAGGTTAAGTGCTTGGCTCTGTGACGCTGCAGAAGTAGCTGATGAGGGAGGCGAACCTCTCCTGTCTCTGTTTTTTCTTTTTTTTGGGGGGGGGGGGCTCTGCGGAGTGAGAAGTAAATTCCACCGACTGGATCGACGATCCGCGGCCTTCACCTCGCGGGCTCTCCGTGAATGAAGCTTGATGCTGTCAGTTGGAGTTGCTCAGAGTTTCGTCATCCCGTTGTGGGTTATCATAACAGTGGTTATTAAAATCTAAACTCTGCAGCCACGCCAGAGTGATGAAGAGCCCAGAAAAACATCCTCTTCGTCTTCCTCCTCCAGCCCACAGTTTTCCCACTCGGGGAGCCCCTCGTGTTTGGAGAGCTGCACACAAACACACACTCCTGTGAGGCAGAGAAATTCCCCACCTTTTTTAATGCGCCGGTTCTCTCACCACAAAAGACACACAACACACGCCCAGCCCTGGAGAAAGAGACACAATGGAGGACAAAAAGAGACGGAGACTCCAGCCTGTCTCCACAATTACTGTCAGGACTCTCCCACAGGTCGGGGTTAGTCTGTGTGTGTCTGTGTGTGTGTGTGTGTGTGTTCTTATTGTCGTTAGTACACTTATACTGAAGGGTTGGGAAAACACTCTGCTTTGTGCGACAGGGAAGAGTGTGTTCTTGTCTGAATGTTTGTCTGATCATTTCTGAGTGTGTGTTGTGTTGAATTAACGGCAATCTCTGGAGGTTGGTGTGTCCAAGTGTGTGTGTGTTTGTGCGTCCTCCAGGCGATGGTCATTCATGGCTGCAGAATGACCCCATTGTGGTAAATAATTGTTAGGATGCTCTGTGTTTGTTTTTTGTTTTTCCTTCCTCCTCTGCTGTTTCCTGTGTGTGTTTGTGTGTTTGTGTGTGTGTGTGTGTGTGTGTGTGAACGAGAAACAGGCAGATGTGAGAAAAACACAACAAGAAAGAAGGAACGTGTGTGACGTGTGTGAGGGAGAGAACCAACTCTGAGCGGACAGACAAACACGAACAGCATCACCGAGGTCACAAAGAGCGTTCACTAACTGTTGACATAAAAACAGTAAAAGAGCAGCAGCCCTGAAATAAATGAGTTAAATGATGGAAATCTGTTTTTGTAAAGTTTGGACAGTTTATTTAAGATTAAGGTCAGATAGGAAGCTGGACTTCTGACTGTCAGCACCATGAAACCGCTGCGTGAAAACCTAACAGAGCCTGTTGGTCTAATGTGGACCAGGATCCTTCTCTAATGAGGACCAGGATCTGTCTCTAATGTGGACCAGGGTCTGTCTCTAATGTGGACCAGGATCCTTCTCTGATTAGGACCAGGATCTGTCTCTAATGAGGACCAGGGTCTGTCTCTAATGTGGACAGGATCCTTCTCTGATTAGGACCAGGATCTGTCTCTAATGTGGACCAGGATCCTTCTCTGATGCGGACCAGGATCCTTCTCTGATGAGGACCAGGATCCTTCTCTAATGTGGACCAGGATCCTTCTCTGATTAGGACCAGGATCCGTCTCTAATGTGGACCAGGATCCTTCTCTGATGCGGACCAGGATCCTTCTCTGATGAGGACCAGGATCCTTCTCTAATGTGGACCAGGATCCTTCTCTAATGCGGACCAGGATCTGTCTCTAATGTGGACCAGGATCCTTCTCTAATGCGGACCAGGATCCTTCTCTAATGAGGACCAGGATCCGTCTCTAATGAGGACCAGGATCTGTCTCTAATGTGGACAGGATCCTTCTCTAATGTGGACCAGGATCCTTCTCTGATTAGGACCAGGATCTGTCTCTAATGTGGACCAGGATCCTTCTCTGAGGAGGACCAGGATCCGTCTCTAATGTGGACCAGGATCCTTCTCTGATGAGGACCAGGATCTGTCTCTAATGAGGACCAGGATCCTTCTCTGATTAGGACCAGGATCTGTCTCTAATGAGGACCAGGATCTGTCTCTAATGTGGACCAGGATCCTTCTATAATGTGGACCAGGATCCTTCTCTGATTAGGACCAGGATCTGTCTCTAATGTGGACAGGATCCTTCTCTAATGTGGACCAGGATCCTTCTCTGATTAGGACCAGGATCTGTCTCTAATGAGGACCAGGATCCGTCTCTAATGCGGACCAGGATCCGTCTCTAATGCGGACCAGGATCTGTCTCTAATGAGGACCAGGATCCGTCTCTAATGAGGACCAGGATCCGTCTCTAATGCGGACCAGGATCCGTCTCTAATGAGGACCAGGATCCGTCTCTAATGAGGACCAGGATCCGTCTCTAATGAGGACCAGGATCTGTCTCTAATGAGGAGGGGGATCCGTCTCTAATGAAGAGGGGGATCCGTCTCTAATGAGGACCAGGATCCGTCTCTAATGAGGACCAGGATCCGTCTCTGATGCGGACCAGGATCTATCTTTAATGTGGACCAATCTGTCTCTAATGAGGACCAGGATCCGTCTCTGATGCGGACCAGGATCTATCTTTAATGTGGACCAATCCGTCTCTAATGAGGACCAGGATCCTTCTCTAATGTGGACCAGGATCCTTCTCTGATTAGGACCAGGATCTGTCTCTAATGAGGACCAGGATCCGTCTCTAATGAGGACCAGGATCCGTCTCTAATGAGGACCAGGATCCGTCTCTGATGCGGACCAGGATCTATCTTTAATGTGGACCAATCTGTCTCTAATGAGGACCAGGATCCGTCTCTAATGAGGACCAGGATCCGTCTCTAATGAGGACCAGGATCCGTCTCTGATGCGGACCAGGATCTATCTTTAATGTGGACCAATCTGTCTCTAATGAGGACCAGGATCCGTCTCTGATGCGGACCAGGATCTATCTTTAATGTGGACCAATCTGTCTCTAATGAGGACCAGGATCCGTCTCTAATGAGGACCAGGATCCTTCTCTGATTAGGACCAGGATCTGTCTCTAATGAGGACCAGGATCCTTCTCTAATGTGGACCAGGATCCTTCTCTGATTAGGACCAGGATCTGTCTCTAATGAGGACCAGGATCCGTCTCTAATGAGGACCAGGATCTGTCAACATATTAACAACATTTTCCCATAAAATGTGTTTACTGTTGGCGTTTAGCTGAATATGAATCTGATCTCTGTGAGCGGTTCAGTGAGTCCGTCCTCGTACATGTCAGCCGTCGAGCTCATTAAAAACACATCAGTGAGTCACTTTGTTGATCAGGGTCACCTGTTCCTCCCTAAAATTAACACACACACACTCCATCCTGCCCTAAATACTCAAGTCCGCCACAGAAAATAGTTCCATTTTGCAGCATTTCCTGTGAGTTTGGAGCGGAGAGCCGACGGGCCGGATGATGAAAACAGAAATTATTTGAAAAAAAAAAAAAAAAAAAGGAAACTGTACAAGAATGTTCAATTTCATGTTCGACCTGACGAGAAGGGAGTCAAGTTTCCTTCGAACTGTCTAAAAAGAAACGGAGGCTCTGAGTTCTCCCGTCAGTGCAGCCGACGTTTCTGTTCGGAGCAGAAAACAGAAAACACGGACGAAACGTATCACGTAGTTTTTATTTTAGAACGCTTTTGACAGAAGAGTGAAGAATATGAGTCGTGTGAACACGGACAGAGACCAGACCACCCAGACCGGATCACACCAGTGTGTCCGTCCCGGAGGACGTGACATCTGAGCATCAGCTGGAGGACGGCGGGGTCACTGAAGAGGATGTGCCGCCTTAAACTGAAGGTCAAACCCGGCGTGGGTCGGTGATCGGTGGTGGGGGGGGGGGCTGTGTTTGATTTTGACTCCAGGCTGTGAGCCTTTCTCTGTGGACTGAGGCCTTTCACCGTCATAATCCAGAACCTAGACCTGATTTAGACTCAAAGACCACCTGGAGGTCCGCCTTAATGTTTCCACTCATTTATTTAAATAAAGAAACAGTAACCTTATTATATATATAAAACAAACAAACATGCAACTTCCTGCATATTTTAAAGTGGATGAAATTTCACTTTGCGGACATTTTCAGGTCTAGACGTGAGTTCATGTGTGTAAATATTGTGTTGACAGTTAACTCCACATTCTGAGTCACAGACGGAGAACACAAAAGTCAGTTTGATTTAGTTTTTTACTTAAGTAGATCTGCTAACGCACAAATGGGATTTAACGCCCATCCAGCTGAGATACGTTATCAGATGAGATAAGAGTCTAATGTCCTGACTGTGGCTCGGTTTGGGATTCATTTATCTCCAGAGGTTGTGATTTTCTCGGCCGTTCAGATGAAACTTATCGGTGTTTAATAAGCAGGTTTGACTGATAGCTGCAGCTTTTCATTCATTTCTTATTTGTTTTCTGGAGCTGAGATCGTTCTGTAGAATTTCAACATTAACTCCATGATTCATTAACTCATTCTCATTTTTTTTTATTTTTTTCATTTAATTCAGTTAAACGTCAAATCTGAGAGCCTCTATTAGAGACGATTCTTAGAATATTCACAATAATGATAATTCATCCCCTTTAAACATAAATCCAGATGAACTCTCTGTTTATGATTGAACCTTCTCTGTCATATTTTATATAAATAGTACGTTTCAGTGGACCGACCACCTCCGTCAGCGGAGCGTATCCTTCCACCGAGGCCTAACAATCCTACACGTGTTTTATTCCTACGTGGACAGATGGGCGGTTTCATCACAGCTATTGTTGCCGTTTCATTGTATTAGTTGTGTGTCAAATGAAATAGTGAAGCTGCTGCCGGCGTGTGTGACTGTTGCCAGAGGTGGACAGGAGGAGTACACAACTTCACTACTTGAGTAAAGGTACAGATACCTCTTGTCAAATATTACTCCAATACAAGTAAAAGTAGCTCAGTTAAAATATTACTTAAGTAAAAGTATAAAAAAAAAAACCCTCAGGAAATAAGGAAAGGAAAGTAGCTTTACTGTCATTATACAACACACTGATGTGATTCTGCTACAGAAAATATCTTCAGTTAAAGAGGCCCTACAAGAAGTCTCTGGAAGGGTCCGGTCTAGTCTCTAGTCCGGTTTCTGGAGGGATCCAGTCTCTGTGGAGGGGTCTGGTCTAGTCTGGTCCAGTCTCTGGGGGGTCCTGTCTAGTCCCTAGTCTCTAGTTTGTGGAGGGGTCCAGTCTCTGGTCTAGTCTGGTCTGGTCTAGTCTGGTCCGGTCTCTGGGGGGTCCTGTCTAGTCCCTAGTCTCTTGTTTGTGGAGGGGTCCAGTCTCTGGTCTAGTCTGGTCTGGTCTAGTCCCTAGTCTCTGGAGGAGTCTCTAGTCCGGTCTCCGGAAGGATCCAGTCTCTGTGGAGGGGTCTGGTCTAGTCTGGTCCGGTCTCTGGGGGGTCCTGTCTAGTCTCTAATCTCTGGTCTAATATGTTCTTGTCTGGTCTCTGGAGGGGTCCCGCCTCCGGTGTAGTCTGGTCTGGTCCAGTCTAGGAGCTGGGGGGGTTGCCCTTCCTTGCTGTAGCCCAGTCCATCACTTGTCACCAATTAACCAGTCAACCTGGACATGTTCGGCTGCCCACCAACTGGGAATCGAACCTGCGACCTTCTTGTTGTGGGGCGAAATCACTAAGCACTACGTCACCGTGCCGGTCAAGGTTTACAAACACAAAACAGGCTCAGCAGCGGGGAACTATACTGAAGTGTAAAACAGCTGCTTAATATCCACACAGATTGTCTCTTCGGGTCTTCGGTCATGAGTCTCTCGTTCACTTGTCCCGTGGCCGCCGCGCAGTGTGACCGGCCTGAGCGTTCCCCCTTTAAGCAGGTGGCCTTGTGGGTAATGTGTGACGTAGCCAGCACGTAGCCATGTTGTGTTGTGTTGTGTTGTGTGTATGTCCCTCTCTCTGCTGTAAGCTTCATAGTCAGTGTGATGAAACTAAAGTACTGTGTTTAATGTCGGAAGGAAGAAAAGAGTCGGATAAAGCCGGTCCGTGTGTTCAACTGCTCCGCCTCTCATCTTCTGTTACCATGGTTACCAGCGTCAACGAGCCAAGCTAAGGTGAAACGAGACTTAGCTTTAGAGCTAGCTACACTAGAATAAGCCGGGCTAGCTAAGGTGCGCCATTTCTGCCATCAACCTGTACCATCATAAAAGGAGGCAGAGGAGGAAGTGGACATGTAGCACACAGGTGAATATCAGAGACAACAACAGGAAGTAACACAGCACAACCACCACGGACCAGAGACAGCATTGGTCATGTTACTGCTGTAACCACGTGAATAATGAACAAAAGACCCGAAGACTCGTAGTTATGAGTCGTGAACGAATCACTCATTTCTACACTGAGCTGTGTCCAAACCGCCCCCTAATCACTACACAGTGAGCTCCTCGCTTTGTGGTGGTGTCCGAATGTTTTGTGACAAAATGTAGCGCACTCAAAGTATCCCACAATGCATTGTGAAAATTAGTGAATAGCCGATGGTCACGAACCCAAGCAAGATATCCCATGATGCATTGCGCTCGCGGCAAAAATGGCGATTCCAGCAGAACAGAATAGTTTATTTTACAGCACGTTTCAAAAACAAGGCAATTAAACGTGCTGTTTACATGAATGTAAAGAGGATCAACATCGTGCAAAACAGTATAATCAGACATTCAGCTAACGTTAGATCACAATTAAAAACTGTTACCTCAGAGCCGAGAGAATAGCAAATAAAAATATAATAAAAGAAGACCGAATACGAGAATAAAAATTACAGTGCATTTAAGAAAATGCAGTGATAAACAGAAAAGGGTTTTTTTTTTCTGTCTTTAGCCGTCAGTGGGGTACGTTTTAATTGCGCGACAGCGATGACGCAATTAACGGCGCCAAAGGTAGTGTCCGAAAGAGATTGTTCATTTAGTGAATGAGTTCACTATAAAGTCCACTACATTCATCTCCCTGTAGGGAGGAGGGAGGAGGGAGTGGGGAGTGGGGGGGGGGGGGGCAGGGAACATTCGCGACAGTCGTGAACGAACCGCTGAGAATGAGAATGCACAGTCGTCACGTGACAAGTGAACGAGAGACTCAGACCCGAAGACCCTATTTTATGAGACAAACAGAAAAGCTTTCAGCTCAGGTCATATTGTGTTGAGCTCTATTGGAAAATGTTCCTCTTTCTCCCTCGACTTGTTAGCTCAGTAAACGTTTTCCTGACGACTTCACGGTCCGGCTTCAAAACTGATACGGAGGCTCGGAGGGGACAAACTTCAAATGCTCCACGTGAGTTTGTTCATCTCAGCCTCAGTTTGAAAATAACCTCCACTTTTACCTTCGTCAGCTCTTATTGTGATGAAAAAACGAACAAAAGACACACACACATGCCGCCGACTAAACATCTGTTTGTGTGTATCTCTGTGAACTGACACACACACACACACAGCCCCCCCACATCATAAACACTATCACACTCTATTGTGTTATTGTGTTTGTTTGGCCCCCTAATTAATATCCTCTTATCAGGACGGAGGCAACAATAAAGTCTCTGAGCCAACACAAACGCTTCCTTCCCCTCCTGAGCCATCTGAGTACGACTGGGAGCTGGCGCCAAGCGACCACAACACCACACACAGCAGACACACACACATACTTCTTAATCTTGTTGGTCAACGCTACTATCATTTTTTGTTTGTTTTGTAAACAGTGCAGTTATTTTCGCTGCTGGTTTGATGTTTATGATGTAAACAGATCACATTCGCTCGACGCTACATCTGTGATTTATAATTAGTTCATACTGTGACATAATTTAGCCTTTTTTAAAGACGCACAATCTGTGACTGTCACAAACGTGTCAAATCCGTCCGTCCATCCTTTTACTTCCATTTATTTAAATATAACCTTTTAATGCCGAAGATTCCCAGTGTCCACCTGGAATTTTTGATAATTTTAACCATAAAAGTGTCACTGAGGGCTTTTGCACCGTAAAAACTCACCGATTGTTGGTGAGGTCGTGGTGGGCAGCTGCCTAACCAGGGAATTCCACACATCCCTTTCTCCGGCCACGTCCTCCATTTCCTCCTGGGACGTTCCCAGGCCAGATATATGTGATCTCCCTGGTTTGGTCCAGGTCCTGGAGATCCTCCAAAGAAAGGCGGTCGCTGTTCTGTTCCCGTCTTAACGGGCTCCCGTTGACGTGACTCTGGTCTGACCTCCCTCTGGATGTCCGAGCTTCTCTTCTGCTTGTGTCTCTTGTTCTTTCCATCGCCCCACCGCAGAGTTCAGTGCGACAGTAAATCTCCCGACTCAGCGGTCTTGTCACCACAACAGTCCTGTTAAGCGTCTACTTTTCCTGCTGAGGCCGTCCATCAATCTCCACATGCTCATCCATTAAAAGCTCATTTTGTGGTGATCCGCTGTCTGTACTCTGAAATATAACAATTTGCTTCTGGCCGTCCAGAAACTCTGACAGATTGGAAACATGCTGGATTTTCCAGCTCATCGTGTTGCCCGTGGTTCCGCTGGACCTGATCCAGATGTCTGAGTCCATCAGGTCTGGTTCTGTGGTCACCGACGTCTGTTTTTGTCGGAGGAGCCGTCAACAAATGTTCCAGTTTTCCACTCAGCTTTTGCAGGAGGAGCTGAGATGGTCCAGAATCTAACTTAAAAAGGTGGAACCTCAAAAACTGGTGTAGGCATCAAGTCCAGCTAAAGTTCTGAAGCAAAACATATTTCCATGTTTATAGATTCTGGATTTTCATTGGAGGGATACAACATTATTATTATTATTATTATTATTATTATTATTATAGATGTTGTTGTTGTTGTCAGATCTTATCGTTAATAACATCATCCGAATGTGATGTCTAAGTCACGCTTTGACGGAGCTTCATTAAATTTGGCACGACCAAGCTTTTGGACCGGAGTATAGTGGTCAAAGGTCAAAGGTCAAGGTGACTTCAAGAAAACGTTTTTGACCATTTCTGGAGAAATCAAATGGTCATTATGGTGCAAATGAACCGATGAGGTGATGACATCGTATATGAAAACGCTCAAAGCGCCACTTTTATACAGTCGATGTCCGATGACTCAACGAAAACCCCGCAGCCAATCAGAAGGCTGCTGCCGAGGGCATGAAGTTGGATTATCAAGCCTCGCTGTGGATCAGGTTCGACAACAGCGAGAACACTCGCTGCTGTGAGCTGCCAGTTTCCAGCTGTAGGACAGATGTGCTTCATTCGTCGCTCAGTCTCCAAAATATCTGGTCGGAAAATGACTCGAGGTGTTCGTCTCCTTCTTCGCTGTGTGTCTGTGTGCTAAAGCTGAAGAGAGACGAGAAGAAAGGAGGTCAGAGAGTTTGGACTCTTCTGCAGAGCACGCCACGCCTCAATCACAGATATTCATCTTCCTCACTGTACGCACACTGTAGTGTGTCCACACACACTGTACATCACTGTGTGCTCCCTGCTGGGCTCTGTTGTGTCTACACAAGTATGAAAATAACAGACTGGGACACACACACAGGGCATAAACACACCGTCCATCATAACACACACACACACACGTATGAAAATGAAAGGCTTTGTTTCTATTCGTGTCCTCGGGGGAAACGTTTATTTGACTTTGTGCAGGACAATGACGTTCACATAAAGGACTTTATTTTAGAGTCTATTGTTTGAGCTGCAGCTGAAAAGGAGGCTGGAGGGTTTTATTCATCGGCTCTATAAGTAGATCTGCAGTTCAAGTTTGTTGGATTGATGATGATGGTGATGATGATGGTTGACACATTAACCTCTGAGCTGCAGTTTGTCAGCGATGGTCAAAGTTTATTTCCAGGAATGTGGAACTATTTCCTCCACCGCAGCAAAAAACAAAACAAAACAAAAACCAAACTCTTTTGTTGATGTTGGTAAAAGAAAATGGAAATTTTAGAAATAATCTGTTTCCTTTTACGTGTTGACACTTAATTTCTGGAATGTGTGTTGTGTTCAAAGTCATCACATTTTGTTGGAGAAGACATGATTAACACGCAACAGATCAGAGGGAGTGTTAGATCTCCCTCCGATCTCTATTTGTGATTCATTAATTTATTTTAAATGTTTTATTTATATTGTTTTATCCCTAACATATTTGGTATTACTTTTTCCTGTAAATATCTTTTTTGATAAAGATTGTTGCATGTTGCACCACAACGCGTCTCCTCCTGCACATAATAAACTCCTGTGAGATGGAAAATGTTCGTCTGGTGAAGATGCAACAACAGCATCATCTATTTTGTTGTTTTTTTGCAAAACATCTGAAATTGTATCGCACATCAGGAAAAAATAATCACAATAAGTTTTGGTTTTTTTTGTGGCAATAAATTAAATCAGTGAAAGGCAGCAAGTCTCAAAAAAGACTCAACAAGTCTTTGTCCTCTGAAGAAGTAAAAAAAAAAAAAAACGATGTGTTGACCTTTGAACTCTCTGTTCTGTTCTGATCTCTGAGCTCCAGCGTTTTCAGTTTCCGGCTTTGGTTCTTCCTCAGGTGACACCGAATCCCCCCCGAGTGTGTTTCCGACCTGTGAGGAGAATCAGTTACACACTCAGCGAACACACCCGGGAACAATTAGCATGCTTTTGTGTTAAAGGCAACAATTAGACACACACAAACAAGTTGTTTTTCTCCTTGTCTTTATTTCTCCTGGTCTTTAGGATGAGTCAGCGTTCGGCTGCTTGTATGAACGTGAAAAGTTGTGTTTTGAACATATTTCACAGGATGACAGAAATGAGAGCCAGTCAGCTGTAGACTGAGACGAATGCCATTTATCCTTTCTGTCTCCGGCCCAAAGAAGCTGCCACAAACACAGACATTACAATATAATACCCTTTAATTTACTGTAATCTTAGCGTCTCACACACACAAACACAAACACACACTCGCAGACAGACACACAGCACCTCAGGCTGTAGTTACGACTCTCTGGAAATGCTTTGGTTAATGAATGTAGCTAAAGTGCTTTCACTCTCTGCTTTGAAAACAGGAACAGATAAATAGTTTAAACGTCAAATGACTTTAAAAGTTTGAAAATCCCGATGTTAGTGGAAGTGTGAAGGCTCTGGGATGTGAAAGTCGTCTGATTCTGTCTTTGGGAAAAATAAAAAGGGCTTCGGGAGCTCAAAGGTCCCGTGCTTTACCTTATCTGGTCTTTTATTTTGAAGTGTTGATGTCCGTAGGAAGTTACAGGTGTGATTTTAAGAACCAAAAAGTGGACTAATAAAAATAGTAATGATAATGATAAACCCCTCCCCTCCTCAAACCTAGACCTGGTTTAGAATCCAAGACCACCACAGTCCTGGATGACTTTGATCTGGCTCTTCCGTTACGTCTCTGTCGTCGCTCAGAGCTCCAGTTTGACAGCTGGAGGCTCAGAAGGCCTTTTCATTTTGAGTTCACGACCTTCAGTCGGTGACGATGAGGCTCTGGTTCTGGTTTCTGGCCCCAGGACTCCTTTAAACCACTCTGGTGGATGTAATTGGCATCTCCTTTGGGGTTTTTGGTGCTATTTTCTTTCCTCGGGTTTCATTTTCTGAGCTGTTGTTGCCACAACAAGATTGTTGTTGTGAACCATTTTCTGTCTTCGACTTTAATCACATAAACGTTTATTAAGAAGTAGGAATACACACGCTGAATACCTGAGCAATCTCCTTTTAATAAACATTATATGAACACACACACACACACACACACAGTGAACACACACCTCTATTATTTGAGCATTTGGAGGAAACAACGGAGCTGGAATTAGCTGAGATCCGGAGCTTTAAACTGGGACAGAGGTCGCAGCTGATGGAAACGATCTCCTAACAGCTGTATTAAAAATAAAAACCGCTTCTTTCTTAAAACGTTCAAGTGGGAAAGTGTCACAAAGTCTGCGGCTTTTGTGGCGTTTAAGTGCCTGACATTAAACTTCGCCCGTCAGGTCGGATTGTGTCTTTTGGAGTTGAGGAGCAGGAAGCAAATAAAGTTTCTCTGGGAAGCCGAAAGTATTCTGTATCCGTGTGCTTTTTGGACTACAGGTTCAAATTGTAAAGGGCAGGAAATGTTTTTATGTCATGGGGACAGACACACACACAGACAGACAAAGAGATGAAACACACGACAGATTGTTGTGCGGGCTCCTGGACAGAACAGATTTATATGATAACTTTATTAACTTTCCTTGTACGGCATGTTATTTATTTAAAGTCTGGGCTGTAGTCGCTGTCGGAGTTAATGGGGAAATGAGAGAGATGATAAATCACGCCGGCTTTGGTTGTTTTACCCTCAGTGTTTGAAAAATGACTTGTTGGGCAGCGTTTTCATCAGAAACCGTTCCAGCTGCCGGAGCGGTTTGATTCGAAGCAGCATTATTTCATTTTCAGTGTGAGCTGGAGGTTCACAGTGCCGACCGACGCCGACGTCACCCATCGGTTCGCGAGCTGCTGTCGAGTGTTGAGCTTATTACGTGGTTGTCAGCCATCTTGTTTATGTTTTTTGTTTGGTGATTGTTTTTGTTTTGTTGTTGTTTTTATGAAAAATTGATTCTCAGTGTTATCAGTGATATGATCAATAGTTCAAATGAAAGTACAATCATTTGTGTTCAAGTAATCCGAATCCAATTTACCTTAAGTTTCTGTGAGTGTGTGTGTGTGTGTGTGTGTGGGAGTGTGTGTGTGTGTGTGTGTGTGTGTGTGTGTGTGTGTGTGTGTCTGTGAGTGTGTGTGTGTGTGTGTGTGTGTGTGTGTGTGTCTGTGAGTGTGTGTGTGTGTGTGTGTGTGTGTGTGTGTGTGGGGGAGTGCAGGGTGTAGCTGGTAATGTCTCGCTGTGTCATGGCGATGGGAGATATGGAGGCGGTGGGAGTAGATTATTTCTCCTCCTCTGATACTTTATCACCTCAGCAGAGATTCACCCTGCAGATACACAAACATGGACACACACACACACGCACACTCGGCTGTGAAAAGTGTTTTCTCAGCCGCTGCATCAAACTCACCGTAACAGGCCTCTTAAAAAAGGGACGTTTATTGATATAGCAAATCAAAATGACATAAAAAAAAACAAACTACAAGAACAAGTAGTTCTAAAAGCGTCTTCTGATAAAATAAAAAGTAAAATATTACAATGTGTGATTTTTTTATTCTTAAAGAGGCACATTGAGGTTTTTAAAGCATCATGGCTTTCTGTTGATGATCCAGAGTTTCTGGATCATCAGTTGTAGAAACATTTACTTGGATTAGTGCAGGATTAACACGCAGCTGCCCCCCCCCCCCCCCAGGGGGTACGAGACCCCAGGGGCCTTTAGTCTCTGATAATTGGGTTAATTGTGGTTAACTACTGCAACAGATGCTGTAAGATTGTGCGTCTCTAACCGATGCAGGTGTTGTGTTGTGCATCTTTCAGACTAAAGTTGTGTTAAATCAAATTTCAGGGACAAAAAGTGAAGACCTGGTCTTCTGCTGCTCCGCCGGTTTTTTAAATCCGTCTCCTGGATGGAATAATCCTCAGCCTGGCCTTTTTCTGGGAGCCCGGTGACCACAGGGCAGACACACAATGGATGGAGGGTGAGGATGAAGGCTGGGTGGGGCCAGCAAGGGCCCCTGTAGGGACACTGATACCATTCGGATCCAGTTTGAGTCCTGAACAGGACCAGTCAGACCAGCTATGGGACTGGAGCAGCTGGAGTTCTGGTCTGGGTTAAAAAACTGGGACACGTCCCTCATTTGTGTCCCATAAAAACACAATGACGCACATTCACGGAGCTCAGTCACTTCATTTCCCTCAATAGAAACCATTGTTTAAAGGAGAAACCACCCACACACACACACACACACACACACACACACACACACATCGTACATAAGATGTCGCCGTTCTTAAGAAAGGGTGTGTTCATCTTTAGTCTTCATAGCTCCACGTTGGTTTAAGTCGGAGTCGTGATGTTTTCCTCCTTAAACAGAATCAGATGATCTGATTTCAGTGATAAACTGATCAGATCTGGATCAGTCTGACTGTCCATCCTTTCTCATCCTCCATCTTTGATAGTGACGTCTAGAGTCACGTCTCTATGTCAGACGCTCCTATTGGCTCCGGTGGGTGATGTCACAGCCAATCAGAGTGTTTCTGGATCAGTCCTGTGTGTTTCTGAGTTTATTGTGTTGACAGAATAAAGACAATCAGATATTTAGAGCTGATTTTTCATCATTAATGAGCAGAACTCCTGATCAGATAAAGATAGAAATTGTAGAACAACCCAAACACAGTTTTTTATCAGGAAAATAAAGTCTTTACTGAGTCACAAACTCAAAGGGATGGAGCAACAGAAAAGCTTTAACTTCAGCTTCAGCTAAAACAGCAGAGTCTGATAAACAGAAACTCTTTCATCCGTCCATCAGAATCCTCTTTCTATCAGAGGGTTTCGGCACTCTTTAAACTTTGTCTGTAAATTTTCCAAAAAGCAGCAGCAGCCTCGGAAGTCTCCATGATCTCAGTGATTTTTCCTGCTTGGCTGCCAGAGCTGCTGTTTTTCTGTTTTTGTGGATCAGCTCGGTGCGATTCGGAGCTGATGGGGGTTTTTCTGCCGCTCGCCGTCGGTGTGACAGCTGTCAGGACGAATTCAGGCAGCTTTTCTTTGGGATGACTTCTCTTCTTTAGAAAACAGAGAGAAAGACGGACGGACAGAGGAGGAGGGGGATGAAGACGAGGATGAGGAAAAACTGGAGAACTGCGGAAAAAACAAGGGTCTTGAAATTTAAGCCTGGGACACATTCAGGTCTTTGTCTGCAGGAGAAGTCGGGAGGGTGCCCTTGTTGTGCGACTGGTTGGTTGTTTTTTTGCTCGGTTGGACGCAGTGTTCCCACCCGGGCCGCTGAATAGACGCTCCTTTCAGCGCCCACTAAGACGCCTAATGAGGGGGGGGACTACTTTCTGTCAATCTAAAAGCTGCTGTGTGTGTGAAGCGGTGGGTGGTAAAGTGTGTGTGTGACTGTGCGTGTCTTCACAAAGTGAATTTTCTAACTGCATTTAATAATAATAACTTAAAGAAAACAACTGTCTGTTTTTACCTGATAATTAACGAACAGCTCTCACCGTTAACAGGTGATGAGTTCAGGTTGGTCTGATTCATAATCACCACCCGATCGATGCTGTGCTCCTTTTTAAGTTTTTAAAACCTTCTGAATGAATGCCAGAGACCCTGCAGAGTGCCCCCCCCCCCCCCCATCCATTGGACTCAGTTTGGATGTTTCTAATGTTTGTTAGCTGCAGGTTGTCTGGAGAGTTTCTTTTTTGAACTAAAAAAATAAAAATTTAATCTTTCCAGACTGTGTGTGTTG
This sequence comes from Remorina albescens, assembly GCA_034769265.1. Taxonomy (NCBI): domain Eukaryota; kingdom Metazoa; phylum Chordata; class Actinopteri; order Carangiformes; family Echeneidae; genus Remorina; species Remorina albescens. The sequence continues at coordinate 27,807,262 of CM068494.1, forward strand.
GTTGAGACAATAACAAACCACAAAACCCAACGTCTGGGGTACGGGCTTAAAAAAATCTGCCCGTGGATCACTCACACCGAGGAAGGACCACGGACCCGAACATCAACCCTTTCACCTTCACTCAACAGCTTTCAGCCGTCCTCCGTCCCTGAGTCGAGGTCCCAGCGTCTCGCTGTGCGCGGCCTAATTATATTGTTGCCTCAGTCAAACAATAAGCTGCCGTTTCCTCCGGGGCGTCTTCCAGGAACCGCTTCGCTCCCGAGTCCATGAAAAGGAGGAAAGAAAAGAAAAGACGGGAACAGTGTTAAAAGAAAAGAGTTTGGTCACACTGCACCTGTAGCATCAACACATCGGACTCAGGAGGTCCACTAATGACCGAGGGACTCTATTTTGTTCTATTCTGTTCTGTTCTGCTCTTTTCTGTTCTATTCTTTTCTGTTCTGTTCTGTTCTGTTCTGTTCTGTTCTGTTCTATTCTATTCTATTCTATTCTATTCTATTCTGTTCTGTTCTGTTCTGTTCTGTTCTGTTCTGTTCTGTTCTGTTCTTTTCTGTTCTGTTCTGTTCTGTTCTGTTCTGTTCTGTTCTTTTCTGTTCTGTTCTGTTCTGTTCTGTTCTGTTCTGTTCTGTTCTATTCTATTCTATTCTATTCTATTCTATTCTATTCTATTCTATTCTGTTCTATTCTATTCTATTCTATTCTATTCTATTCTATTCTATTCTGTTCTGTTCTATTCTATTCTATTCTATTCTGTTCTTTTATGTTCTGTTCTGCTCTTTTCTGTTCTATTCTGTTCTGTTCTGTTCTTTTTTTGGAGATTCGAGCTGTTAAACTGAACTTATTTTAGTTTATTTTGTTTTTGTGCTGCTGTGTCGATTTAAATTCCCTCTGCAGAGATAAATGAAGATTTATTCCATCTTAACTTAATAAAACCGCTCTGTAATCAAATCACTGACATCATCTTCTGTTTTAATCTTTAGCTAATTTTTTCCTATTCAGACATTCATCATTTCATTTTTGTTTTAGCTCTGTGTTTGGTCTGCACCAGCTCCTGAGGGAAATATCTGAGCGGAGGGACCGTGTTCTAGTGCAGCAAAATTAATCAAAACATAATTGAAATCACAATCTGGCCGAGCGAAACATCCATCAGATTGAAGGACCCATTTGGCCCGGACTTGTTTCTTCTGGCTCAGTTTACGTTCCCGGTCCTTCGGCCCAAGTCTGGCCCAGATGCAGCCTGATGGTCTGACACATCTGGACCGGGCCCTGGAACCAGGAGCATCGTGGTCCAGATGTTTCATTCAGCTGCTCTGGATGGAGCTAAACGCAGCAGCAGCTCGGTGTTGGCGTCTATCAGCAGGTTACAGCCTGATAGTTAACAGGAAGAAAGAAACAGATGAATCAACATTGAAAAAAAGTCCCTGACATCACATCAGTGATAAATGAATGATGTCAGATCTGTTGTTAGAAGTTATTTAGTCACGTTTCTGATATGATGACTTGTTCTTTTAGATGAAATGTGCCGTAGACTGTTATCCGCTGTCTTCCTTTGCTTCTGACCTCCATCGCGTTCCGAACAAACGAAAAACATCTGTAAACTCTGGAGACTCTGCTGTATCATTTAGAAATATCACAAACACGTCCAGCAGACTGAGGCCACTTTGAAAGATGAATAATTGGCTGCAGGTGAGTTTTTTAAAAACCCCGTTTCGCCGTCAAGAAAGCGTCAGAATAATGTGACTAACTTTAAGGAAATGGGAGTTGTGTAAGAATCCGGGGGGCCCGTTTCCTGTTCTTCTCTTTCCCTTCGCCGCCATCTGGAAGTGGATGACATCAGCTTGTTTCCTCTTCCCAGAAACCTCCAGAGAGGCCGAATATTTCCTCGAGGCCGCAGACAGATAGAGCGGCAGGCACAGATAGTTTCCTCTTCCCAGAATGCCTGGTATAGTGCGGCTCAGTTTCCCACAGCGCTGTTTGTTTGTCTTAACTCCGTCCTCTGGTCATCTCGCTGGAAAAACACGACGTGCACTTGTCTCTGCGAAGCCTCTTTGTCAGAAAGTGAAACCTGCACTTCTTTGATCTCGTCTCATTTTTCTGACCACGTAAGGTGATTTTCTGGACTCTGGTTTACAGAGACGGGGCTGGACGGACTGAATCCACTTCAGGACACTGAGACAGAGCTGATCGTCTGCAGCAGCGCTTGGATTTACGCGTCACATCTGTGTCTTTAATAATGTGTGTTAATTTGTGTTAAGGATCGCACTTGCACTTTTCCGCCATTGTGTTAATATAAGACAATGTTTTTTTGGTTTTTGAAATGAAATCTTGCAGGGTCTTATTGTGGGTCCAGGTGGACCGGACTGCTCTGTTGTGACATCACAAAGTTCAGGAAGTCCTGACAGCGTTTTCTGAATCCAGACTGTGAACATTTCTCTGTGGACTGAGGCCTTTGACACTTTCACTGTATTAATCTAGAACCTGGACCTGATTTAGAAACAAAGACCACATGGAGGTCTATCTCCAGACCGCATGGACCTTTAAAGCAAAAATACAAATATTTATAGTTTTTCCTTTTTTCATATTAACATATCGTACCACTTTTTACTTATTATGCATCTTTTCAAACATGATCTTTTGTCTGTAAAGTCGCTGTTACACCTGCAGCTTTGTTCTGAGTCTTTTCCCACCTGAATAAATAGATAGATAGATAGATCTAATCCCCGAAGGGAAATTCGAAAGGAAAGGAAAATGGAATAATATTAACCGACAGGTAGCTCACTGGTTGGATAGTTTTCGTATTTTGTTGCAGTTTTCTGTCCACCAAGCAGCCGCATAAGGACAACAGAAGCAGTTGGGTCATCTATAAAAGTAAATCAGAAACTGAACCTGAAACCTGAGCCCTCATATTACCAGGAAGCAAACGCCCAAAGTGGAACTGCAGCCTCCCTGTTGGTCCACAATCTCCTCAGAGTCCTGAATGATGAATGGAAACGAGGTCTGGACCCTCAGATGTTCAGATATAAATCTAATCTGAGCCATCGCCCCTTTCATAAGTGAATTAATTCCATCTTTACCATTTTCCTCTGAGCTCAGTGCTGATACCAATCTCCATAATTTACTTTTCTCCCTTGGGAAAACAATTTTTCACGATCGTCTTTCTGTCGGAAGAAGTTTCATTTTTGTTCAAATTCCTTCAGAGGAGGAAGAAGAAGAGGAAGAGGAGGTTTGGAAAATTTCACCATCACTCAGGCTGCTGTACAGGATTCAAGAATTTATTTTTGGCTTCCTGTTGAAGTCGCATCTCTGAGCCATGAAATGTGTTCGGGTCAGGATTAAAACTCTTCTGACACAACCCAAAAACAAAACAATCGTTAAATCAGATCATGTAGTTTGGCAAACAGGTTTCATTTTGATGCAGGAGGCGATCCAATCCTGCCACAAGAGGATAAAACGTAAAATGAAATAAGTCACTGGATGTGTTTTGAAGTTTTGAAGCGTGTAGTGTTTCAGGAGTGAAATGTTGGAACATTAAATCTGTGAGGAATCTCAATAATACTGACGTTGACTCACTCGATGACCAGACTCCACTGAAAAAAACCCAGATTTTATTTCAACGTGATGATGGAAAGTGTGACCGACCTTCAGGCGCGGTCCTAAAAACAGAGACGTCATGATGAATTTAACAGCAAACGTTTGCAATCTGTTTTGGTCCATCAGTATTTAGATCATTTTTATTTAAAATAACAAAAAAACTCCGTCAACCGCAGGTTCCGTCTTGTAATGACTAAATCTCACCTGAAACTCTTTCCGATCCGGCCAATCCAAATTAGATTTTTATGTATTCAGTCATTCAGAGAGAAGAATGCTGAAACAGTTTTCCCCCGCAGACAGAAAGACAACGCCTAAAAGTGACTCATCCATATTTATTATGACTTAAACAGGCAGCACGGACTGTTTCTGTTTCACGGCTGCAGGTGAAACTATAACCACGTTTCAGGATGTCTAATTTTAAAACAGATTAAAAATATACTTTCTAATCATAATGGGAAACAGAACGACGGGGGCATTTGGCCCATTGGGGGTGTTTATGTAGCTGGAAGAGGGAGATTGTGTGAAGATAATCTGATGAAGAAAAGATTGAATAGTTTGAAGCGAGGAGGGAAAAAGGAGGATCAAACTGATAAGATGGGAGATTCATGATGACATGAAATATTATGAGAGAGACGGACATGGAGAGGATTAAGGTTTAAGAGAGTAGAGAGATATTTCCTGGGCTTTATTTGTCAGTAATAAGACGAGTGGAGGAGTCGGGGTGTCATGAATCATTCTGAAGATGAAGCTGGAAAACTGTCAGCTTCTCTGATATCGACTGAGAGAGAAATAAAAGAGGGAGACGGCGCGGTAAAAAGATTCGAAAAGGACGAGGAGATTGAAGAAGATGAGGAAAAAACCAAAACACGAGTTGATGACTAAGAGAAGAAAGAGATGTGGGAGTGATGGAATCAGCGTCCGCTCAGTAAATCAGACTCTTTCTGCCGTGAACGTAATAAAACGACTTAATTCCTCAGCCGGGAGCAGGAGGCGCTCGGTTTTATTCCCAGGAGCTCCCCGGGGGGCCCGAGGTCACCGAAAGCATTTGAAGTATTCAGAGGCTCCGTCTTTACAAGCCGGGTCAAAAGTGTATACAGTGATAATGTAACAGGAGCAGCTGCTGCCTCCCATCATGCAGCGGGGCAGCGATGGCTTCGACCTGCACGCTTTTTTTCTGAACGTGCTCAGAGCGAAGGGAAGGGAGGTTTCTCCTGAGCTGATGAGATGAGATATTTTCATCCTCTAAAATGTTAAATAAAAAATAATAATAATGACTTTATTTATGTAGCACCTTTAAAAAAAAAAAAAAAAAAGGTTTGAAAAGTGATTGAACAGATCAGAGAAGGACGTATGAAAAGAATAAAACATGAATCAGCTTAATAAGAAGAAAAAGAACTAAACGATTAAAAGATAACAGAGAGCAAAGAGCTAAAAGGTAAAAAGGCGACATCAAGTCTATAAATTAGTTGCTCGTCGGGCTCGAATGTTGTTTTCGTTATCGGTGTGCAGTGAATCTGGGGATGGACTGAGACTCGAAGCGAAGAGGAGGACGCCTTAAAGAAACTTCGAAATGAGAAGAAATCTGTAAAATAACTGACTGAAACGTTGTGACTGAATCCGTCCGTTTGAATGAATCTTTATTTAAAAGACGGGGAAGAGGATGGAGCTCTGAAGGCCGGGGTGATGCAGCATCTTTCACCTCCATCCTTCTCTTCAGCTGCTCGTCTCCGGGGGCAACGCAGGAAACAACGATCATGTGACTCAGGAAACGATCTGATCACGTGACTCCCGACTTCATGTAAATGTGTATAAAAGAGCTGAAAAGTTGGATGTGGCCCGGCTTGTTTTGTTTACTCATTGTTTAGGACCGACCCCCATGGTGCAACAGGAAGAGAAAATAAAGACGGGCCGGGCTGATAACCATGGGAACCGTTTCCTCAACAATATCATCCACCTCCGACCCCCCCGAGTGGAAAACGTTATCAGGGAAACGTGTATTTACAGCAGCTGCAGAAACTATTCAGAGCCCGTTTGGCTCTTTTGTTTTTTTGTTTATTTCGTTTTAAATGGGTGAAACTACCATTTTAGTCTTCATGTAAAATCTGAGCATTGTGTTCATCCTTGTATATAAAAGTTACACAATTCACACTGAATGTCAAGACAAAGACCAAACCAAGTCCAACAAACTCCCAGCGGACCAAAGACGGAAGCTGATGCATCTTGACCCAGGACCTGGACTTAACCTGGACCGGGCAGGTGACCTTAAACCCAACAGTCAGTCTCACAGAGCTTCAGACCTTCAAATCAATCTGGCTCCTCCAGTCCAGAAGACCAAGACCAAGTGTCCCTGGACCAGACCAGATACTGAACCCCAAACTGCCCTCATCTAAAAAATGAACATCATGTTGTGTTGAAGACTGTAAACTAGAGACTGAGACCATAAACTCATCAGGGAGGAGGAGGAGGGACATTTTCCCATAGACTTCAACACAATCTGACTGAGTCTATATTTCCGCCGGTCTTGGTTTGGACTTCTTAATTTGGAGGAAGGATCCATCACTGAATAATTTATCACTTTGACTTAACTAAAGTCTGGACTTTACATGATTGTCCGTCTTCTCCGCACTAAATTGTTTCATAGATCACAACAACAACTTTTAAATACTCCTTTCTTCTTTTTTTGTGACTGCCGCCATTAAAAGCTGCAGGAAAGAGCTGAAACTGTGAATAATGAGAGTGAAATATTGTGTATTTATTAACAGTCCGCAGACACAAGCTGACCTGCATCTGAAAGTAAACACACGGTTTATTTTTAGGCTCCGAGGCTTCACGTGTTCATCCGGTTCATTGTGCGACAGAGTGTGTGCAGAGTTTACTGTACGTGTGAGGTTGCTCTGTGTGTGTCGGTGGTATCATTTGTGTGTTTATGTGAGTGCGTGTTGTGTCTTTTTATTGTGTGTTTGTGTTTAAATCAAAAACAGCAGACACAGGAAGCAGACGATGAGTTTCCTTCAGGGATTTATTTAAAAACTGTTGTCGACACCCAAGTTTCCTCGGGAAACACACACACACACACACACACACACACACACACACACAGACACACACTAACAGATTTAGACAAAAACACTTTTCACTGTCTCACTTTTCTTCATCAATCTTTCTCTCTGACACGCACAGATGAGCAGAGGAAGGGACAGTCTCCATGTTGACGTCTCCGAGGAGGTCGTTTCCTGAAACACATGTCGTCTCTTCCGTTCTTTGGCGGTTTTGATTGATCGATGTGATTATTGATCGTATATTTAATCCCAAGAAGAAGAATCCTTTTTGTGTCGTCGCGTCTTCTTGATCTTTGAAGTGACATGTTTACTGTTGTTGTCTGCTGTTTATCCGACATTATTTATTCTTCATGTCAGACGGATTGTTGTTCATTTATTCCCCCCCTTCTTCTTCTTCTTCTCCTTCTTCTTCTTCTTCTTCTCCTTCTCCTCCTTCTTCTTCTTCTTCTTCTCCTTCTTCTTTTTCTTCTTCTCCTTCTTCTTCTTCTTCTTCTCCTTCTCCTCCTTCTTCTTCTTCTTCTTCTCCTTCTTCTTTTTCTTCTTCTCCTTCTTCTTCTTCTTCTTCTCCTTCTCCTCCTTCTTCTTCTTCTTCTTCTCCTTCTCCTCCTTCTTCTTCTTCTTCTTCTTCTTCTCCTTCTTCTTCTTCTTCTTCTCCTTCTTCTCCTCCTTCTTCTTCTTCTCCTTCTTCTTCTTCTTCTTCTCCTTCTCCTCCTTCTTCTTCTTCTTCTTCTTCTCCTTCTCCTCCTCCTTCTTCTTCTTCTTCTTCTTCTCCTTCTTCTTCTTTTTCTTCTTCTCCTTCTTCTTCTTCTTCTTCTCCTTCTTCTCCTCCTTCTTCTTCTTCTCCTTCTTCTTCTTCTTCTTCTTCTCCTTCTTCTTCTTCTTCTTCTCCTTCTTCTCCTCCTTCTTCTTCTTCTTCTTCTCCTTGTTCTTCTTCTTCTTCTTCTCCTTCTTCCCCTCCTCCTTCTTCTTCTTCTCCTTCTTCTTCTTCTTCTTCTTCTTCTCCTTCTTCCCCTCCTCCTTCTTCTTCTTCTCCTTTTCTTTTTCTCTTTCTTCTTCTTCTTCTTCTTCTCCTTCTCCTTCTTCTTCTTCTTCTGTCTGTTTGACACGACCCAGAAAAACACCCTTTAGTCCCACCCTCATTATTTCGTTCCTCTTGATGTGGCGCTCTTGAACGGGACACCTGCAGCTTTTGAAATGAAATCTGTTTGTCGTCCCGTTTTTGAGACTTCATCAGTCATCGCCACTTCATAACGAAGGAGGGCTTTTAATTTGACAGTCCATCTGTCCCGAGGCAAACACATGGCAGATAAAAGGTGCAGAATATTAAAGGCTGTGATTAAGTTGTGAGTCAAGACTTAAATGTTGACTCAACTCGTCATCTTCCTCCGCTCAGTGTGTTTTACGGGTTTTAAGATAAACGGTGTGTTTGTGTGGAAATCTGCTCTTCTTGTTATTCATTCCACATTTTGGTCTTTTGATCCAAACAGTAGCAGCTCGCCTTCCACAAATTAACACAACAAATTAACACAACAATGAAATCAGTGAAGCAGAAACAGGACGTGACGGAGGTGAAATGAAAAGGTGGAGCGGCAGCTCGGTGAATGCGTTTCCTCTCTCAGCGGACGGCCGTCCGACCTGTTGAGCTCTCTAAAACCTGCTGACAGGATGTTAGCCAGCCGGCCGCCGTGACAGACGATGATGAATTACGATACTGAAAACTCGGCTTCGTGATCTCATAGAGTTTTGTTGTCAGCTGAAGTAAAACCAGGACAGACGGCGACATCAGTCCGATTTAAGATAAATCAGTTTGCAGCCCCAAATCTGAGAATGACGACTCTTCACATCCGCAAACCTCCACTGGCTGTAAAAAGAATTTAGATTGGATTGAAGTCTATAGGAAAATGTCCCTCCTCCTCCCTTATATTGAAGTCTATAGGAAAATGTCCCTCCTCCTCCCTTATATTGAAGTCTATGGGAAAATGTCCCTCCTCCTCCTTTATATTGAAGTCTATGGGAAAATGTCCTTCCTCCTCCTTTATATTGAAGTCTATGGGAAAATGTCCCTCCTCCTCCTTCTTTATATTGAAGTCTATGGGAAAATGTCCGTCTTCCTCCTCCTTTATATTGAAGTCTATGGGAAAATGTCCCTTCTCCTCCTCCTTTATATTGAAGTCTATGGGAAAATGTCCGTCTTCCTCCTCCTTTATATTGAAGTCTATGGGAAAATGTCCGTCTTCCTCCTCCTTTATATTGAAGTCTATGGGAAAATGTCCGTCCTCCTCCTTTATATTGAAGTCTATGGGAAAATGTCCCTCCTCCTCCCTTATATTGAAGTCTATGGGAAAATGTCCCTCCTCCTCCTCAGTAAACGTTTTCCTGATGAGTTTATGGTCTCAGTCTCTAGTTTACAGTCTTCAACAAAACATGATGTTCATTTTTTAAATGAAGCTCCATTTAGAGGGAAACGGTCCTTTCATTTAAATCTTTGTTGGTATATTTCATTGCTCTGTAAAGATCTTTGCTTTAGCGTATGAAGTGTGCTTTACAACTGAAGCTCCTTATTATCGGCTCAGATGGTTTAAACACTTAATTTTTGGCAATTAAATCAACCAACAATAACAACAGAAACACAAAAAGGACACACGCTTCAGTCTGGGTGTGGTGTCGTCACTTCGGCTCTCAGCCGCCGTCCGTCGCTGTCTTTTCTCTCTCAGCAGGTACTTTCAGTCACATTTTTTTCTGTCTGAACTCCTGAAGTTGGCCGCCCTCTGCCGAAATGATGAATTGACCCGTTTCTCCCGTGCGAGCCGCAGAATGGCTGCTGTCTGCAGGAGATTTATTCAGGTGTTGGGCGGCCTGCTGAGGACACGAGCGGCGTTCAGAGGGATTGTGGGAATGAGCAAAGGAAGGAAAGGAAAATGTTCTTCGATGTGTTTGTTTTTTGAATGTTTGCTGATTGAATTAGACTTTTAGCCAGAAATCCAGGACCTCTCGGGCCCAGTTGGTGTTTGAATTGAATTATCTACGAGGATCAGATTCCACATTACCGCATCATCCTTTTTAAACTTTGTACACACGATGCAACATAAAGTTTTACGCTCTGTTTCATTTCCTGTGTCTCGTCGACTCATTTGCTCAGACTGAGGCAACCTTTCATAAATGGGACTCTGGTTTATCGAGTTTTCCCATCAAACACAGACGGCGGTCAGCTCCGTCAATATGAGAATAAACATGTGAAACTCCACCAACAGTTTGACTTCTGCATTTCTTTAGAGAAATAAACAGCTCAGGCTTCTTTACTGAACTGGTCTGACAGATTTAGTCATTTGGTCGAAGATTAGAGGTTCTAATTTAAAGAGATGAGCTGGTTTTCCTCCCTAAACTGCAGAATCAGCTCATTTATGAAACTGACTTCATCAATGTTAAATTAAGTTAGTACAGCTTTGGCTCAGTCTGCTGCTTTCCCTCTGTGTGTTTATCCGTCCATCATCATCCTCCATCTCTGATAGTGACGTCTGGAGTCACGTCTCTACGTCGGACGCTCCTATTGGCTCCGGTGGGTGATGTCACAGCCAATCAGAGTCTCTGGATCAGTCCTGTATGTTTGTGAGTTTATTGTGCTGACAGAATAAAGACAATCAGATATTTGGAGCTGATTTTTCATCATTAATGAGCAGAACTCCTGATCAGATAAAGATAGAAACAACCCAAACACATGAGAGGAACTTTCTGTGTTCAACTTTTCTTTGGTTCGTTCTGTTCTTGTTTTCTGAGCTTCTGAACAAAGTCACAGATTGAATCAGCTGAGACTGAACTCGTGGAGACATTTTTAAAAATGACATGGACGGCTCTGTGAGTCTCGACTAAGACATCCTATTGCGGAATGCTAACGTCCGTTTCTCTCTCTCCGTCTTTCAGCTGCAGGCTTCACTGTGATGTGACGGCTGATCCGTCTTACTTCCTCCTTCTTCTCCACGTCCGTGAAGACCAATTAGAGATGGCAGCCATTGTAGCCGTGGCCCGTCGGGCGGCAGGAGGAGAAGTCAGGACCAGCGGCGGCGGCGTGGACTCTCTTCAGATACTGATGCTGTGTCTCCTCCAGCTGCTCTGGCTGCAGCCTTCAGACTCCATCACCGCTCCAGAAGCCAAGACCTGGACCCAGACCGGACCACGGCTGCAGCTCTCATACTCCGGTAGGAAACACCCCGAACTGGGAAGTCTGACGTCCTGATAATTGAAGTCCCTTCTCTGTTTGAAGTGATGTTGACAAAAGCTTCCCTTTATGAGTTAGTCAGCACGCCGATGTCGCAAGATTGTTTGTTATTCTTGGCAAACTTTATTTAAACAGATATATGTAAAGCAAACAGAACACTGGTAACGTTGTGTTCAAGGAAATTTAGATGAAAAAGCTCATTCTAGATGAAAACTTGATGTTTTAGTTTAGCAGCTGTGTTTTATTTATCCATGAATATAAAACTTCAGAGCACCATGTGAAGTAAAACAGGAGATTGTGTTTTTTAGGTTGTAATAGATGAATACTTTGAATGTTTTTTAGATGAAGTAGCTCAAAGACCAAACTGTAAATTCTCCTGAGGATGAAACTCCACCACCGAACCACAGAACAGACAAAAGACAGATTTACTGTGGACAGATAATGTGTTTTTATTCATCCATTTAAACACTTTATGTCTCATGTCGATGTTTCACGCCCCATTTAAACAGCAGCATCAATCACGGATGTCGTCCGTCACAGATTTCCACTCAGTTTTTTGGTAAACATGTTAATTGTGAACAGAGAGGGCTGTTTCCTCTCATGTGTTTTTATTTTGGCACATTAATGGTTAATCCATTAGCTCCACTGTCCGTCTTTCATGTCTTTTCCTTTGTCATTAACATACCAACTGGTGAGATGGGGGCAAACGGCCCAACCAGGTCCAAACTGGAGGAAACGACAGATGAAAGTGAAATGTTGGATTATTTCCCGACTGTTGTGATGTCTGATTGTAGGAAAGTCTGTATCCACTTTAAAGTTTTCGGTGGTAAAGTCATTTTCTCAGGGGACGTATCGCTGGCAGAGCCGGAGAGAACTTTATAACGATATCATAAATATCGGTGAAGTCACGTCTCCTTCACCGATGTTGGTCGTATCTTCCGATATGAAATATCAGATTACTTCAGTTTGTGTTCCGTCATCTTGATTCGTCTGGACGGCGGTAAACTGTCACTGGAGACCTGATGTGTAATTAACAGATTAACGGTCGCAGAGGAGATTGTGTGTTAATGGATGTTGAGATGACCGTAAATGTTTAAAACAGCCTCAGTTACATCAGTGGAAGCAGAAATATTTAAACTGCCTGGCGCCGATTCTCATTTTAGATTCTGAATGTTCCTTCAGGTCAGACTCACTTTAACTTCCTACATTTGGTCATTTATGTTTTCCTCCTCCATGAACCAGTTTCCTGCCAACATTCACATCACCAGGAGTCGCTTTGCAGAAAAATGTCGACACAGGTTGTGTTGGAGATTTTACAGACGCACAATGCTCTCGTTTTTATGGTATCTTTTCTTGTTGCTGCTCCATCAGATCTGGACTTCAGACATCTTCTTTACCCCTAAAAAAAAAAAAAAAAATCAGTTTCAGTCTAACGGATCCTCGTCCGGCTGTTCACCGTTAAAATGATCAAAAAACAATCATGCTGCAGGATACGAACAGATCAGGGTCAAAGGTCAACGATTAGAGGTCCTTACAGTCGCCACCCTCAATGATCAGAAAGTCAGTTATGTGATGAAATTAAATGTTCATTAATTAATCGTTATTTATTTTTGAAGCTCACCTTCGCATGCAGCTGTTTTTATAAATTATAACGAACAGTCTCCAAAACGGAGTTATTTTGCATTTAAAACTTAAATTTCTCATTAAAGACAAAGAAAAGCGCTAAAACAAAAACGAAAGGCCCTCCTTCACAATAAGAGCAGAACACTTCACACACACTTAAACCCACCAGTGAAGTCATTTGTCCATTTTCAGTCACATTAGCACTCTTTTTTTTTTTTTTTTTAGCCCCAAATACTTTCTGCTCTCTTGGCAACCGTCAGCAGCCGGAGAGAACAGCGACGGTTTCCCATCCAGCAGTAATTAGTTTCATTCTGGCTCTGTTAGCGAGATGTTTGTGGAGCGAGCGGTCCTGCTGACTGGCTGAATGGATGGATGGATGAATGGATGAATACATGGACGGATGAATGGAATTAGTGAAGCGGTTTTTGTTTGGCGGTGAAAGGAGGGGAGTTTTTTTTACTGGCCGTCGGATACAGTTAAAACACCGGATGAATGTTGGAGAGACAACGGAGGACAGAGAAAGAGATTCTCTTTATATGTTTTTATACACATTTAAACATATTTTAAATTCGAACACGGCCCGCGATCTGCGGCCTCTTAGCTCTCCACGACTGTCGGGCCCATTTGAAGCCTCCAGCTTGTAATTTGTCCGTCAGCCATCTTGGTTTTGAAACTAGAGACTGAAAGCGTAAACTCGTCAGGGAAAGGTTTACCGAGCTAATTTATTCAGTGTGATCGGAACTCTTAGCTCCACTTTACAGACCCATTCTTTGGGTTCCTTCCAGCTCCTCCGATTTTAGATCATTTGGTGACTCCAAACTGTGAAAGTTACGTCTCGTCCCGTGATGAACTGTGGAAATAATCTTATTTCCTGACATTTCTCAGCGACTGCAGCGAACAGGATGAATAATCCGCTCTGATTCTGAAGATGTGACACAAACTGTAGGAGCTCTCAGATCAGGACGACGATATTGGAGCCACTTGCTGATAAAAACCAAGCGAGGTGTTTGAGAGCTGCAGAGGCAGATCTTCGCTTTAATAGCTGGATTTCCCGCCTCGGGTCATCCAGTGGATTCTGTAACTGATTCCAGCTGAGAAGCTCTTTCCAAAGCAAAACCCTGGAAAACATCATCCGCTGAAGTTCCTGTTGGCAGCTGAGCAGCAGTGTGCTCCAACAAATACACAACTGCACATCGTGCAACAAACGCTTTGATTTCTATTTTTCTTTCTGTTTTAACACAACAGCAGGTGACTCTTCCTATCACTAAACAGGTTTTTTTTTTTTTTTTTGAGGAAATCTTGACAGCTACATCTCTGTGTGTGTGTGTTTGTGTGTTTGTGTGTGTGTCAGACAGTAGCTGCTTTGTGGTTTCGGTGGCAGTAAACTGAAGAGCTTAATGAAGTTAGACTTGGTTCTCTTGCTGCGTTTGGAGCTGCAGGATCAACATTAAAGAGATTGTAAATATTTTATAAGGCGGATACTCAGACAGGAGCTTCAGGGCCAGCAAACACACAAACACACACATGAACACACCAACACGCACATGAGCAATCTTTCTGTGTGTCTGTGAGGATTATCATCACAGCTGTCTGACCCCAACACAAACCTGAGCCCTAAATCCAGGTCTTAACCTTCAAACAGCTTTTGGAAACAAAACGTCCACACCCTGTAAGGTCTGGAACTCCAACTGGTCCTCAAAAAGATAAAGGAACACACACACAGTGTGCGTCAGTGGTGACCCACAATGTGACCTGAGCAGGAATCCAGAGAGACCAGCCCTCATCCTGCAGGGAGACACACTGTGTACTCCTGACCACCAGTGTGTGCGTGTGTGTGTCTGTTTGTGTGTGTGTGTGTGTGTGTGTGTGTGTGTGTGTGTGCAGCTCGTTGGCTAAAAGTAAATGGACAAAAAAAGAGTCCAGAAATGATGGAAGGATGTAGTAGGTTTGAAAGCATTACTTGTGTGTGTGTGTGTGTGTGTGTTTGTGTTTGTGCCTGCCCATGTGTGTGTCTGTGTGTGTGTGTGTGTGTGTGAAGCTACACTCTGGTACCGACAGTCTCTTTTCCTTCGCTCTGAGCCATGAAGCTGCCAAATCAAACAGGGTCATGA
>CM068494.1:27826858-28006858 GCA_034769265.1 Remorina albescens
CTTCGCTGGCTTAAACGTGACAAATTTAAAGTGCGTGAACTGAACAAGACAAGAGTTGATCCAAACGGATCAATGAAAAAGAGTTTTGGCGTGTTTAAGTTTGAAGGAGATTTGATGTCCAAAACTATTTTGTCAAAATGTGTTTCAGAGAAATAAAACTTGTGTCATCTTCACTGAAGGCTGAATAAACGTGACCTGACCGGTGAAATCATAGCTGTTGGAGTTATGACTGATCCGTCTGTGGGGCGATTCCTGCTGAATCCTGAAACCTGATAAATTAAACGCTGGCAGTTATCTGTGTCGAGGTTCAGAGAGAAACTCATTAGCTGTGATTTAGAGCTGAAATGAAGAGGACACGAGGAGGATCAGATATGCTCTTCAAATATTTAGAGATAAACGGCGCTCAGGAAAAAGGGAATTATTGTCAAAAATCGGCCGATCCAGAGTGTTTAAAGAAGGTGGAGAGTTCTGGACGCCGCAGAGAGGAATGAACCGAGGCCAAGGCTTAGAATAAACAATCACAGAGATTAGGAAGTGTGTGTGTGTGTGTGTGTGTGTGTGCGCTGTCTCAGATGGAGACGCTGGAAGGAGAAATGGAAGCTCTCCCTGAAATGTTAAGAGACGTCATCCTTCTCTGTCCTTCGGATGAGTCCTCTCCTCGTCCGTCTCCTCTCTCCTACTTAAGGAGGAAAAATCATCAGCTCTGTGTTGTGTAGCTCAGCAGGCACGAAGACAAGCACACAAAACGTCTGATCTGTTTCTGCCGCAGACGCACACTTACAACTTACAGAGAAATGACTTCAAACTAGAGACTGAGACCAGAAACTCATCAGGAAAACTGAGCTGATAAATCAGGGAGGAGGAGGGACATTTTCCCATAGACTTCAACACAACCTGACTTCCTTTTACAGCCTCTTACTGACTCTTCAGTCAGAGTCTATATCCAAGTTTACTGTGTGTCTGTCGAGTCATTACAGGTTGAGATGGTGACGCGTGAGCTTATTTTGTGAATCGGTGAATTTTCCAGCTGCCGAATATTTAAATGAATATTTCAGTTAGGTGAAATAAAAAAAATTAATTTTCAGGACTTGTGAAGGTTTCTCTGTTTTTTGACTTCGTTCCTTCGGAGGTTTTTTTGGGGGGAGGACGGGGGGAGAGCGGAGGGGAAGGAAAGGACAAGGTTTCTCTGTCGTTGACCCAGAGAGGGCTGAAAACGGGAGGAGGAGGTTGGAGTGGTTTCATTTTTCAGAGAAAGTGAAGAAGTCCTGAAGAGAAAAAAAAACATCAGAAGTTGAACCTGCTGCTCTTTTGTCATGTGACACACACATTTCCATCACGTCGCTCTTTGATCGGGAAGTTCTGGTCCCTGGACCGAGAACGCAGTTCGCTGACGCATCAGCTCGGATCAATCGTACGAAGAACACATGGATGTTTCAGGACAGGTGACGACCAGCTGTGGTCATCGGGGGTGGGGGGGGGGACGTTCAAGAGCAGCTTTTAAAGCTTTGAGTTCAGATCTGACTTCAGTCTGAGCAAGAGGCGATGAAATTTAATAGTGAAGATTTAACTATCTTTCTGATTTAGATCCACAAATTGGTTTAACGAGCTTTTCCTTTTCCAAGATGATCCAGATCAAGATGCTGAACGTGTTTCACAATAGAATATTGTAGAGATGTTGGACTTCCGGTTCTCATGCATGTTTCCACAGTTCCTTCTCTTTGCTCTCTTATTAGACTTCCTTACCTGAATTCTAACATTGAGGCCTTCACTGGAGCTAAATGAGACGTAAATATATAACACACCTGCCAGGTAGATGGACGATCTTGGTGGAGGAGAAATGTTCACTAACGTGGAGTTAAACACATTTGTGGGTTCGAGAGGAAGTGGAAGTTTTGGTTTGATCACACAAAGTCTGAATTCTTTCATTTCTAGTTTTAAAGGTCGGGTTGATATTTTTGTTCAGTTTAGCAACCAAACAGGTAACAATGATGACATTTATTAATCTTTTAAAGGAATTTGTATGTATGGAGACAGCGGGGACATTTAACCGCCAGAAAAAGTCAAATATTCATCCAGAAACAGTTCAAGAATCCAAAATCAGGAATCAAGAATTCTTTATTGTCAATTTTCTTGCACATTATGAAATTTAGTTTGGTAGGAAATATAAAAATATTCACAAAACACACTGCGGAACAGAAACGGGTAATAAATACACAAAGATGACGAAAATGTTAGTGAAGGTTAGTGAAGGTTCATAAAAATCCTCACGTCTTCAGTTATTGATACTCAGACAGTTTCCCCGTTCAGCACCCAGACCTGAAGACCTGAGACCGAACCTGAAAGCGGAGCGTGGCCAAGCTTCGATCAGTCAAACTTTATTTACACAGCAGTAACACGAGAACATCTGGACTGCTGTTTGCAGTTAGCACGTAACAGCTCGAGTTTCACCGAAGCCCCCCGAGCCGAAGAAACCAACAAACATTCATTAGCTTAAAAGAAAAATAACATAACGGGATTTAAATAAGAAAATATTGATGAATTATTTTAGATTTCTACAAGATGACGACCTACATTTATATTTTAGAAACCATCAACTTCTTTTGAAAAGCAGAAGGCCTGCTGGATCACGCTGAAGCAGGTAAACGCTGACCTGGACGTGGACGTGGTTTGGTCCGGATGTGTCCCGGCAGCGCTGTCAAACAAACGGACAGGAGACACAGCTACCTGAACTCACTACAATAACAAACAGGAGGCTTCGGTTTCGGGCCTCGGCGGGAATTATGTGTTACTCTAAACCTCGATCTCATTACCAGGAAAACAAGAACGTCTTCGGGAGCCGGAGGCTTCAAAAAGCTTCTCTGGCTCCAAATTTACTGCAGTTATAAGATCAGGACCGATCAGCATAAACTCATGGAGATCGTATTAAAATACACAAAACGCCACAAATAATTAGCACGATGTTTATGATTATTAGTAAATAAAGCAAAGAGCAGATCTGCTGTGGAAAGTTTCTCCGATACAAACTGTCCTGTTTGTTTATTCTGGAATTTCAAAAGTTGGAATTGATGCGAGCGTCTCTTTGTGACAGTCGACTGTGGAAACTGAATGTATCTAAACGTTTTCATTTTCTGTTCACGTCACGTGTGTTTAGTGTTAGATCCCTGTGTTTGTCCCACAGTGGGGGAACGGTAAATATAATATTCTCTGACGTGATGGAATTTAAATTAGAAGATGTTTTTATATTTAAGACTCCAGAGTCTCTAATTGAAACAGCCTGGTTTTTCTTGCTCTCTGTTTTTTGGGGAGAACCGGTGAAATGTGGCTGATCTTCAATGGATCGAACTCTGCAGATCCAAAGTCCCGTCAGTAAAGTATCTTTCACCTCGAGGCTTCAGCCGCTCCCATAAAGTGAGACGTTTGTTATTAGTGTCGACAGGAAATGGAAAATAAAATACAGTTCTGTGTAAACCTTCTGCGTTCATCCGTCGGGACGCATGAACTTTGGTTTCTATCATCCTGCTTTCATTCGGATCCAAACTCAGTGAGGTACCCCCCACAGACACGCACAGACACACACACACACACACACCGGCCCTCTAAGTGTTCGCATGTGGTAGCTGAACTAACACAAAACAGACCGACAAACTGTCAGTGACGTTTGCAGCCCAGCAGTGTTGTGTTGTAACCCAATGTGCGTTGCAAATGACAAGTATTTCCATTTGTGTGTTGTTGGATCCAGGCAGGGTGAACATTATCGCACACCGGGAGCAACAAATACACAAAAATTGTCAAGTTTTCACAGTTATTTTTCTGTCAGACAGTCAAGAAGAAAGTCAAGTGTGTTTTTGTGGACAAACAGGAGAAAATTTTCAGCCAGTAAAAGTCAAAGAAAGTTTAAATCTGACTTTTCACTTTTTTATATTTTTTATTATTTTGGAGAGTTCTTTTTTTTTTTTTTGGTCTTTTTTTTATCGACTCCGCACGCGTTTAAGAAAGGACTTCATGACTTGATGATTTCACAGTTAAGATAAGAGCTGACAGCTGATTGGTTCAGACACATCCTGCTTGTCGTTCCCCGTTTCCTGCCGCCATCGTGTGACGGAGCAGAACGACCATAAAAACAAATCTATAGAACAGAAGAGCGAACTGGAAATAACCGGCCGCCTCAAACAGCCGTCAGTTTCTGAGCTGCTGTTTGAGGCCTCCACTTTGTCGTTTGTCCGTCAGCCATCTTGGTTTTTTTAAAACCAGCTGAGACTGGATTTGGAGGAGAAGGTGGATTTGACCCGCCCTCTGTCCTGATTGGCTGGTAAAGTCTGTCAATCAAACTTTCTGCCTTTTCCAGACTCCAGGGAGAAGTTCAATTCACTTAATTCACATTTATTTCTGATGATATTGGGGAAAAAAAATCGGCTTTATTCGTGTAACGTAACTCAGTAGAAACAACGATCCAACGATGTTTGTGCTTTGTGGACTTTTTTTTTTTTTTTTTTTTTTGATCACAGAAAAAGATGAGAAAAGGATAAAACGGGTCGGTAGGCGGTGAAATGGAGAAGACTTTCAGTCAGATGGAGCTGATGTCGCTCTGAAACGTTAACTCTGCTGTCAGGTCAGACTTTCAGTGATCTTTCAGAGATCAGCCAGGAAACAGATGTTTGCAATGAAATGAGAAACATCTGGCAGCTGACACACACACACACACACACACACAGACACACACAGTGCCTGTCCGTATTGTCTTTTGTGTTGTTGTGTTTGGGTTAGAGAGTCGGTGTGCTGCTATTTGGTTTTTGCTTTTTGGCTGATGATGAGAAATTCCGTCCTCAGATCCAGGTGAGGAATCCTGTCAGTCCTGATCTGATCCAAACGCCCCCCCCCCCTCGAGGTCGCCGTCTCTCAGCTGGTCATGTGACACTTTGACTCAGGACGTGTCGTGGAAAATAAACCAAAAAGGTGTCGTCCCTCGCAGGAAATTGACTTTTTCTTTCTTTCCTTCACAACCACCAGTTTCATCAAGTCTTCAGTTGATTCTCTCCAAAGGTCGGGGGGGAATCTAAGTGTGTGTAATTTAACACAAATTGTACAGCAAATAAATCAAAACAGAAGTGTATTCATTTAAAAATTTGAAAAGTTACGCTGCAATTAGAAACTTCTCGTGCTGAAATAAATTAAATTAAACTTACTTTTTTTTTTTTTTTGTTCTGTCCATAAATATTTAACAGTAAAGTAAAAATGAGAAGAAAAAGGTTTTTTTTTTGGCTGCTGTTGTGTGAACGTTTGAGCTGATTGGACTCCGATCAAAGTTACACTGAACAGATGCTGTGTGTGTGGCTGTGTGTGGCTGTGTGTGGCTGTGTGTGGCTGTGTGTGGCTGTGTGTGTGTGTGTGTGTGTTAATCAGACACACCCGAGCTTTTAAGAGAAGATGTAGGAGGAGATAACGCTCCAGCACTGATGGTTTCCACCAGCGGATCTCTGACACACACAAACACACAAACACACACACACACACACACAAACACACACACACACACACACTCAAGGAGGAGATGTGAAATAACCAAATATGGAAACTCTAAACTTCAACGTTTGTTTATTTGACTTTTTGGAGATCAGACTAACAGAGTCTCTGTCAGTCCACCAGGGTCCTGGTGGATCTGGATCCTGGTCCAGGTCCAGGTCCAGGTCCAGGTCCATCTCTGCTTTCCTCTGATGATCGGAGTCGTCCAGCTCTGAATGAGTCATTTACTTTGTCCGTGTGAGTCCAAATCACGTCCACTGTGTTGTTTACAGAAGATTTCAGCAGGTTATTAACTGAGTCAACAGTTCATCCGTCTCACTGACGTCCAACATCAGATGTTTTAATGTCGGATGAATATTTGTCTTCACTTTAGTGGAACGTTCCCGCACAGCACACACACACACAGACACGCACACAAGCAAGCACACAATGACACACTCACTCAAACACACGTGAAACATTTTAATGAAGCAAAACCAGTTTTAATCACCTTCCTGATTATAGCCAATCAGGGTTCATCACGGGGAACAATCAATCACACACAGATGTTAGACAGACTCTCTGCTCTTTCACAATCACGTACCAACACACAGTCACAATAAAAGTATTTGCATTCAGATTCTTTTTCTTACTGAAGAACGCACACACACACAAACAGACACACACTGTACAGGTGTTCAGCACACTCCGCGGCTTCTGCTCCATCTGAAATTTTAAGCAAATGTTTGCAATTATCGAAAGAGCTTTCTGTCTTCTACACACACACACACACACAAAAACAGACACACACACACACACACACACACACACCCTTCATGCTTAGTTTAGTGTGAGATGTTCATGATCTTGTTGATTAAACTGTAACGTTCAGCAGCAGGAAGTCGAGCTGCTGCTTCTTTAAAACGTTTTGTCCATTTTAAAGTTTTAACAGTGGATGTTGGACGTGACGTCCAGCAAAGGATCATGGGAGGAAGGTCACTGCAGTGAGGACTGAGACACCAGAGACCCGAATCTTTTTAAAGAATGTCACAGTCGCTCAGTCGGTTAACGTCTGATCACAAATTTTTCAGAGTGAATTAAGTCTGGTGATAATTGATTTAGGTTTTTTCTCTCAAACATCACGTGACACTTCAGCTCGAGGTCATGACCTCCTGCCACTGACCAATCAACACTAATCCAGATTACCACCAACCAATCAGGAGCAATCGCCGTCAGCTTTGGCCTCGGCCGAAAGGAAAACAACCATTTTGGTCATTTTGGTGAATCACATCCAGACCGAGTGAAGTTTGAACTAAATCAAATAAAGCCGAGCTTTAAAGCGCTTCATCTCCAAACACTTAACGGGCCGCCATCAGGGAGGAAAGCTTCGTCTTTTTAAACATGTTAATGCTTTTTCAAGATGACGGCGGAGGTGAGAAATGTGGGAGGCTGCAATGAGTTATCAGGTAGAGTGATAGAAAACTTTCAGGTGCGTGACGGAAGGCGTTTGGTTTCGCCTCCTCTTCAGTATTTCATGTGCGTTTTCCCACCGCGGTCCCCGGTGGGGGGGGCATTTCTCCTGCTAACCTTTCTTTCATCATCTGCTCCGTTTCCCATCGCTGACTCGTGTGATGGATTGTGTCTGTAGGAGTCACGGAGGCCGAGCCAACCGCCGCAGGTCCATAAAATCAAATCCTGCTTGGCTTTTATTGTCTGCAGCCCTCAGAGTCTCAGACTGAAGCCCCACAGATACCCCGGGGTAGAAACACTTCAGCCTCCAATATTCACTGCCCCTCTTTTGTCTCTCTTCTGTAGTTTCTGCTGCAAAGACGTTTCTGCATTTTCTAACCCGTCACTGTTATCAGATTTAATCGATTAAAGCGCCGACCTTTCACCCCAGTTTGAGAGCTGTGTGTCTCTAAAGACGGTTCATCATCGTGTTTGTGCTGGACTTGTTGTTGCTGTTGTGTTTGTACTCGGACAGTTCAACACACTCTAACTTAAAAATAAAAAAACACACAGAGAACATAAATTTTTATAGTTAAAAGAGTTTTGAACGTATTTGTGTCTGACGGAGAGGACTCAGATCCAAACTGACACCGTCTATAAAAAGATGGAGAGTTCGGAGTAAATTGGAGACAGACGGGATGCAGCAGATAAAGAAACGTTTGATGACTCGACAGACTCGATGATTCATGGGAATCTTTCTTCATACTGTATATTAGAAGTGAAACTGGAAACATAGAAAACAGAAAACATGTGACCTTCCCACAACTATCAAATACAGTCATTCACAACTCTGTGTGTGTGTGTGTGTGTGTGTGTGTGTGTGTGTGTGTGTTTGTGTGTGTGTGCGACTCTTATTGTCTAAATGAGAAATAAACTGTAAAGATAAATCATAAACGCTGCAAGAACAGATGTGGCAGATTCTCTTGGATCTAATTTCAGCTGCAGGTTTACACACACACACACACTATGTCAATGTATGTACTTTAGATACTGCTGTGTAGACCATAAAGCGTCATCCCATGTGTGAAAGTCATCGGGAAGGGTGTGTGTGCGGAACAGGTTTAGATAAACTGTATGTTTCATGTTTTTATTTAGCAGTAAATGTTGTCAGCGGAGTTTCAGTCTGCAGGTCCAGTTTTCTCTGTTCGTCACTGAGTCGTTCATTTTTAGCCTCAAACAGAAAAACAGAAAACCAAGAGTCACTTCTTGTGTTGAAACGAGCGGTGTGTCACAGTTTGGCCGTGAAAATCTCATCTGAGTCCAAAAAAAGAGCAGAAGAACGTTCTTCAGTGACTCAGCCTGAGTGGGATCGGATAAAAAGGTGAAACACAAACTCTGCGCTGATGGATTTCTTTCTAAATGGGGATGAAGTGGAACAAATGTGCCGTGCTGCGTTCAAAGCCACAACTCGCCTCTGTGGTTTCGGCCGCCGGGACTCACCTCGGTGTCTCTGACCAGACCAGGACTTCAGACCTGGAGGGTCCAGTTCTGTTACTGAGTCTGAGTTTCACGGTTCATTTCCTTCATTCATCAGGTGATTATTCACGGCGTGGCGAGGTCGAGGGGGGCGGGGCCTGTTACATGGGGGGGAGACACAGAAGATTTCAGGGTTAATTAGCTGCTTTGATTTGATTCACAGCTGTTTTTCCCATAGACTTCAATACAATCTGACTTCTGTTTCCTCCAGTGACCCCCTGATGGTCGGCCGATAGAATGAAGGTTTAAGGTCTGATTTCTGAAACCAGGCGACGCTCAGAGCTGATGTCCAAATCATTCAGCTTTTATTCCTTCAATCGCTGAATCATTTCTTTAATTCACAAAAGAAAGTCCAAACACTTTAATAGAACTTCAGGATGTTTACTTTATTATCACATCAGAGAAAGACGAGCGACAGTTTGGGTTTGAGTCCGACCTTTGGCAAAAAATAAAAGAAGAAAGGAAAGTTGAGAGGAGAGAAGATGAATGAAAACATGAAGCATGACGATCCTTCGCTGGTCTGATAAATCCGTGGACGTCATTGTTATGGTTGGATCGTACGTCTCTTCACTTTGGACCTGTTGCCCGTTGGAGTTGCCCCTCACGGCTCTGGGCCGACTGCTGCAGGGTAAACGGAGCGGCGGCTGACCGGCGGGGCACGACGTCAGCTTCAGGGTTCATTTACTTTGCTTGTTCAGGTCGTTTTCTGCCTGCTTTAGCAGCAACTCCCCAGAGACACCAGCAGCCCTGCAGCCTGCTGATGAACTGCTGTGTGTTCAGATAACTAAAAGTAAGAGTCGCCGCACCGTGAACCATAAACACACTTTATTACCACTAAAAGCTCTGCTGCAGTTTTACTTCCTCCTCCATCAGATCCAAATTCTTATCTGGATCTGCACCAAAATGCACAAACTCAAAGACGTCGACAACATTTAACATCAAGATCCAAACTGTTATATTTAGACCTGACTCCTGGTGCTCCTCCTCTCACAGTTTCTGCTCAGTCAGTAAAACGTGAAGCCACGAAAATGTTGAAAAATGCTTCTAAATCTTTAGAGTCCAGGATCTGTCCTTCCCTGATCCAGGACCAGTCCCCCCCACCACTCCTAATAGTTTCATTCAAAGATATAAACACTGATCGATGATCTGTGGAGCTTCAGTCGTTTCCATGAAAACATAAAGAAAAGCCTGATTTGGCGTCTCTTTCTGATCCGGTCGCTCTCGTCTTCTTCTGTCTCAGAGCTGAGGAACAGCTCGGCTGTCTACTGGAAGGCCGGGGTCAGCGGGGGGTACCAGGTCCTGCTGCTGGACGAGGACCAGGGCTGGATGCTGGTCGGGGGGAAAGACCACATCTACCTGCTGAGGCCCGACGGCGTGGACCTGCCCACACGTTCGGTGAGACCTGAGACCGCCGAGCTGAGCAGAGCTGGTCAGAGAGTGTCTGAGAAAAAGTGCTGTCGGAGAACTGGACTCTTGTCTCCTTCTGTCCTTCAGGTCCACTGGCCGGCTGCAAGGGAGCACGTGGAGCACTGCAGGCTGGCCGGGAAAAGTCTGGAGGTGAGTCCTAAAGGTCCAGGTCTGCTCTGATGACAGACCAGGTTTGGGTTCTGGTTCATTTCTATCATATTTTATTATTATTATTATTATTATTATTATGTAGATTATTTCTAGTTTACCACATCTATTCAAATCTCCTCAATGAATGAGGGATCAATAAATCATTTTATCTTAACTTCCCATCCAAGTCTGAGAGAGGAAACGGTTTCTCTTTTCAAGGATATCAACCCTTCAAAATAAAACACTAAAGAAGAAATGTAAATAAAATGAAAAGATTCCTTTAAGCTAATACGTGATATTCAACACGGTCCCTTAAAGAAACTGAATAAAAATAATATGAATATTGGTGCTCTGCTGAGGGGTGACGATGGAGGATTCTCTGTGTTTCCTCATAAACTTTTCCACTATTAATATATTTTAATGGCGTTGTGTTTTCAGACCGAGTGCGCCAACTTTGTGCGGCTGCTGCAGCCTTTCAACAAAACTCACGTCTACGTGTGCGGCACCGGAGCTTTCCACCCGC
Organism: Remorina albescens; assembly: GCA_034769265.1. Taxonomy (NCBI): domain Eukaryota; kingdom Metazoa; phylum Chordata; class Actinopteri; order Carangiformes; family Echeneidae; genus Remorina; species Remorina albescens. Next base: position 27,837,423 of record CM068494.1, read on the forward strand.
AGTGCACGTACCTGCACCTCGGACACAACGCAGAGGTGAGTACGACAGGAAGTCATTAAAAAACGCAGCTTCTGTTCAGTTCGTCGCATCTTAAAGTAAAACTTCTGCTGTGCGCTTCCTGTTATTTGTTGTTGTCCAAAAATGGACAGCGTGATGACAGAAATTTGATTTTTAAACTTTCAGTGTCCGTCTCTGTTGACAGAGCTCCACTTTTCAGTCAGAGAGTCAGTTTTTGCTGATGACTGTGTGTTTGTGTGTGGTCTCTCTCTCTCTCTCTCTCTCTGTCTCTCACCTCTCTCTCTCTGTCTCTCTCTGTCTCTCTCTCTGCTCTCTCTGTCTCTCTTCTCTCGTCTCTCTCTCTCTCTCTCTGTCTCTGTCTCTCTTCTCTCTCTCTCGCTCTCTCTCTTCATCTCTCTCTCTCTCGTCTCTCTCTCGCTCTCTCTCTCTCTCTCTCTCTCTCTCTCCTCTCTCTCTGTCTCTCTCTCTGTCTCTCTCTCTCTCTCTCTCTCTCTCTCTCTCTCGCTCTCTCTCAGGGGCCGTTGTTCATGTTGTCTCATGTTGTTGGAGTCGGGTCGAGGAAAATGTCCCTTCAGCCCAGAGAAACCGTTCACACGCTCGACTGACTGGTACGCCCCGTGTCCACACACACACACACACACACACAGACACACACACAGACACACACACAGACACACACCAGGAGGGGGACATGTTCAATCATCTTTAACAGCTGTATTGTGGAGTACGCTGATGGTTGAGCAGCCTACAGTCCCTCCACTGTCTCCGTCCTCGCCGCAGACCGCCCCGTCCAGCTGTGTGGTCTGACGTCAGCTGCAGCCCCCCAGTGTGACATTGAGGACATAAAACGACTTCAACTGCTTCTGCAGCATTTAGACAAAGACCCCCCCGCCCCCCCGCCCACTCCGTTCCTCGCCATAAAAGCAGCTTTAAGTTTTTGAATCCGATTATTGTGCTGCTGTTGACAGATGGAGACCGAAGACTTGGATCGTCCCCCCACAAACACATGTTATAGTTGGAGGCCTTTAAATGGACAGTCACTGGACTGTGTAATGTGGCGTCGACCCCCCCCCCGGCAGGACTGATGGACCTCCAGCTGAGGGGGGAGTCACAAGATTATCGTTCTGTCTCTTTAACGGCGACACTTGTTGAATAAACATGTTTACTTTTGAAAGTGAAAGAAAATGTAACGCTCGCCGACACAAATAAAAAGAATCTGATTTCGTTTGGATGAACTCTGTTTGTCTTAATCTGTTAAGATTAAGATCTAATCAATAAATCCAGTTTAAGAAAAACAGCAGGAACACACAAGTTTTCTTTTGGATCTTATTTCGGATCAGCGACAGAGAAAAATCTGAAGTTGAATTCAAACTGGACGGAGTGTCCCGGACTAAGAGGATCTGGCCCTGACGTCCTGGTCCAGAGGAATCCAGACCTGCAGGGTCCAGGAGCTGCACAGTATGGGGGCCGGTGGTTCTGATATTATGGCTCATTTTAATGTCCAAGTATCTAAGATGGCGGCGGTGGCGGTGAGGTCATGGGACACGCTCTGCGTCTCGTCAAATATAACAAACACAATGTTTGCTGGAAAACACGGCTCCTCCGCGGGTCCTGCTCATGGTCCAACTTGGCCCGGCGAGACCAGGAGAGAGCCAAAATAACCACAGAGGGAGAGCTGGCTCCGAGTCCGGGAGGAGCCAGCCAACATCCAGCCCCTGGAGGACAAACCGGATCACCCCAGGACCAGGATCAGATCCCAGAGGGACATACGGGACTTTAAAATCATCTGCCTCTTGATACTGGACCAGATCAACCTCTTTGACAGAACTCCAGAGTCCAGAAGGCGGTCTGCCAGCCAACATTTAGCTTCAGTGAAGTCCATGGAGGAGGTCTGGATCGACCTGGACCGGGTTCAGGAAGAGGACTCTTCCAGTTCCAAGCTTCGCATCAGCACTGAGACTCTTTCTGCAATCAAGCTGCTTCTTTTGAGTTCCAACTGACTTCACTCAGTCGACGGAGAGAAAGAAGTTTTATTCCAGATTTAGAGGAGAAGGTGGAGCTGACCTGCTCTGTACTTTCCCATAGATTTCAATACACAGCCGACTTCCCCTTTACAGACCCAGAGTTCAGCCTGGAGGACCTGAGGACCGATGACATTTTTTGTTGATGCAAAAATTGGTCATTGAATCCCAGAAAATGTTTTTTATCAGAGATGAGTTTTTATTAATTTACTTTTTATTTATCGTCCACACGACACTAAAGAGTCTGGACCTTAAATATGAGTCTAACTGGACTCAGAGCTGGATCCAGATCCTCACGGATCAAATCCTCTCAGTTACAGAAGAATGTTTCGCTTTAATTTGATATGATCTGATTTATAATCACTGCTTTTACTTCCTTTATTTAAAATCTGTCCGTAATAATGTGTTCATCCAAAACATGTTGAACTGTAAAAGCTAGTTGTTAGAAGTGTTAGAAGATGAATGAATGAATTGATCTGAACAATAAAGTCTTTGAAATGAGACGAGGGGATCCGTTTGGTCTCCGTTTGTCTTCCTGAGTGTCCGTCCGCTCTGACTGGAGGAACAGATGTTGAACATCTGCGTTCACATCAGCGTAGATCTGTTTACAGCCTCAGCGCCGTTTCTTCGGGATTCTGATGTGTAATTTTTAAAAGCTGCGTCGTCGTCTTTGTGTTGTTTCTAAAGATTTCTGCCGGAAATGTTCGGACGCTTCGAGCGCAAGACAAAAAAAAAAAAAGTTTATTTACACATAAAAGCAGAGAGAAAGAAAAAGGAGGGAAAACAGATCAAACCGCCAACATATGGAATCGAATCTTGACGGGGTGGTAAACCTCCGTTGGCGGTGAGGTGGGGTCCGTCCTTCTCTGCGGTTGTTTGGGCGGACAGTTCTTTCTCACGCAGGATGTCGTTTCCCGCCGTTTGTTTCTAGATGGCGAGCTTTACGCGGGAACCTCGGTGGACTTCATGGGCGCCAATGCCGCCATCTTCCGTACGAGCGTCCTGGGCAGCAGTCAGCATTACATCCGCACGGAGGCCTACGACCACAACTGGCTGAACGGTGAGAAGCTCCGCCCCCCGGAGCCTTTGTTACCATGGAGACAGTGGAATCTTCCTGTCTCCCCCTCCTGTCTCACCTCCTGTCTCCCCTCCTGCCTCACCTTCTACCTCACCTCCTGTCTCTCCCCTGTCTTACCTCCTGTCTCACCTCCTGTCTCTCCCCTCTCTCACTTCCTGTCTCACCTCCTGTCTCTCCCCTCTCTCACTTCCTGTCTCACCTCCTGTCTCCCCTCCTGCCTCACCTTCTACCTCACCTCCTGTCTCACCTCCTGTCTCTCCCCTGTCTTACCTCCTCTCTCACCTCCTGTCTCTCCCCTGTCTCCTTCCTGTCTCCCTCTCCTGTCTCACCTCCTGTCCCTCCGCTGTCTCACCTCCTGAATCACCTCCTGTCTCTTCCCTGTCTCACCTCCTGTCTCCCCTCCTGCCTCACCTTCTACCTCACCTCCTGTCTCACCTCCTGTCTCTCCCCTGTCTTACCTCCTCTCTCACCTCCTGTCTCTCCCCTGTCTCCTTCCTGTCTCCCTCTCCTGTCTCACCTCCTGTCTCCCCCCTCCTGTCTCACCTCCCGTCTCTCCCCTGTCTCCCCCCTCCTGTCTCACCTTCTGTCTCTCCCCTGTCTCCGCTCTCCTGTCTCTCCCCTGTCTCACCTCCTGTCTCACCTCCTGTCTCTCCCCTCTCTCACTTCCTGTCTCCTCCCTCCTGTCTCACCTCCTGCCTCACCTCCTGTCTCACATCCTGTCTCCCCCCACCTGTCTCACCTCCTGTCTCACCTCCTGTCTCTCCCCTGTCTCACCTCCTGCCTCACCTCCTGTCTCTCCCCTGTCTTACCTCCTGCCTCACCTCCTTTCTCCCCCCTCCTGTCTCTGCCCTGTCTCACCTCCTGTCTCTCCCCTGTCTCACCTCCTGTCTCTCCCCTATCTCACCTCCTGTCTCACCTCCTGTCTCACTTCCTGTCTCTCCCCTGTCTCACCTCCTGTCTCTCCCTTCTCTCACCTCCTGTCTCACCTCCTGTCTCACTTCCTGTCTCTCCCCTGTCTCACCTCCTGTCTCTCCCTTCTCTCACCTCCTGTCTCACCTCCTGTCTCTCACCTGTCTCACCTCCTGCCTCACCTCCTGTCTCACCTCCTGTCCCTCCCCTGTCTCACCTCCTGTCTCACCTCCTGTCTCACCTCCTGTCTCCCTTCCTGCCTCACCTCCTGTCTCTCCCCTGTCTTACCTCCTGCCTCACCTCCTTTCTCCTCCCTCCTGTCCCTCCCCTGTCTCACCTCCTGTCTCACCTCCTGTCTCACTTCCTGCCTCACCTCCTGTCTCTCCCCTGTCTTACCTCCTGCCTCACCTCCTTTCTCCTCCCTCCTGTCTCTGCCCTGTCTCACCTCCTGTCTCTCCCCTGTCTCACCTCCTGTCTCACCTCCTGTCTCACCTCCTGTCTCCCTTTCAGAGCCGGAGTTTGTCGGTTCCTTCTCCATCCCCGACACTCATAGTCCGGACGACGATAAGGTTTACTTCTTCTTTAAGGAGCGTGCGGTGGAGGCGGGACAGTGGGACAAGAGGGTGTACAGTCGGGTGGCTCGAGTCTGCAAGGTAGGAACAGCGAGGGGGGGTCCACACAAAACATATTACTGTTGTATCTCGTTGACATAAAAAAAAATTGGGGGGTTTTATTTAGTTAATTAATTAATAATCTTCAATTCTCTTTATTTCGTTCAACAAACTTCAAACCTCAAATCGTCCAGTTTACGTCAACGTTAACGGAAAAAATTCTCCCCTTTAACCCTTTTTTTTGTGTCTCGTTTCCCCGGAAAATGTTGAGAAAGTGTAAAGTGGCTTTAAATGGAAACAACAAGTGTCTCCGGTTTCACGCGTAGAGCAGCGGTTCATCTGTGATAAAGAAATTAAAACAACGATATTTGACCTTTTCCTTTTCCCGCCTGTCTCCGTCCAGAACGACGTCGGGGGGAAGAGGAGTCTGATCAACCGTTGGACCACCTTCCTCAAAGCCCGGCTGGTGTGTTCGGTTCCCGGACCGTCCGGAGTCGACACGCAGTTCGATGGGCTCGGTGAGTTCCCTCCTTTTCCTTCCTCTCCTCCTTTAACCTCTCTGAAATCGGAGTTCTGTATTTATTTTATCATCTCCCAAAAACTGGATGAAACGTCTCCTCCTTTCCTTCCGTCTGTCCTCCTCCCTTCTCTTTCCTCACCTCTGCAAAATAAAGGTTTTGTACTTTTTACTTCCTTTTATTTGATTTGATTTTATTTAACACTTCAGGTCACAAAAATGTGGCGTGTGACTTCGTCTGACTGTGCGGTTTGAGTGTTGAATTTCAATGTTGTAACTTTCTTTGTTGTTTTCTTGTTTGGTTTTTTTTTATCCAGAGGACATTTTTGTCCTGGAGACCAAAGACCCTCAGAATCCCACCATCTACGGCGTCTTCAGTACGTCCAGGTGAGCGTTCAGCCATCAGAGCGTTTTTCCTCGACTCAAACTCATAATAACTTTATTGACACATTTGTATGAAAAAAGATAAGATGATATAATAATCCTTTATTAATCCCTCAGCGGGGATTTTCACCTGTTACAGCAGCATCGGACATAAAACAAGACGACAGAAGAGTAAACTAAATAAGGTAGAAAAATGAGAATATATAAATAAAAATATAAAACTAAATTTAACCAGCAAATTTGTACCAACAGACGTGTGCACACAATAAGTGATAACAAGCAAGAAAAAATAAAACACGCAAACACAGAAACAGACACACAAACACGAAGTGAAAGCCAACAAAGACAAAACATGTTTGTTGTTTTTCTAACAAAACGTGTGAGAAAATGTCATCTGCTTTCACTCAGCGTCAGATTTAATCTTCTGTTCTCTAAGAAATAATATTTTATTTTATTTCTTCCTTTTTTTCTCTCCACGTGTAATTCTGGTGAAAAAGAATGAATTCTCAGAGGTCAAAATTCCAGCAGTACCTGAAGTAAACACTCCTGTTATCTTCAGGTGCTGCTGGAGTTTTTTAACACTTTTAACTTTTTTCAGTTTTTCCGTGCACCTCGTCGGTGAAGTTGTGTGTTTGTCCTTCTTTTTTTCCCCACCCATCAGTGTTGGAGATCACGGGTCAGGTGTGGGTGTGTGTGTGTGCCGGGGTCAAAGGTCAACAGTCCCAGTTAAATGCCCCCCCGATCCATTAAAGCTCCTTCCTCTCCTCCTTCTTCTGTCTTCTGTCACCTGCCACCTTTCCTCCTTGATCCCTCCATCCTAACCCCTCCTTCTCTTCCCCAGCTCTGTATTCCGAGGCTCGGCGGTGTGCGTCTACTCCATGGCGTCCATCCGTGCTGCTTTCAACGGTCCTTTCGCCCACAAAGAAGGTCCTGACTATCGCTGGGTGGAGTACAAAGGCCGCATCCCCTACCCGAGACCTGGAACTGTAAGTCCGGAGACACCGAAGTGTCCTCGCAGCCGTGAACTCATCACAGATCACCTTCACCGTGATGGTTCACAGTTTCAGCTCAGCTAAAAGAACGTTCTCACGTTTGTTCAGGCAGATCGTTCTGTTCCCACGTTTCCCCCACATAACGCCCGATAAGCAGTTTTTCACAGTAAATAGTTTATTCTGAGGTCGGCTGTTTTTAAAAGCGTTTGGGACTTTCTCTTTCTTTTTGCAGAACATATTAAATAGCAGATAAAACCACATCTCTGCAAGTGTTTAAGTGTAATTTGGGTTAATTGGTCCTTCTATTTTTATTTTATTGGCTCAGTCAGCCAATCAGAAGAGAGGCTCAGATCCTCCCTTCTGATTGGCTGACTGACTCGTTGTTCCTCAATCTCCAGAGAAGCCTGAAAAACTCCTTTGAGTTGGTTTTTAGTTCTTGAAACTACAAATGTATCCTCTTGTGGTTATTAACCTTTCAAAATAAAACACTGCAGGAGCAACTTTAAATCTCACAGCTCATAAATAAAGCAACGAGAGGATTTTATCTACGTTTATGTGAACAACGAAGACTTTCCTGAGGGATCGGCCTCCGGTCAAATGAAAACGGGCTGATGAAGCCGTGGTGTTGGGGGTGGGGGGGGGTCGACTGTTCACCTCAGCTGATTTAACACCTCGGCCCTGAACTCCTCTGGGGAGCTTCAACCTGTCAGGACGGCTGAAAGTTTAGTGTTTCAGCCTGTCAGGTGTTATTCCACCGTCCCTGCGGGGGAATTCGTTCTGTGTGTGTGTGTGTGTGAAGGCTGGGGGGGGGGGGGGGGGGGGGGGTCACCACCTCTGATCACTGACTCATAAGAGCTTCCACGTTGACGCTCTTGGTTTTAACTTTTCGTCCTGGTCATCAGTCTTTCTGCCTCCTCAGCACATTCTTTCTCTTTTTGTTCTGTTTCACCTTTTTTCTTCCGTTGATCTAATAACTTATGAAAAATGCAAAAGACTCCGTCGATTCAGTCTTCAACTGTCTGAGTGGGAATTAATTATTGACTTAGACGTGAAGGCCACCAGGAGACGACTCCACCGGCATGATAAAGAAGTTAGATTATATTGAAGTCTATGGGAAAATGATCCTACATCTCAGTAAACGTTTTCCTTATGAGTCTCTGGACTCTTCATTTTTTAAATGATTTTCCCATTTAGAGGAAAATAAACTTTTTAACGACCTCTTGTGTCCTGTCGAGCCTCCTCTTGTCTTCCGACTGATAATATTTCTGCGTCTCGTCCTTCAGTGTCCCAGCGAGACCTACGACGCTCTCCACAAGTCCACCAAGGACTTCCCGGACGAGGTGGTGAGCTTCATGCGGCAGCACCAGCTGATGTGGGAGCCGGTCCTGCCTCTGGGCGGCAAACCCGTCTTGACCTGGATCAATGCGCCTTACATGCTGAAGAGAGCCGTGGTGGACAGAGTGGACGCTGAGGACGGACCGTACGATGTCTTACATCTTGGCACAGGTGAGGAACAGGAGGAGGACTGAAGGGCCACTTTAGATATACATGTTGAATCTATATGCAGTAATTTGTTTCCTGCCTTCTCAGAGCTGCTGTGCAGATAAATAAACTAAATATGAGGAGAAAGGAAGATTTATTTTGGGCATCCAAAGTAATATTAAGTTGTTTGTTTGTTTGTTTTTTGACACTTTTATCAACAAAGCTGCTAAAGGAAACAGACCAAAGTGCAAAATGGATGAATAAGAACAAACTAAAACCCAAAAAGAAATCAGAAATGAATCTAGAATATATGAAAGTCTTGAAAATAGATAATATTAATTAATAAAGATGACATTCAGATGCATCTTTGTGTGCTTAACAAAATAACTAATCTAATCAATTAGATAACGTAAACTGATGAAACTTAAAATAATTCAGAGAAATAAAATCAGGAAAAGCTTAAAGAAATCACAGATTCTTTAAATCTTCAACATGAAAGAGATTTACGAGTCTCTCAACCTGCAGGGAAAAATGAGAAGCACAAAAAAACCCCCACATCTCATCGTTAAAATGTCATTCAGTCGGTGGAGGAGCGCTTCATTTGTTGTGTTGACATCCTGCGTTCATTCATTATCTCTTTAAAGAACCCCAGAGGTGAGAAATTCGCTCTTTTACCCTAAAACAACACTTCTGTGTGTGTGATGAATGGTGGGGGTTATTAAACGGCTGGTGACAGGCCGGGGGGGGCCACAGGTCCCCTGATGGCTCCATTCATCTCCTCTAAGTGGATTCCTCTCCATCAGCTGCTGTTCAGCTTCCTGATAAACGATCCGTCTGCTAAAGAGTTTTTCTGCAGGATGAACCTGAGCGGTCGTCTCAATGTCCCAACGATGATTTTTAACCGGATTATTTCCCTTTTTTATGGATATACTGCGTTAATATATCAGTTAAAACTCTTTAAAAGCTTAATGATCCTTAAACATCAGCTGCTATTAAAACACCGAGTCTGCCAAAAGTTTTTACTGCTTATATTTAATCATTAACTCGTTATTTATTTCAGAATAATTATCACCATAAATACGCAGTTCAGTTCAGCCGACACACAAAGTTTACACATTTCTACATCATTGGTCCATGAAGGGAAGGCTAACTTCACACACACACACACACAACTGATAACACACTGGTACAGAGGAGATTTCCCACAGTTCCGTGGAAGCATCATGACGTCATGAGTGCGTGTCGATCAGTTGTACTGTGTGTGTCTCCGGGAGCTGATTTGTGCGTCTGTGTGTTATTCTTCATGCTCAGTGTTTGGGTTCGCTGCAACAGCTGGTGTGTAGTTGTAGCTGTAGCTGGAGTCCATAAATCCTCCCTGATGTTTTCTTACATGTTGCGTGCGTTTGGCTTCAGGATGCCTCTGTTGCTAAGGTTACCGCTCCAGGACGTGTCCCATGTTACCGTGGCAACAGTTAAACACTGTTTATTCGCATTTATCCATAAGAATTGAAGAATATGTTATATTTAAAGACAAATGAGAAACCAGGAGAGGTTTTTTTTTTTTTTTATCTACCTCACTGGGAACTTTTTAATTTGTCCATCGATTATTTAGGACCAACACATATTTAAACACGGGACTCAAAACTCAACCCGATCTTCGTTACACTTCATTTCACTTCATTATGAATCCAAACAATACACATAATTAGTCAGGGACTTCATCCAGATCAGTTTTTCCAGTTTTTACCAAAACCATCAACATCAAACTTCCCCGGGTGTCTCTGAGCAGCATGATGTCATTTTCTCTGTCATGTGGAGGTCGAGCAGAAAAAAACTGTTAAAATTGTGTTTTCACAATCAAAAACCACCAGATATTTATGGTGCAGTGTTGTGTTCCTGAAGTGGAGCGAAGTGGAAACTTACGGGTCATTAATTTAACCGCAAATCATTAAAACCTCATCACCCACAATCTCCAGGTTTAATGGGCATGTTTTCCTTCAGTTCACCACCAATGTGAAGTTCAGCTGAGTTTTATTTTCCTTAATGCTCCATATTTGGTGTTTAAGGCAAATTATTTAGGGCTTCAGTATTGTTTCTCAGATAATCCTTTATTTTATCTGGCCTTATTAGTGATTAATTGTTGATAAAACACAAAAATAATAAATATGAATTAAGGTCAAAAGATCACGAATGACAAGAATTTAAACTGTTTGGCTTTAAATCACAGTACAGGCCAAATCACTCTGTTCTTTCAAAGTAAAATCTAAGTTTGTCGAACACAACAGAGAGTCATTGTAATCAGTGTGTGTGTGTGTGTGTGTGTGTGTGTGTGTGTGTGTTACTGGCAGATGATGGGAAGGTGGTGAAGGCGGTGTCGATCATCAAAGACAACTGGGACACGGAGGAGGTCATTCTGGAGGAACTGACTGTTTTCCAGGTGAGACACAACTTCTTATTGAAGTCTACGGGAAAAGTTTTATCATGTTTACGGCTTCAGTCTCTTGTTTGTGGTCACAAACACACAAACAAAGCTCCTCCTCCTTTTATGGTGAAAGTCGGAGCCCGTTCGGTGTCCTTCAGTGCCCATCTGCAGCCCTCCGTCCTGGGATGTGCTGCATTAGGCCTCACGTGTCGTCCTCCAACGGAACATATTTTCCACTAAACAGAAAAACAGATAGGAGGGCACATATTTCCCAAGATCCTCCATGTGAACGCGCAGAGAGAGGAGGGAGAGGCATTTAAAAATAAAAAGATAAAAATGTTGCAGACGGATGAGGAGGAAAAATAAGGAGAAACGGGAAAGAGAGAAAGAAAGCAGAACGCAGGTGAAGGGAAGGACAACAACATACAAACAAACAGGAAACTAGATGCTCATTGTCAGATTAAAACAGGAAGTGACCCATTTCCACCAGTCAGAACAGGATCAGGGGTAAAAACAGCTGCCCCTGCCTCTGCAGCTGCAAACAGCCACTTTATTTCTTACTTTTCTACCCTCTGACTGACAACCTGCTCCGGGTGGGGGCCGCTTTTCTCAGATTGGAGGCGTTTGAATGGTCGGTCAGTCTGCTGGCTGTGAGGCGAAGCAGCCGTTCACCGACTCTCCTTTATCTCCCGCCTCGGCTCGACCCGTCCACTCAGCGCGGTCAGGGGTCATCGACTCCCTTCATCGGGCACCAAACAAGCCAGCGAGCCGGAGAAAAGGAGCTGTGGGATCATTTATCCCACCGGGAGAGGGGGGGGGGGGGGGGTGGACACCCATTAGATTTCTAATCTCAGTAGCCCCCGTGACCTCGGAGCCGCCGTGGCCTCGGCGTTTCACGCAGCGCCGAGCACATTCCTCAGCCTCAGTGAGGGCTGGAATATCAGGGCAGATAGTTTGAGTGTCGGTCATACGAGCCGCCGCTCTTTCTGCCATTCTTCCAGGTTTTTCTGTAAACAGTGGGCGTAGTGTGACTGAATGACTGGGGCTTTTATTCTTCTCTGGACACACACAGTCACAAAGGACACGGACGCCATTTTGTCTCTCCTCTGCAGGCTTTGGAGACAAAGTTAGACGAGTTACAAAATAAATGTGTTTCTGAGGAGCTACAAACATGAAGTCTTTCATGTTTGTTCATTTTTGCAATATGTTGAACTTTAACTGATTTCAACCTGGAATTTAAAAAAATCTAAATAAACCAGGTTGATGTTATCTACCTGCTGGACTGAGCGCTTGTTCCTGAAGCTCCAGAGAGGAGAAACTAGTCTGAGATGGTTTTTGGTTCTTAAAACTACAAAAATATCTTCTTATGGATATCAACCCTTCAGAATAAAAGACTGAAGAGAATGAAGACACATCCGTTACTCAGGTTGTGCGATATGTGTGTTTTTTGTGTGATGCTGTAGGCACATTCATGTATTCTCCTCTCTCCCACAGAGTCCCACCCCCATCCTGAGCATGGAGCTGTCAACCAAGAGAGTAGGTCCATGTGTTGTGCGTCTGTCTGTGTTACAATCAGATCCAAATTTTCCATGTGAAGGTTTTGTTGGAAAACTGTCGATGACTCAGTGAAGCTGAATTAAAAAAAAAAAACACTTAAGTAAACTTACAAAGGATTTTTTTTTTATCTTTTCCATAAAATGATGGAACTGTGTGCTACAGATGTCTGTCATTATGATGCCGGATAGAATGAAATAGATATAATAAAGGCATAAAGTCACATTGCCCCCCCCTGCCCCCTCCCCACAGCAACAGCTGTTTGTGTCCAGTGAGCTCGGCGTGGTCCAGCTCGGCCTCCAGAGGTGTGAGCTGTACGGGACCGGCTGCCCTGAGTGCTGCCTGGCCAGAGACCCCTACTGCTCCTGGGACGGCCAGACCTGCTCCAGATACTTCCCCACCAGCAAGAGGTAAGGAGGGAGGGAACGAGGGTGCAAGGGTGGAAAGGAGGAAAGGATGGAGCGATCGGAAAAATGATTTAAAATTTTCAGCCTCACTGACGAGCTCTGCGGTCGCTCACTCTGGTTCACGCTAATATATCTCAACCTCTTGTACAGATATTTATTTTCCCCAGAGGATGAATCGTCCGTGTCCACCGGGACTCAAAGATGAACTGATTCGATTCTGGTGGTCAAAGGTTAAAGGTCAAGATCGCTGTGACCTCATAAAATTCGGTTTTAGCCCCGTGAATCATCATCATATCTCAGCAAAGCCTTAAAATGAGCTTCTTGAAATTTGGTCCAAACCCTCTTTTGGGCTCGAGGATGAACTGACTTAAATTTTGGAGGCCAAGGGTCAAAGGTCAAGGTCGCTGTACCCCGCCTTGTGACAGTGATATCTCAGTAATGCCTCAGTGGACTCAAACTGTCCCGACTCACGGTGATGTTTTAAAGTTTTGTTTAAATTGGATGGTCGGACTGGGAGGAGGAGACACCGCAGCTGAAACAACAGCTCAGTACTTTGGTGACCTCTTCCTGCTTCGTGTTTTCTCTTTCATTATCACAGTAGCTTCATGTGTTCACCCCCGACGAGCCGACAGCAGGAGGATCGAACGCCGTCACGCGCTGTAACTGATCTCATTGAGTTTGTCCGGCTTCAGCAGTTTCTTTCATCATAACAGAGTGAAACATTTTAAAGACAATTCACGATTAATGAAATTAGATAAAAGTGTAAACTAACATGGAATAGTTACGGTATTGAGTTTTAAACCACGTGCTGACACACAGACTCTGATTGGTCAGTGACGTTGATCTGCTGTTATGTAATGTCAGCTTTTATTAAACAGGAAAGCTGCTTTTCCCACGTTTGTTTGGTGCCGTCATTAAGTTGAGTTCGAGCTAACAGCTGGAGACAGCTGTGCATTGATGTGCGGAGGGAATCGAATAATGCAGCAGCTTGTCACCGCACAGCAGGGGACATTTCTGTAGAGCTGAAGTTGGGAACGGGAGTCAGCTCGTTACCACCGCGGACGGTACAGTAGACCGCCATGTCCTGGTTTTCAGTCGCAAGCTGAGATAAACTGGTTTAAATGGGTGCGACATCATCTGGGTTGTTTTCTTGGACTTTGACGAAGCTCATTCAGACCTGTAGAAGGTTTCGTACCCGTGAAAACTTCTGAAAACTGACCCTGATGTTTTAAATCACCGCCGTGCTCATTTTAAATTCAACACAGTTGAACAGTTTCAAACAAACACACAACAAGAAACACATTATAAACATTCTGTCTTTGTGTCTTTGTGTATTTGTGTGTGTGTGTGTGTGTGTGTTAGGCGGGCACGAAGACAGGATATAAAATATGGAGACCCCTGGAGCCAGTGCCCAGTCACTGAGGAAGGTAAGCACTGTCTCTGTTTTAAATGTTTTCCTGTCTTCAGTTACATAATGGACGTCCAGTGGTGTTGCTGCAGTGTGTGTATGTATGAACAGATTCCCATTTACCCCCCCGTGTGATTGATGGTGCATTCTGAAGTGCTTCTGCAAGACTGGAATGTAAAAACCACAGAAGGTTTGTCTCCATGAGAGATCTGCATAAATCGCTGAGTGTGTTTTATGTTTTAAGCTCATTTTGTTGTCTCGAACACACGTCCTGATGCTGAAAGTCCAAATAAGACACTGTCTCAGGATTGTTCTGTTTCGCACCGGTCCGTTTGTGGACTTAAAGGAAAATTTTGTTCACTTTTAACAAAAGTCCGATATTTAACTCTTCAGTAGCCTTTTATTTTGAAAGGTTTATATCCTTCATACTATGGCTTTAAGGACCAAAAACCATCTCAGTGTAGTCTAACATCTCCTCTCTCATCATCAAAAAAGTTCCAGACTTTACATCTTAAATCTGTGCTGTCATTCTTTTGAAAAGGTTCATGTCACTTCTTCCAATTCTTTGTACTTTAAAACATAAAGAAATAAAACAAATAGAGTAAAATCATTCAGTAAAAACCTTCTTTGCTTTATTACCCTGAAAGAGGAAACATGGCGCCCTCTACAGGATGTTTAATGTGCCTGCAGTTTTCATGTTAAACTGTTCTTCTTTGTTATTTTCTGTCTTCTTCGCTGTCAGGTGCCGACTCTGTGGAGGTGAAGCTGGTGTACGGCGTGGAGGGAAACTCCACCTTCCTGGAGTGCGTCCCTCGCTCTTCTCAGGCCGAGCTCAGGTGGACGATCCAGCGCTCAGACAGCCAGCAGCAAACGCTCGGCCAGACACACGAGAGCAGAGAGGTCAGACATTTACAAACAGAACCTGAGTGTTTGATTTGTTCTGATATGTTGGCGATGGTTGGATGATTGGACAGGCAGGTTAAGGCGACAGGTGACAAAAGGTTCAACCAATCAGGAAGTTCGGCAGGCCTGAGCTGTGGCTGTGACGATCTTAACTTTTAAGTCTTCCAAACATGTACCTTCGATGGCTCTGACCTGTTTCTTCTCTGTCCAGCTCCCTCAGAGCGATGACCGCCGCACACTCCACATGAAGCGAGGGCTGCTGGTTCAACGCCTGGAGCTGGCAGACGCAGGCCTCTACACCTGCACCAGCCAAGAGCACTCCTACACCCAGGTCCTGGCCCGATACCGCGTCCACATCATCCCCAACCACAACCTCCACCCGGCCCGCCACCAGCAGCACCTCGGCCCCAACCAAGGGAAGGCCGGCCCGGCCGGGGCCGCGGTCACAGGGCTCCTGGGCCAGCCGGGGCCCCAGCTGTCGGGACACAGGAACTCGTGGCTGCCCCAGCACCCTCAGAAGAGCTACAAAGACCTGCACATGGTGGGTGGCAACAGTCTGAGCGTGGACGAGTACTGCGAGCAGCTGTGGTACCGCGACAAACGCCGGCAGCAGAAACTCCGCACTCTGAAGCTGAAGCAGGAGAGCAGGAAGGCCCGGGTGAGGAGGAACAACCCCCCTGAGATCCCCCTCTAGTCCCCCCTGAGCTCAGAGACTGTCTACGGACTACTGACCCTGGACACCCAGGGGACGGGGACGCTTTGGTGTTTGGCCAAATGACGTGAACCAATAACATCCAGACAACAGTATATCCTCCTCCTGAATATTGTCACATTTAGACACCACAAAAAAAAAAAAAAAAGAAAATAGCAAAGTAGAAAATAAGTCATATGTCTCTAAATTCATCTTATTAGCTTTGCTCATTAGTTTGGAGCTTCAGCTGAAGCTATGAAGCTATTATTCAAATAATTTCAGAAGAAATTCAGCCCAGCATGACGGCATCGGGGGTCTGAATCAACAAAAGTCTCTACATCTAATCATCTTCATGTAATGCTGATAGTTTACAAAACAACACACTGTAACCACAAAAGACAGTTTAGAGGACGAGGTGCATCCGGACGTCAGCTTCTACACAAGAATTAATATTAACATTTGAAGCTTTTCTTAAATATCCCAATTCTCTGGATAAACACAAACTGATTTCAGTTTAAAGGCCCTGAAAACTTATTTCTTTGTTAGCGATGGACGGGATAGTTTCTGCCACATTTCTAACTGTTACGTTGCTTACCTCTCACCTTCTGGAGTTCAGCTTAATAATAAAAGTTGTGACCCAATTCAGGACGACGTGGTCTGGTCTTTTCTAGCCGTCGTAGACGCGAAGGCCGAACTGAAATGAGACGGAAAGCAGGGCTCATGTTGCCCGGTAAAAAGTCGTCAAACTCAGCCCCTGAACTGGGACACAGCTAATGTCGCAGGTTTTCATCTGTGTGAGGGACAAAATGAGACATCTTCCGTCTCTTCCAACTTCCTCTTTTAGCAAATAAATCGTCCTGAAATCACAATCACAGTCTCTGACTTTAACTTCTGTGTTTGGTGGTTTCATCAGAAGACGTCGTTGTCATAAAATCCAAATTTAATCAGTCCAATCATGTTTTAGATTTGGACTTTTCTTGTTAAACTGTTGATACATAGTAACAAAAAAATGAGCTTTTTCTATATTTAAACTATTTAGCTGTGATTATTAAATAATATTTAATAAGATTTGAAGTTTTCAGGGTTTTTAAAGTTACAACTTGACATGTAAGAGACTATTTCCATTAACTTTTAAGACAGTGAATTTACCAATATTCACATCTGTGTGTACTTTTTCTACCTAAACTATCTATTTTATGTGTGAACACAACCAGTTTTGCAGCAGCAACAATAGTCAGGTGAAAATGGATCAGAATCTTACACACGTCGACAGACATTTATGTATAAATGTCAAATTAAACTTTTGTTCAGTTTATTGCTCTGCTTAACTTTTTAACAGAAATATAACGTTTTCTACGTATATTTATGTTTGTTCTGAGACATATAGTTGATTTAAGGCCTCAGTGGAAACGCACACACCAATGGACCTTGTGTATAGCTTATTAATTCTTCCATGTAACTAATGATTATTATTCACGTCAATGTATATTAAAGAACTCTATTTTTGATAGTTTTCTTTCTTCATGTACAAGAATTTAGTTTTGCATTCTGTCTGTGTTTATATAAACTTGTGTGTTTTCGATCGATTTTAATGTTACATCTCTAATAAGCTTTGAGATCAGGAACTGATGAATGAAACGGTTATTCTGTATGGGAATAAGCCTGTAAATGACAACTTGTAAAATAAAACAAATAAAAACGTTAAAATGTTTCACAATGTTGTTTCTGACGTCGCTTAAACTTTTGGTTGAAATAATCTGTTTATTTAAGATTTGGATTACTGTTGTTATTATATTTTCTTTTTTTTTATTTGTTTATTTGATGTTTTATTGCTTCATCTAATTATTTTTAATGAGTGGTTTGAACAGGAGAGGACTCTGTATTAGCTCTTTTGGCTTGGCTTTTCTTGCCTGCACAATTTCCCTTTTTTTCCCCAATTTTTTCCTATTTGATGTTGTAATATCTCTTTGTACAGATTAACTAAGTTGAGCAAAGCCAGTATAAAGTAAATTAGATAAAACCAACTAAATCAAGTAAAATCAAGCTAAAATAGATCAAATTAAACTCAATCAATTCAAACCAAATTAAAATAAATAAATTCAATCAAATTAAACTAAAATAGATCAAATTAAACTAAATCAAATCAAATAGAATGAAATTAAACGAAACTAAAATAACTGAAGTTAAATAAACTAAATGAAGTTAAAATAAAACAAACCGGTAGGTGGCGGTAAGGCGCCTACACGCTGGTTGACAACCTCCGATAACCGAAGAAGAAGAAACAGCAGCAGCAGAAGAAGAAGAAGACTAACGGCTGCTGGTCTCTCTGGACGACACTAATAGGGACTGCATCGATGTGAAAGAAGCTGAAAAAGTGACTTACTAACAGCAGCGAAGGTAAAGAGAAGTTCAGGCGGAGTGTGGAGGCTCACTGGCCGGCTGTAGGTGATGTTTGTCCCGGACAGGAATCGACTTCTCGGCTGTTGGGTCACTTCTGTCCCGTTAGCTCCGCCCGTTAGCCGCCGCTAAGCTAACCCGCTCACGCTGACTGTCGTGTTTTCAGTTTTCCGCTCAGTTTGAGACGTTTTGGTTCGATTATCAGAGCTCACCGTGTTTCCACAGACCCCCCCTCACAGACTTCAGTGTGTTCTCCTGAAGGAGAATAAGAAGATGATGATGAAGGTTTCTGTGTGAATTTCCTCCCAACAGGCGGGACATCCAGCAGGAATCAGCTCCATGGCTGCTCCGACCTTACAGCAGCCCAGTTTCCTACTGGTGAGGGGTTGTTTACATTTTACACTAAAAAAAAAACAAACAAACATCATTGTCCACAACAACCTGGAGCTGACTCAATGTGCACACAAGCCTGTGAATGTGTAGTAGTTAAAAAAAATTCACTTCACTTGCTGTCTTACTGCTGCCACAGCTTTAATAATGCAGGTTGGTTATAACACTAATATTTCACTTTAATATGCCTCCACCTGCCCAAAACTAAACTGTGCCTGTTGTTTCAAACAACAGTCCTTTAGTGTACTCACACAGTCCACTCTTAAATTAGTTTTTCTTATTGTTCATATGTAATATTATGAACAATGCATTGTTATATTGTATGTCTGAAGTATAAACAGTGTTGTCTTGAATTGTCTTGTTTAATGTTTTTTTTTTTTTTTTTTTTTTAGAATAAAAATCTTGCACATGTTGGGAAATTCTGTCACATATCAGCTTGTGCGTTGTTGTATTTAAAATGTGCATGTGATTCTGTGTGTTTCTTCAGGCAAACTTAAAAGCTGATGCAACCGCCAAACCTCTCCTGCAGCGGTGCCAAGATCTGGTGAAGATCATTGACGATTATCCTGCAAAGGTACTGTCGGCTCCTCCACACCCCTAATCTGTTTTTACAATCTGCTCTACTTGTTGTAAATGGTTGTTTGCTGAACTAATACCAGAGTCAATTAAACGAAGATTAAAAATGTTGGGAGTGTGCTGCAGTCAGAAGCAGCTCAACATAGTTTTTGTTTGAGCTTATTGGTTAAAAATAGCTGTAAAGGAATATCATTGGATTCGTACGTTGCAGCCACGGCACTCCAGTGTTTTTCTGTCTTAAGTGGTGAGTGGATGGCAGGGCTGATCTGGCATTTTATGTTCAGTGCTTTGAGTGTTTGGGGACAGCTGCAGGTCCTCTGGCAGCTGTTTTCACTTTGAGGATCTCGACTTTCTCTCGTTTTTGGTTTGTATTTTGAAAAAGGAACAGGACATAAATAATAGTTCCTTTGTATGTGTGCGAGTGTAACTTGAGAGTTGAGGTTCTGTTGGTGTTCAGTGAGTGACACAGAGGATGAGTGTGAGGCAGCAGGATTACACACTGTTTCTTTGTGTTTCTTTTGTGTGCGTTTCCCCTTTAGGAGCTGCACTTGATTTTCCCCTGGTTGGTGGAGAGTGTTTTTGGCAGCCTGGACGGCATCATCGCAGGCTGGAACCTGCGACTGCTGCATTCAAGGAGCAACGAGTACAACATTGTTATGGACTTTCTGAACCCCAGGTAGTTTGTTTATGTGTGTGTGTTCCATTAGTTGTGTTAATTGTGTCTTTAAAGAGTTTAGTCAAACATTGTTCTTTCTCTTCTCAGTGGGCCAATGATGAAACTCGTATATAAGCTTCAAGCAGAAGAGTACAAATATGAAATACCTGTTAATTATCTCCCGGTAAGAACAGCCATCTCTTTTTTTTTTTCCTGTAGAATAACAGATAGGGAAAAGGAAAGATAAAACTGGATGTTGGAACGATGTACATGTTGATAGGATGTAACAGAATTTAGACCAGAAAAGGTTTTTGATGTTGTACTTGTTTCTGTAGCTGCTGAGGTTTGTGCTGTTATGTTCTCCAACCAGTGTTGAAAGATCATAACTGGTGATCGATTGGCAAAATGCCAACCAAATCCACCTGCATTTATCTCACTGCTGGACTCTGTGTGTCTTGAAGGGCCCTGTGAAGGCCTGCATCCAGGAAGGAGTCCTCCCAGACTGCCCGCTGTTCCACAAAAAGCTGCAGTTCCCCCTGTCTGGTCTGCTGACCCTCAACCTGGCTCTCAGTATCCTTCACAACACAGGCACTGATCAGTCTGGGTTTTTTTTTTTTTTTGGTGTTTTATAGACTGAACATGATTATTCCTTAACATTCTTCAGATCCGTTTGAATTCTTCATGTTCAATTTTGCCTACTGTCTCATCACGCCAAAGGTGAGTGGGTGAAGTACAGTCTGTTTTCTCTAACTTAGATGACCAAAGCATTATGACTGGATATTCTTCACAATCATATTAATAATCACTGCTCTGCTTTCAGAACTATCCCCCAGGCCAACATGGGAGCTCCACAGACAGTGCCTACTTTGTGTTGGTGGACACTTACCTGAAATACTTCCTCCCCAGTGAAGGAAGTGTGCCCCCTTCTCCCTTCTCTGACTCCAGAGGCTCTGTGACTGCACCTTCGCCAAGGTAATTATACTTTTATCTATATGTTCAATAAACCTGTTTCAGTCAGATTACCTAAAGGTTTGGACACTGTTTTCCATCATATTTAAAAAAAACAAAAAAACAAACAACAACGCTCAAATCCAATTTGTTTCATCAGTTTACCAACTGAAGTCAGTGGATAAACACATCAAGGCTGTTAAAAAGAGCTCATTCTCAAGTTTAGAGAGAAAAAAAGCATCATGCAGCAATAAAAGCTCCAAAAACTACATCACATTTGAAAAACTTCCATGGGCTTAAGTTTATGTTTATTTGTTGTGTGTAAATCCAAATGTGGTGAATCAATTTAAAATTCTGCCCCAACAGATCTTCAAGCGTTTCCTTTGCTGGTTATGGCGTCCACAGCCCCAGTCTCCTGAAACATCACATTTTCCATCAGCCATCTGTCAACGCAGATCCTGCAGCACAGGAAATCTGGAGGTCCGAAACCCTGTTACAGGTGAGACACAAATCCAACTGTGGGTCACTGATCCCTGAACCCAGATGGTCCAGAAGACCAGTCAGCACACCAACTACCCACGATTGGCCGAATTTCGTTAGTCACTAATGCTGCCTTCAGAGTGATTCTGGGCCTGCACCATCTGATGGAACTCATTCATTCAACTCTCTGCAAACAAGATGATCTCAGTCCAGACTGTTGTGGTCTGTAGTTAAAGGTGGAACCATGCAACAAAGTTAATTAGTGCACAAACATTCCTCTGTCTTTTAGAAGCTCCTGAAGACTCACCTTTTCAGAGAGATGTAGTCCTCGTATTTACACCAAGGCCTCTGCTGCACTGAAGCTTTACTGATGTCCCTCAGTTATAAGTCACTTTGGATAAAACTGTCTGAAAAATCAGTAAATATAATTAAATTTAATAGATGGAGAGTTAACGTGTGTTGATTCCTCTTCTCCAGATGTTTGTAGAGATCTGGCTCCATCATTACTCCCTGGAGATGTACCAGAAGCTGCAGTCTCCTCAGGTGAAGGTAGGAGAACAGACAAAATGTCCCCAACACCTCCTCTGCTCCCCCCATCCCCTTGCACTGCAGCATCATCGCACGGCTGGCTGTTGACTGGCTGACCACACTCCTCCCCCCGTCTCCATCATCCCTGTCCCGTTTTGGAGAAAGCCCAGGGTGAGAAAGTGGTGCTGGCCCGCAGCAGTGTGGTCAGCCATTTTGTCTGTGAGCCACCTAGGCATCTGACCAGCTACAGTCTGGAGGTCCTACTCAAACCCTGTGCATGAGTTTAAAGACACATCGGCCACCGTGGCTGGATATTACCAGAAACACCCTGAGCGGGCTGCGGTGAAGTTGTCCGTAAACCTAGCTGTAGAGAAACTTGCTTTGAGGTTGGGAAACTGTTGAAGGACAACTTCACCAACAACTCTCTGTGTTCACACAGCAAGCAGCTTTCGAAGCATCTGATGTTCTGGGCCATATTTGGTGTGTTTTCTGAAGAATTTGTAGTATTTGAGTAGCTGCATTGTGAAATTATGACATTAAGTGATGTCTTCATGGTATTAGTGCTTTGGTTTCTCACACTTGTTGCATGCTGCATGCCCATATTTGTGTTTTTTCTATGCTCTGTGTGGTTGCTTGTCAAACACCAACATAAAGTCACACTGTGAAGGATTTTTCTTGGAATAATATAAAGATCAGGTGTTGAAAACAGTCACAGTGCAACTTTATCCTGATGTTTGCTCCCTTCACATGCACCATGTTGTGGCATGACCTTTGACCCTCAGCTGTGTGGATTGCATGGCTTCCTTGTTGTTTATGTGGCAGTAATATTTTAATCCAATGGAGTTATGGTTTTAATGAGATCACTACTCCAGTTAAGTTATTTTTATTATTGATTAACCATTTAATTTATTCTGGAAGATAAAAGATCAAAACTTGCCTCCATTACTGCCTCATAAAGCCTCACAAGAAACTAAGAAATTAGTGAAACATCCTGTTTACTGACCTGCATCAGAAACACCGCAGTCATTTGATAAATGTTCAGGTGTTGTGCTGTGTTGTATGTTGATCCTGTGTGGAGAGTCGACCTTTAACTGAGAGAGATGTTCTTTGATCTAAAGTTAAGATTTAATCAAACTGTTGGATGCATCTCCATCCGAATTTAAAACTGAATTTGTTCAGATACAGAATTTTGACATCATTTTTGCAGCTGTGATGAGGGAAAACAAAATCTTCCAGTTTAAGGTTCACTCTGATGATGTTAAATAACAGGGATGGGAATTATTAAAGCCAGTATCCAGGGTCCATGTTAAAGCTGATCTGTCCATCTGGATCCATGGAGTTTTGTCAGACTTGGTTCAGTTTTTGTCTGCACTGCCATCATTGCCTCATAGAGAAGCATGTTTATGTTATAACTCTGTCCAACGTCAAATAAGTAGCAATTATAAGACTAATATTTTCATTATTAACAGTTTCTTTAAACAAATGGGCCACTTTGGTCGTGTGTAAAATGATTCCCATCCCATCTGGAGTCCAAGACAGGCTTGATCTTTCTCACAAATGAAAACAGTCAATATTTTACTGTTGTTTGTCTCCTCTCCTGTTTTCTGCTCCTTTCTTCCTGAATGTTTTTGGCCAATTGTTTCTGTCTGGTTGCACTCTTCCTTTTCTCCTATTCTCATGTTTACCTTCCTCCTGGCACCTTTTCTTTCCCCTCCTCCTCACCCTCCCTTTATTGTCACTCCTCCCCTTCCTCTCTCTTTGCTGTCGTTCCTCCTCTACCCTGTGTCGTTGTCTTCGCTCTTCCTCATCCTCCTCTCCCCCCTCCTGGTGGTTACGGGTGAACAGCTGGCGCTGCTGCAGTACCGCCTCAGTATGTCCAGCATGCCGTGCCAACCCCACGCCCCACCAGGCTCTGGGACCCTCCACACCTACCAAGTACTTTTACCTTTTCATTCACCCCCGCCCCTCTGGGGCCTCCTGGAGGTAAACCTCACTCAGTTATGGTCACGGTCAAGGGTACTTCTCTCTCTCTCTCTGGTGAGACATTGTCCTTCCAATCACCATCCTAATGCTCACACACGTTGGTTTGCGTGTTACTTTATCCTGCTTTTCTACATAACCAGCCATCATGTGAATGTTTTCGAGCAGCTAGTGAAAAGGTGAAAGTGGTTGGTGGATTGTGATGTACAATATATTGTCACCCAATACTCTAAACAATAAGACAACCCAGACTTAGGCCTGTTTTTGTACCTTTAAATCAAGGTTTTATTTGCCTTTTGATGAGCCTGGTTGTTCATACAGAAATCCACAAGCATCAGAGTTTGGCCCTGATTTTAGAGAGGAGGTTTGTGGTCGGCTGGCACCAGTCGTGTTTAATCTGTGGATTTTCACAGAGAAGTACCCTTGACAGAAGTAATCTGGAATGAATCTTAGATTGTTACTGCTTTAGCTGTGGCTCGTTTTTTTTTTTTTTTCAAAGGCATGTTTCTTAAAGTATATCTGGTGTGCTTTGTCTCTCTACATGTTGACGTGGTTGATTATTGCTTTTTTCTATTGCTCTTTGCAAAGCAAAAGATATTACTTTGTTTTAAACATCAGTCTTATTTTACATGCCAGTCATCATCCAGGAGATATTTGACAAAGCAGCTTTGCTATGAGCTGGTTATAGAGCATTGAGGTCCTGCAGACTAATTCATTAAATTATACATTTATTCTTACATTTTAATAAACCCAGTTGTGATAATCTTCAACTAAATTATATATCAGGGATCAAAATAATGATGCTCAGCCATTCATTAACCTTTATATATTCACCGTCTGTTGTGTTGGAGGTTTGATGATTCTCTTTAATTAGTCAGTTCTTCAGGCCTCAGTCAGTATTTTGATAGCTAACAGGCTAACTGCAGACATTTAGCTCAATCCCAGAGCAGCTAACTGTTAGCTTGGGCGAGGGACTGAATTTACAAAAGTTCATTTTAAATTGAAAGCAGCATGTAATCCTGAATGGCTCATTAACTCGGCAGTCACTCTCACAGTTTGACAAACACAACATTAATCACACTCTGAGAAAAGCTGAGCAGCGACACTGTGCAGGATTTTCTTTCATTCAAGACTAAAGTGAGCAAGAGAACTAAAATAACTCACCACACAGAAATTATTAAATAATTAAAGTAAAAAAGGACAGAAGAAACAACCAGATGTGCTGTTTAATATTTGTTGTCTCAGATCAGACGGAGACTGTGACTCATGTGGGACCTCAGTACTCCATCACAAAGACAGAGCTCTGAGCTGGTGATGGCTGCTTGGCTGCTTTTGGACTGGGGTGCATTAAGACTGGCTGCTTTTGGAAATCGGAGCTGAGATGGTGTTGGGGTGGGATGGGGGGGCTTGTTGTGTGTTTTGTGTAGCACTGTGTGACCGTTAGTTTTTTCAGGAGCCCTTCACTCCAGCAGAGGAGCACGTGCTGGTTGTGCGTCTCCTGGTGAAACATCTGCACGCCTTCTCCAACAGCCTGAAGCCGGAGCAGCTGTCGTCCTCGCCCTCGGCCCACTCGCACACTCACCCCAGCCCCCTGGAGGAGTTCAAGAGGTCAGTGCAAGCTTCCCTGAATGTGAAAATGCTGGGGTTTAGCGGTTAGCAACCTTCCCCACCTCAGGGGCCTTAAATGTTGGTAGCTGACACCAGGCCCATGTTGGGACCCTCTGAGTTAAAACGACTTCCTGCCGTGATGTTTTATTTCATTCTTTGCTGACATGTCTGTTTTTCCTCCAGAGTGGTGGTGCAGCGTTTTGTTCAGCAGAAGCTCTACCTGTTTCTCCAGCACTGCTTCGGTCACTGGCCTCTCGACGCCTCTTTCAGAGCGGTACGTTTCACTGGGTCCTCTGATATTCACAGTCAGAGCTTGTGGTCTGATTCATTCATCTCCAGCAGTTTGGGTCTGCTCAGACTTTTCCTACAAGGATTTGAAACCAACAATTTCTTTTTCCCTTTTAGCCGCTTTGGTTGTTGCATTAAATCCATAAATCAGATAGGTTGCTGCCTTTTAACATATAAAGTTATAGAAAGAGCACCTTGGCTCCATGTTGAGCTTGTTGTGTATTCAGGTGTTGGAGACGTGGCTGAGTTACATCCAGCCATGGAGATACACGGGGGAGAAGATGAATCCTCAACCGGACCAAAACAGAACAGTACCTGAGAAATGGTGAGTCTTTTGACACAATTTCCAACAAACATGTCTGTTATGGCATTCCTAATGAGAGGGACAATAAAAGGCTGCTCAGGACGACTCCTGACTGTAATTTGTGAAGTTGTCGCTTGCTCTTGTGCAGGGAAACATTTGTTCAGGAGAACCTGCTCATGTACACCAAGCTCTTCCAGGTCTTTTTGAACCGAGCAGTGAGAACAGATCTGGTCAACGCCAAAAACGCCCTGATGGTCTTCAGGGTGGCCAAAGTCTTCTCTCAGCCAAACCTCTCAGATATGATCCAGAAAGGTGAGGATGTCTCTTTTTTTCCTCCAAAACATCTACCTGGATCCTCACTGCGGGTAAACCTGCTAATAAAAGTCTGGCTTTCTCTTCAGAATGAGTTGGAAATTAATCACTGATCATGTCTCATCTCTGTGAGATGATGTAATGAGTGGTTGTGTGTTTTTGAAGGTTATTTCAGAGCTTTAGTTCACTCTCAGCAGAAGGTGGAGTCTGGTGATGTCTCTGAGACATCAGAGTTGGAGAACAGGTGAAAATTAGATCGATCTGAGCTGATCGATACCTTTCTACTGCAGAGTAATGTGACCAGGATACCAGGTCTGAATGCAGATTGTCTTTTCCATTAACAACAAAAACCAAAAATTAGTGGGGAAAAGAGGCTTCACTGTAAGATGGGAAATTCACATTTTATTGGTTTTAAGATTGTTTTTAGAGCAGTTAGCGCTCTATAATGTTTTTCATGTGTCTCCATCCGTACAATTTTTTTGACCACTTTCTTTATTCAAATTTTAGTGCATATGATGTTCGATGATAAAACAAAAACAAGATCAAAATTCAAATATATTTATTTGTCACATGCAATTGTACAAGTACCCTGGCAGTGAAACGAAGAGTGACAGATCCGACTGTGCAAGGAAAGAAAAGAAATCATAAAATACACATAAACTAAATAACTAAGAGGAGGGAGAGTGATGTGATGCACATTATCATCTTGGTGGACAATTACACAAGACAACAAGTAAAGAGTATGACAGGCAAAACAAACAAAGTGTGAACAGAAGGTAACACAATTAAAGCAAGTTACCGGTGTTAATGAAACAGGAGAAACGTTTTTCCCTCAGTTTTTTTTTACAGGCTTCTATCTGGGATGTTTGACTCAAACTAATCCAGTCGTCCTCCTCAGGTGAACAGCTGTTTCTGGAGCCGGAGCACGTCCTCCACCACCGGCAGCCCCGCGGTTACCTGACGCCTACACAAGGAGGCAGCTACCTGTCGTCACGGCAGAAGGTGGTGACTGACATGGTGTTCAGGGTGAAGAGCCACGTTTACGCCCTGGAAGGACAGGACTGTCAGTACAAACAGATGTTTGGCACTGAGCTCAGAGGAGCAGTAAGTGGACCCTTTATCACAGATTTAAGCCAGAGTTGATGATACTGTAGCACCCAGAAGGGTTTGAGTTCAGCCACAGAGTAAATGTAGTGACAAATAGTTGATAGTGTTTATGACTGCTAATATCTCTCCTGTCCATTTTACAGGTGATGAAGTTGATCCAGATCATTGCACAAGCCCGACAGACAGCGAAGAGGATATCAGACCACTCCAACGACATGGCAGCCAACACCTCCTTCCTGTCCTGGTTCGGTTTGGGCTCCTCTGACTTTAGCACCTCTTTCTCTGGAGCTGAGCCCGAGGAGGGCGGGGAGTGTCTGAAAAAGACCCACGAGTACCTGGACCGAGCCCTGGAGAACCTGTGTGAGATCTTCAAGGTCAGGTCATTTCATCTGGAAAGGTTTCCATCTAAATTATGAGTTTTATTGGCAGCGGTCACTGATTTCAGAATCAGAGTCGTCTAATCATCTCCAGGAGAAAACTAGGTTATTTTCCAGTTTCTCCCTGAAGAATAGAAACATGACCGTGTGAACTCTTTGACTGTTTGTGTTGAGGAACTTTGTGTGTCTTTGTGTTGTAGCTGACTCAGGGGCAGCTGACTCAACTCATGTCAAACCTGGGTTCCTCCCAGGACGATGGCAACTGCAAGCAGCTTCCCGACTGCATCCAAGGGGAGAGCGGACTCATCCTGACCGATCTGGGCAGGAGGCAGGTCAGTGTTCCAGATGGCTGCACATGAGGAATTAGAGCTGTGGGCCAAGCAGTAAACAGTGAAACGTCTGTGTTTTGTTTGTGTGTGTGTGTGTGTGTGTGTGTGTGTGTGTAGATCATTAATGGACTGCGCAGGTTTGACATTCAGTATCAAGGAGACCCGGAGCTCCAGCCCATCAGGAGCTATGAGAGCGCCCTGCTGGTCAGGCTGTTCTACAGGATCTCGTCTCTGGTCAATGAGAGGGTGAGTGATGCAGCTGACACATCAGTCTGACTTAAAGCGAGATGCCATAAAAATTGTAATTGCTGGTTGTTTTTTTTTGGTTGTTTTTTTCACATTAGATTCATGATTTAATCATTTGGGGGTTTTGTGTGTGGCTGGTTTAAGCTGTAATTTGTCCATTTTGAGTTATCTGACCTGTTTGGATTGTCAGGACGGATCAGGATTGTCAAGCAGATCACCATGTTTAGTATAGTCTGTCAATCACATGTAGCCACGCCCCCTTATCTATCCCCTGCTTAACAATAAACATCATGTTGTATTGAAGACTGTAAACTAGAGACTGAGACCATAACTCATCAGGAAAATGTTTACTGAGGAGGAGGAGGGACATTTTTCCATAGAAACAACAGCTACAACAACAAACAGACCTGAATCAATTGATAAACAGCACAGCGTGACCTCTCAGTGTAGAAACACCTCCAGATGTCTTCCTCTGTCGTCCTCACACAGTTCGGCGTGCACATGAGCACCCTCTGCTCGCGGCCGGACTTCCTGGGTCGCCTCTGTCGTCACTACTTGACGGATCCGGATTCCAACACAAAACTGAAGCACAGCCCGATGTCCCGGCAGGGTCTGGAGAGGAGCCGGCAGCCGAGGCTGAGCCTGCGCCCGCTGGCCAGCTACAGGACGATACTGCTGCTGCTGCTCCTCTACGTGTTCGGGGCCCTGCTGTCGTTCGGCCCCGTGTCTAGCACTCTGGTCATCCTTGCGGGGGGCTTCCTGTACGGACTGGTCATGACGTTGTTCGGCGACAAACTGAAAACGCACTAGCAGCAAAATCACACAAAATGAATCTGATCAATTCCAACGTTGACATGTGTGAATATTAACAAACTGACTGTTCATTGGATTCAGACACATATATAATGAATAATGAAATGAGCTGTTGGTAACTATTAATTTCATTGTTAATTACTGAATTTCCTGACGCCAACAGTGATGTCGGCAAATGTCCAGCCAATAGTTTAGTGACATGTAAAAACAGGGAAACACCGGAAGTTCTAACATTTGAGAAAACAAAACAAAGTCTGGTTCTGCTATTTCACTAATGATTCACCAGTTGCCAATAAAGTTTAATTCAGTTGACAAATTAATTAATCAGCTGATTGTTACAGCCTTTTATTGATCCCAGTAACACCTGATCTGTCACATAGCAGATCTGAGCTCATGTATTTATAAAGGACGGACTTTCATGTGCAGAGATCCTGTATGTGGAAGTGAACTGGCAGCTCTGTGGTTACTTAACATATGATTTTACTGTTTTATCATGATCGCTGTGTAAATAAATACAGTATTGCTGCTGTTTGTAATGCCGTGTTGCAGCTTTGTTTTTTTTTTAACCAGCATCTAAAAGCAGGTGCATTTGGAGTTGATTATCTTTTTCTCAGTGAGAGCAGATTTCATCTTTGTCCAAAAGGCTCAATAAACTATTTGCACTTGTTTGTACCACTGCGGTCTGATTTATTTACAGGAAATGAGGACAAGTCCAATGATGAAACCAACACGTCTTTATTGAAGGAAATTGAAATACATTTCAGGCGATAAAACTAAAATTTGAAAAACAACATAAACCTTTAAAATCAAAGATTTAAAGGCTTTTATCTTGTTTGATTTGTTTGAATCCAGGGGAATCAAATTGAGACTGATTTTCTGTCTCGCGTATAATTAACGTTCCAAATAAGAACAGAAGCTCAGGATTAGGTTTTTTTGACATTAGTCACTTTTATGTAGTATATATGTTACACCAAAAAGGTGTTTTACTTCTAATTAAAAATCAGTTTTGGATCCAAAACTCAGAGTATGAAAATGTAATACTCATTTTGAATAAATGTTTTTTCCTTCCATCAGGTCAACCAGTGGAGTAAACTGACTTTATGTGGCCTCAGCTTGATCATCTACAGCTGTACATTTATATTTAAACCGTTTTTATCAGGATTAATAAGATTTAAATATCTCCAGTAGAGTTTAATAATAATTTTGTGTACTTTTACTAAATTAAAACGTTAAATTCAGGACTTTTATTTTGTTACTTTTTACATTTTATTTACGTTTCAGTTTGAAACTCCAGCGATAGATAATAAGTCTGTCGGCCGTTTGTGAACTACAACTCCCATGATGCTGTTCGCTCTCCGTCGTCATCTAACGTCGGCCACCGGGAGAAGTTTGAAAATAAAAGTGAAACTTTTTTTTTTTATTTATTTCCGGTGAAGTCCGGCGGAACTTCTCCGGTGACCGGCCGGCCGTTAGCCCGAGGTGAGTGGACCGGTTTAGGAGCTGAGGGAAGCCGTTAGCCCGAGCTGAGTGGACCGGTTTAGGAGCTGAGGGAAGCCGTTAGCCGGAGCTGAGTGGACCGGTTTAGGAGCTGAGGGAAGCCGTTAGCCGGAGCTGTTTGTCAGCTGGCACGAGGCGGCTGGCTGTCAAAACGCTGCTGCCCCCCCCCCCCCCCCTACAAAACAAAACAATACAAAAAAAAAAAAAAAAACCTTCACCTTATCTCCGGGGACCGAGAGGCGGGGAGCCGAGGGGGGGGAGGAGGGCGAGGCCGAGTCTGGGGAGACTTAACAGGACACATGAGGGCGAGCGGAGCCGAGTTAGCTAAGTTTGCTAACTGTCACCTTCTTACCCCGTTAGCTCTCTCTCACACACACACACACACACACACACACACACACACACACAGAGCTGTGGACACCTGTTGGTCCGGACTCTCTGACCCCCCCCCAGCTGTCTTCAGCTCCCCGGGTCTCCGCTGCTTTCTGACCGGCTGCTCTCATGTCGCGATGCCGCCTCTCAGTGAGACAACAGCGGGTGAGTGTCAGGAGCCCGAGCCGGTCCGAGAACCGGGAGGAGAAGTTAAAGGGAGAGCCGAGCAGCTCGTTTAAATTTGATCCTGTGTGGAGCTGCAGGTTCATTAATCTTCATTATTATCGTTAATCAGCATTAAGGAGGAGGTCAGACACTTCAGGACTTTTTTTTTTTTTTTTTTTTTTTTTTTATTCAGACAGGATCAGACCTCAGCAGAACTTATCTCAAGCTGTCAGATATGGTTTCATTTAGAGACACAATATTTCCCCCTGAGAGCCAAAACCAGGTCCAGGATGGACCTCGGCCTCGACTGCTGAGGTTAAAAGATGGAGAGAGAAGGATTATATTTATTTATTTACTTGTATTCTCAGAAAAAAATCCCTCTAAATATGAGACTAATTGGGATTCTGCTGTTGTCATTGTCTGTTTTTCCCTTATTGTTCAGCCTTAGTTCTGTTGAACTAAAAGTGAGATTGTTGTCCGACGAGAGCTGAAGGAGCCTGACAAGAAGTCCAGGAGTCTGGATCCTGACGACTGGGACAAAATGTCCAGTATCAGCCGAAGTCTGGTCTGGCTGCAGGTCTGAGAGGTTCAGGAGATCAGACTCTTTAAAGCCGGAAGCTCATGAACTGGACCAGATCTAAACTGAGCTTCTGGAAAGTTTTCAGTTTCCCCCCTCGGGTTAATCAAGTATTTGTATAACCAGATGGATGTTCAGCGCTGTTTGTTTTTGGACTCACAACAGCACAATTTACATACAATAACATTTTTGACATGTTTATTTTTAGAAAAATTGGATGATAAATTGTGAGAAGAGCTCTGAGACTCTGTCGAAAGTCTGAAACAATAGAACGATTGTCCAAAAACAATACATGAATCCGAACAGGAAAGAAAACAGTTTTTATTCGCTGGTTATAAAAAGTTTTATGGACAGTGAGAAATTAAATTTATCATTGCTAATGAGGCATCTTGAAATGTCTTTATCATTTTTGCCCTCTCCTCATTAATCACTTCTATTTTTTTCTGCCAATTGATTGATGATTAAAATAGTTACAGATCAGTTTTATGTTGATTTCATCCTTGCAGCTCTAGAAAACATCGACACAGTTTCATGTATCTAAAGCTCAGGAAGCTGATTTGAACTGTTTATTCAACTGTCCCTCCTCTTCTTCTTCTTCTTCTTCTTCTTCTTGTTCCAGGCGGCGATAAGCTGTCGGCTCCCGTGTCAGCTGTCATGGCAGTGGCCATCGCCGTGGACTCCAAGGCGGATCTTGCCGTGTTATTGGAGGAATGGGAAGAAGCGCAGCGCGGCCCCACAGAGCAGCTGGTGTCCGTCCTGACGAAGTTTGTCACTTTTACACTCTGTGGATAAGACGCTCTGACCGTCCGTCCGTCTCTCTGTCTTTGATGTGTCTCCTCTCTGTTTTCTGCAGAATATCTGAGCTGATTGAACGTGAGACAGGAGATTATCACAAAGCAGACCCCGACCCGCTTTATGATCGACATCCAGGTTCGTCCCTTCACACTTTCACGGACGTTTGGTCTTTTATTCTAACGGCACTAATGACTCAGAGGCGCCAGATTAGTAAACTCCATCTCCGGAATTCTTTCAGCGTTTTCAAATTTAAAAAATAAACCCTGAGCTGAATTTTCTGTTAATGTTGGCACTCCGCTCTAACTCTGCAGGACCGGTGGACCCAAACTGCATGCTGGGACAACTCCTGAAGATGCTCTTTATGAATGATGACTTCACTAATGCGGTGAGAACAACTGCAGTGATTTAGAGGCCATGAGAAGGAATGTCGTTCAGTTCTTTACTTCTTATTCAGCCGATTATTTTCAATATTGAAATCATGATTATTTAAACACAATTGATTTCTTTTTGACTTTGGAAAGAGCACACATTCTTTTACCTTTAACAAATTGTCAACTTTAAATGCAATTTAAAGATAAAACCAATAATAAAACAAAAAAAAAAATAGACAGCTTCCCTTTAGCCTCCCAAACATCTTTAAAGCTGCTTAAATTATCTATTTTTCAGGTCAAAACTCAGAGATATTTATTAAACCTCCACAACCAAGAAGCAAAATATCACACAAAAATCTAAAACCATCAAATTTATGTTTTTGTTTCATAGTGGCTGAAACATTTAGTCCATAATCAAATTAGTTGCCAAATAACTTTGTAAATCGTTCAGATTTGTCATTTCAGAGTCAAATAAACTGATCCGATTGGTCAAATATTTATCCATTAATCTCAGTGAATGAAGAAGTAATTTGTAGTTCGTCCAGTGTTCCTTTTCCACATGAAGTAAAAATGAAACTATAAAAGTTAAATGACTCCTAAATCAATATGGACATAGATTTTTTTTAAAACATATATTTTTATTAGTCTGT
Source organism: Remorina albescens (assembly GCA_034769265.1). Lineage (NCBI taxonomy): Eukaryota > Metazoa > Chordata > Actinopteri > Carangiformes > Echeneidae > Remorina > Remorina albescens. The sequence continues at coordinate 27,870,585 of CM068494.1, forward strand.
CTGTGTGTGTTGTATTAATGTGTGTTAATATGGTTTGTAATCGTTATTTTTCCAGCTGTTGGACACGTACATCATGACCAGCAGAGAGCTGAACCTCAACACGGCCGCCTGCCGTGTGTTCCAGAACATCATGCCGGTTCTGGAGACCACCGTCATCTTCCAAGAGAAGGTGAAGCTGTAGCTTGATGTGGAATATCCAAATGCTTGTTTGGAACCACAAAAAACCAAAATGACATCATCATCATTTTACACTTTTTAACATTTAAAATAAAACACGACGACGACACCTCCGACTCACAGGAGGAAGTAGAGTTGACAGCTACATTAATAAACGTGATGATGAACATGATGAACAGCTGTTTTAAAGGAGAGTTCTCCTGATGCTTTCAATGACCTGTGAAGGAGTCTGTTCACGTTGTGAGTTTGCGTGTGTTGTGCGACAGGAAGGTCTGGTGGACAAGTTGTTCAGCTGGGCTCACGAAGCCGAGCGACCGCTGTGCATCTACGCCACGGGGCTGCTGGCCAGAGCCATGAGCAACGAGGAAATCACCAACAGCTACAGAGAGGAGAACACTCGGCTGGTGAGCGTCACACACGTCACAAACAAACATTCGGCATTCACACCTTTTTATACCTGCAACAGTCAGGCCCCCCCGTGTGGCAATAGAAAACTTTTTTCAATTCATTTTCCAAACTACATTTAGTTTTAACTCTGTTTCATAATGAAAACATTTTGGTATTATGTAATTTCAGTTGGATGTTCACACAGTGTTGAGTTCAGGTATCTTTTTTTGAGCTTTCTCCAAATATTTTTCATTATAAAACTAAGCTGATATAATGTCGATTTCTGTTTTAGCTTTTAATCTAAAAAATATTCTGTCAAAATATAATGACCGAACAGTTATAATATCTAAAAATGGTACTATATCAAAAAGTAAATAAAAAATAAAAAGTCGATGACAACATTGACCAGAGACATGAATAAAGCAGTTATGACTAAAGGAAGGGATGTGTCATATACAAAATAAGAAATACAAAATGTGCAAACTATAAAAGTGGCACCGTTTTAATGAATGTAACTGTGATATGTACAGTATGTGTAGAAAACAATAAATGATATAATAGAACGATACAGTTTTTGAAAAAAGTGATTATTTACAGTTTATTTAACAGACCGTGGTTTTAAAGACAAAGATGTTCATGAGAGAATGTGATCCCCCCCCCCCCCCCCCCCCCCCCCCCCCCCCAGGTGCCGGTTATGATTCAACGTCTGCATGAGCTGCAGGCAGAGGAGGCCAAGAATCACTTCGCTCCCACTAAGACCCCCCAGAATCTACCTCAGGACTCTCAGGTTGAAGCCACTCAGACCTCAAGTATCTCTCAGGACCAGCCAGACAAGACAGAGGGGGAGACGGCGGGAGAGGACGCTGAAAGGAAAGAGAGAGACGGAGAGAGCGGCAGGCCGGCGACGAAGATCAAACCGCCGTCCCTGCTCGGGTCGGTGCAGAAGAACGGCGGATCCAGCTCCGCCCGACTGCTTCCAGACTTTGTCTACCAAGCGAGCCCGGACTCTGCCCCCAAAGAGACGGAGGACAGGCAGGGAGGAGGGAGAAGACGGGTGGCCAAAGAGAACGGCAGGAAGGCTAAAGAGAAGCTCAACTTCACCTCCTCCTCCCGGACTGACGTGGAGGCAGAGAGGAGCGACGCCAACGACCCACCGGCCAACAGCACTTCCTGGTCTGAGATGAGCTCAATGGTGATTGGCTCTGACTACTGCCTGTCGCCGCTGAGCCCGGCCATGGAGCAGAGGCTCTTCCTGCAGTATCTGACGTCCCTCGGAAGTTACCAAGAGGTGAGATCAGCTGACAAAACATAACACAACAAAGCCACCACACAGATATTTACACTTCCTGGCTTAGTGGTGACGTTTTCTTTCGTTATTGATGTTTTTTCAAAAGAATCAAATGATGAAGAATGTTTTATCTGACGTCCAGAAAAACAGAAAAGACTCTAAAATGGTTTCAGATTAAAGTTTCTATTCATCATTTTTATCTTCTCCATTAAAGCACTCTGTGACTATGAGTTGAAAGCTAATACTACTAATTTAGAAATTAAGCTTATTTTTAAGAATCAGTAATCTTTGTCTCCCTTCCAGCTGCTTGCCATCTTCATGCAGTCGGACACCCGCTCGCTGCTGATGAATTACATCGACATCAGGCAGATCAGGAACGTCCAGCTCACCTTCGACGCCCTCCTGGTAAGACCGCCGTCCCCACAAACCACCAAAGGGGAGGTTTGATTCTTTTTACCCACAAATTTAATCCAGTCAGCAGCACTGACCTCAAATCTAAAGGTAAACATCGATATAATCAGATCAGTCTGAATCTGTTTAAGTAAAACACAATTAAAACCTTTGTCATTTATAATATAATATCGTCCCTCGTGAAAGAGTCCGAACTAAAACTTCAGTGATGTTCCTGAAAGAGACATTAAATAAATCAGTGTTTTCTACAAACATGCGTCACATTGTATTTCTCTTTATTTACTTTATTTCCATGAATATGGTTATTCAAAGTGTCTGTAGCTCTGACAGAGCTGTCGTTTATCTGAGCGCCCCTCCCCTCGCAGGAAGCTGTCTGTGTGCGGAGGATAAGGGGACACCTTTGTGGGCGGAGCCGTACTGAGCTTCATAAATATTAAATTCGACAGCTTTACTCTGCGGTGCTTCATAGTTTACATCACAGAACTCGTTCAGTCTGAACTCCCAAGAGAATATCTGAAGGAGCTGCTCTGCTCATGAAAAAGACACAAAAAAGGTTAAATATTTCTCCTTTTTGTGCTTCACTGGACACCACCGGCTCAAATCCCCTTTTATGTTGGAACCAGCTTAGTGTTAAATAATCAGTGTGATTGAAGAGGCAACATCCAGATTGGGGAAGATGCATTTTTTTTGTCGATTGCAGTTGAAATAAAAATCGATTTGTTTTCACTTTTACATTTTTCTCAATTGAAAATGAAAAAACAATTTCAGAACAAAAAAAGTGTTTACGTTCATCCTGTCGTGTTTCCAGTTTTTCTTTGACTCCTCATATTTTTCCTCACATTAACTTCACAGAGTCACTGATGAACTGATCTGGTGCTGATTTGAGGTTATTCTCATAGACAGTTTTGTATTTTGATCATAATCCACCGTCTCTTCTCCTCATCAGTATCTGGCCTCGCTGCTCCTTCATAAGAAGTTTGCGGCAGAGTTCATCGCTCACGGAGGAGTGCAGAGACTTCTGGAGATCCCGAGACCGTCGATGGCGGCGATGGGAGTCTCTCTCTGTTTGTACTATCTGGCGTACAACCAAGACGCTTTGGAGAGGGTGAGGCAATGCACATACACAAGACACACAAGAGACTTGGTCTGAGTTTATTGTGTTGACAGAATAAAGACAATCAGATATTTCGAGCTGATTTTTCATCATTAATGAGCAGAACTCCTGATCAGATAAAGATAGAAACTTCAGATCAGCTCTAGAACAACACAAACACGTGAGAGGAACTTTTCTTTGGTTATTCTGCTTTACACAGTTTTTAAACGAAGGTTTTATGGTCCGTGTTAATTTGTTAATAGATAAACCTCCATGAATTTAAAGCAGCTCCGGTTATTCAGAGCGTCACTCGCCTTCTTCATCTCTGCTGTGTGTGTTTGTAGGTGTGTATGCTCCAGGACGGCGTGCTGTCAGACATGGTGTCCTACGCTCTGTGGCTGCTGGAGTCGTCCCACGCCTCGGGCGTCAGCAACGCCACACTGTTTTTCTCCATTTCCTTCTCCTTCCGGGCGGTGCTGCAGCTCTTCGACCGCCAGGACGGCCTACGCAGGCTCGTCAACCTGGTCAGGGCTGAATATGTGACCGCAGATGATGGCGATGAGTTTGGCTTTGATAAAAGTCTGAACAGTAGTCAACCTCTCTCCCTGTAGGTCAGCACTCTGGAGATCCTCAACGCAGAGACGGAGGTGTCCATGATGAGCGACGACCAGGTCTTCTCCAGCCGACAGACGGCCAGGCACACTTGCATGGCCATGCGCGGGTACAGACAGTGCTACAAAAGTCTTTAAAAAGTCCCTCCAGTTGTTTTGCTAAATCTGCCTCTTGGTTCAAGACATATTGAGCACATTCTTGATTATTGGTCGTGTCTTCATCTCTGTTCAGGTACTTCGAGGCTCACCTGGCGGTGAAGTCTGAACAGGTGAAACAGTCTCTGCACACGTCGGATGAAGGCGCCATCGTTCCCCGGCAGCCATTTTACAAGGTCTGTGGTGGATTTAAAAAGGTTGTTTGAACAGCGTCCTGTGAAATACCAAACGGCCTTTAACTTTTTTTTTTTTTCTATATATATATTTTATATACTGATGTAAAATTAAGACCAATACAAACATTTTCTGAATCCTGTCTGTGCTGCTTCTTGTGAATCTTTCTGCAAGTCAAGTCAGTTTTTATTTAAATAGCTCCAGTTCACAACAGAAGAAGAGGAGAACACAGCTCCTGCTAAGAAAAACACATCCAGAAGGAGAGAGAAAGAAAGGGAGAGAATCACTTGCAGTCACACTAATAACTGGAACACTTATTGTGCAAGTGGTAACTGAAATACTACAACATATACTAATATGATAAAATGATGGGCAGTAACAGTTGTAGTTATTCATTATAGTAGGATCAGTGGGGCGAGCTGACCCACCTGACGTTACACACAAATGAAATATGTGTGTGTGTCTGTGTGCAGGCGTACACGTACACCAGAGAGCAGATTATCGAGATGATGGAGTTCCTCATCGAGTGTGGACCTCCTCAGCTCTACTGGGAACCAGTTGAGGTGTTCTACAAGCTGTCCTGTGTTCCTCTGATGCTGCAGCTCATTTCTGCAGCCTGTGACTGGAGGACGTACTACGGCAGGTAACGTCGCTCTGTCGGCGGTTGGTGATGTTTTCTCTGTTGATACGTAAATGATTAACTGGTCTGTCTGTCCAGGAGCGACACGGTGCGTTATGCCTTGGACATTCTGGCCATCCTGACGGTGGTTCCCAAAGTGCAGCTGGTGCTGGCAGACACTGTAGAGGTTGTGGATGAAAACAGGTCGCCTGTTTCCACTGTCGGTCAGTAGAAGTCTTTTGTTTTTGAAAATGTTTGCACTTTGAGCTTTTGGATAATTTTGTCCTGGACGTGTTTCTCTGCTGCAGGTATGAGCATCATCCTGGGCATCGCTGAGGGCGAAGTGTTTGTCAATGATGCTGAGATCCAGAAGTCGGCACTCCAAGTAAGCTGATGGCTTCAAAGCGTAAAGCTCATTCTTTATCAGGCCTGTTAAAGGTGTATTCAGGTTCTCTAACAATCATGGAGACCAAAAAAAAAAAAAAACCAAAAACATTAAATGTGTCTCACATGGAGGCTCAACCCAGAAATTAGACTCCAGTTTTATATGTTTTTCACAGCTCAGTCGTCCACTGTGTGAGCGTGAGATGACTCCTCCCCTCGTGGTGTTGTCACCTTAGTATGATTATATTATACACCTGTATATTATAATAATGACACATGTTATTTATAGAGTGCTTCTAACAATGCTCAGATGATTGTATATCCTGCTGTGACCTGCTTTACTCACTTTGTTTTATTTTCACCCCCCCAGGTGATAATAAACTGTGTGTGTGCTCCAGACCAGAGCTTGAGCACCGTCAGGGCTTTTGCCGTCACTCCTCTCAGGCCGTCCCTCCACCCCCAGCAGCCTCCCGCCCCCCACAATAAGGTGTTGGCTCACATGTGGCAACTAGTGCAGAGCAACAACGGTATAAAGGTGAGAATGTTTTATCAAGACAGAGAGACCTCGATATAATTGTGACTTCTCCTTTAATTAGACAATAAGAAAACAGAGAAAAGTTCTTCTGTGCTTCTGGATTTTCTACCTTCAGGTACTTCTGTCCCTGCTGTCGGTGAAGATGCCCATTACAGACGCAGATCTGATCCGCGCTCTGGCCTGCAAGGCTCTGGTCGGACTCTCTCGCAGCTCAGCCATCAGACAAATCATCAGCAAACTGCCACTTTTTACCAGCAGCCACATCCAACAGGTGAGTACAAGATTTTCAGTTCGAGTTAAAAAAAAACAAAAACTTCAGATCTCACAGCTTGGCTTCGGAGGTCTAGAGGAGTCCAAACCTGCAGGGTCAGGACCTACACACTGTTAGATCGGTGGTCAGTCACCCACCCACATTAACGTCTCTGACTTCTTCGCCTCCACAGCTGATGAAGGAGCCGGTGTTGCAGGACAAACGCAGCGAGCACGTCCGGTTCTGCCGCTACGCTGCCGAGATGACGGAGCGGGTGTCCGGGAAGCGTCTCCTCATGGGCACCGACGTCTCATTGGCTCGTCTTCAGAGGGCCAACGTGGTCGCCCAGTCGCGGATCACCTTCTCCGAGAAGGAGCTCCTCATGCTGATCAGGAACCATCTCGTGGCTAAAGGGCTGCACGACACGGCCAACGCGCTGGTTAAGGAGGCTAATTTATCCATGTCCTCCCTCTGTCCGAGCGCTTCCTCCTGCGTCACCCCGTCCTCCTCCTCCTCCTCCTCGCTGATCCCCAGGACTTGCTGGCTCACCGGCGGCATCGCAGCGCGCGTCGCCGGCCGCATCGGTTCCTCTCCCGTTTCCTCGGTCTCAGCCATCTCCGCCGCTGCCACCCCTTCCCCCTCTCGGGCCCTAGTCAGTCCTCATCCGTCATGCTCCTCTTTGTCCACCCCCCCCCTCCCCCCTCTGGCGCCACCTCATCCTCACAGGCAGGGCTCGCATCCGGTTGGCCGAATTTTGTTCACACGGGAACGTCCAGTGATGAACTGCAACTCAGGGAAAAAACTTAAAGCGCTGAAACAGAAGTCTGATCACGGGGCTTTCATACAGGTCGGTGATGGCTTCGGTTCGTTATTACTCATTTAACATAGATGCTGCAATTTACCTGCATACCCTGAACGCCTCAGATACATTTAATCAATACATGCTACAACTAAATATGTACCCTCAACGCCTCAGCTTATACACACAAAAACAGGCTTAACAAGGTAATCCAACGTTTATCAATGTTTGTTTCTTTATTTAACCGTTTTTCTGTCCTGCTCAGACTCCAGCCATGAAGAAGCAGCTGGAGCGCCACCTTCCTTCCCCCCCGACCCTCGACAGCATCATCACAGAGTACCTGAGGGAACAACATGCTCGCTGCCCCAACCCTGTCACCACCTGCCCCCCCTTCTCCCTTTTCACCCCCCACAGATGCCCCGAGCCCAAGCAGAGGCGGCAGGCGTCGCCCAACTTCACGGCCCGGCTGGGGGGCAGAGTGCTGTACCCGAAATATGGAGGTGTGGACAGGGGGTGTCTGGACAGACATCTGATATTCAGCAGGTAAGAAGCAGACACTCAGCTGTTCGGTAAAAACTTTCATTCAAACATAAAAGGTGAAACTCACCGACGTGTCTTTCCTGTCGACTCAGGTTTCGTCCGATGTCAGTCTTCCACGAGGGCGACAGAGACGAGAGCGGGTTCACCTGTTGTGCCTTCTCAGCCCGCGAGCATATCCTGATGCTGGGAACCTGCTCGGGTCACCTCAAGTTGTACAACATCTTCCTCGGAGAGGAGGCCAACTACACCTGCCACACTTCAGCCATCACACACCTCGAACCCTCCAGGGTACGTCGCCCTCCGTCATTTTCATATTATTTAGAATTGGAGTTATGTTGAAATGAGGGCACGACCTCTTTGACGCTCATCGGCCTTGTCTCATTTTTTCCCAGCAGATCGAAAGAATCTGCTGAATATTTTATACATTAGATATTTAATTTATTCATAAAACAGTTAGTTGATGTCAGTTCATGGTGTTTTGTTGTGGTTAGTTAATGTAAAGTCTGTTCTTATGAATGAAATCATTTAAATGAATGTTGTGTGTTCGTCAGGATGGAAAGCTGCTGCTCACCTCCGCCTCCTGGAGCGTCCCGCTGTCGGCCCTCTGGAACATGGACGGTGTCTTTAGCTTGAAGTAAAACTCAAAACACTCCTTTTTTTTTTTTTTTTTTTTTCTGCGTCTCATTTTTTTGTCTTTGATGTTGCTGATTTTTTGTTGTTGTTGTTGTTGTTTTTTTTCCTAGAAACTCATTTGTAGACGATCACTACGTTGAGTTCAGCAAACTCTCTCAGGACCGAGTTGTAGGCACCAAGGACCAAGTCGCACACGTAGGTTACCCACAATGCTCCTGTGACAGTTCATGGCAGCTGGACGTTCGGGTCTCACCGCGCTGTGTCCTTCTGTGCTGCAGATCTACGACATCCAGACGGGTCAGAAGACTCTGACCCTGAACGACCCCGCCCTCGCTAACAACTACAAGAGGAACTGCGCCACCTTCAACCCCACCGACGACCTGGTGCTGAATGACGGCGTGCTGTGGGACGTTCGGGCGTCGCGGGCCATCCACAAGTTCGACAAGTTCAACATGAACATCAGCGGGGTCTTCCATCCCAACGGCCTGGAGGTCATCATCAACACGGAGATCGTATCCTTAGAACGATCATCCTAAGGGATGCAGATACAGGCTGTGGGGGGTCATATATAAAGATATAAGCTCCTCCCACTCCAGTGTGGCGTAGAAGCCGTGCCCCTCACTCCTTTAATGCCTCATTAATATTAATGAGACAAAAGTGAAAAGACGTTTTGTTCTCTTTTTCTTTGTTTTCTTTTGCCTGCGTTGTTTAAATGAAAACTTTATTGATAGTTAACAGTTTTACATTTTGGGAAACGGACTTCAGAGCTTCTTATCTAATTTACAACTTAATGATGAATTAACGATCCAGCTCAGATTACAGGATTGGAGCAGTGATTGTGTTGCTGTACAAATACTGTGTGTGTGTGTGTGTGTGTCTGAGGTGTTGTGTAGTTATGGGCCTTGACAGGAAGTGACAGTGGGACCTGAGGACGTTCCATCTCCTGCACACGGTCCCTGCCCTGGACCAGTGCAGGGTGGTCTTCAACAGCAACGCCACCATCATGTATGGAGGTACAGCTGTGTGTGTGAGAGCAGGATTGTGTGATGTACATTGTGTTGTACAACAGTAACGTGTTTCTCACACTCTCTCCCGTACAGCCATGCTACAAGCCGACGATGAGGATGATGCGATGGACCAGCAGATGAAGAGTCCCTTCGGCTCGTCCTTCAGGACCTTCGACGCCACAGACTACAAGCCCATCGGTCGGCTGCACTCGTCTTCTCCTCTACCCACAATCCTCGGCTGTCGCTTCTTCTCGTGTCCGTGTTGTTGTCAGAATTTAGTTTAAACTTGGACGTGTTTTTGTCTGTTTTCAGCCACGGTGGACGTGAAGAGGAACATCTTCGACCTTTGCACCGACAACAAAGACTGTTACCTGGCGGTCATCGAGGTAAAATGACCTCACATGTTGTTTGTTGTGTTGTAGTCACAGAAAATGTGACACTTCATTACGCTCCATCACAGTCACACAAATATGAGTTCGTTTCTGATGTGTTTGTTGATCATTTAGCTCGTTTTCCAATTAAAAACTGTCCGTATCTCCTGTTTGGAGGAAATTAAACAGTTAATTATTTTTCTTATTGAAGATGTTTGTGTTTAACTGCAGAATCAGGACACGGTGAATCTGGACATGGTGTGTCGTCTGTACGAGGTGGGACGACAGAAACTGGCTGAGGAAGGAGACTATGATGATCAGGTGAGACAACACTTTGATCTGTGTCCAGAATAAATCTGATGTACAGGACAGACATACACTTTAATTATTTTAGCAGCTGCATGTGGACGCAGAGACAGAAATAAATCTGGAAGAATATTTTAAATCTCAAACTGGACAGATCAGAGAGATTGTTGTTCTTTTCCAGGACAAAGATCAGGATGATGATGATTCCTCAGACACAGATGATGATGACGACGACGACGACGATGATGATGACGATGATATGGACACAGACCTGCTCATAGAAGAGCTGACCAATAACGACAACGCAGAGAACGGGGAGCGAGGGAATTCCCCCACAGATGAAGAGGTACCGGTCCATTCCTCAGGTCCTGTTTCAGTAAAACAGTAAAAGTCCTTTAAACCAGCATCACTTCCTGTTTGTGTTCTCTGGTTCTGGTTTTGGAGAAACCTTCAGTGAAGTCTCTTCTCCACAGATTGCAGATCTTCTACGAAACAGCGACGATGACAACAACAGTGACGACTCAGCGGACTCGGATCATTCCTTCAGGTCTGATGACGGATCTGATTCGGTTGATCTTGACAACCTGGATCGTGTGTCATGAAGTTTGATTCATAAATGTTCTGTTAGGTGGTGATGTCAGAGCGGGGGCAAAAATTTCTGAAACTATTTCATTAAAATAAGTTTAGAATTTCAGTAACTTTTAAAGACAACTACCCAAAACGCGTTTTCTAGATTTTCTGTCTTACATGGTGAAACATGAAAATGAGATCTTTTATGAAGTTTCAGGTGATAATCAAAGATCTTAATCTGAATCTTCCCAGAGCGCTCCTCTGAGGTCCATGCGGGACAGATGGTTTTCCTGACTCCTCTGAGACTCTCAACTTCATCCAGGACTCTTTTTTAAAAAGCTTCATTTCTCCTTGAATCAGGAGTCGACTGTGAACGCACCGACATGGCCGTCAGTGTCCAGGAGGAGGAAACTAAACCTTCAGTCTCTCTACAGATATATTTTACACTTCAGAGAGAGACAGAGATGATGAATAAATCCTGGAGCGCAGATGAAAACTTCTCCTTCAGCTCTTTTCTGCTTCTTGTTCAAGTAGCAAACATTTTGCCTGAAAAGTATTTATGATGTTTTATTCTGGAGAAAACATTATGACTCATTTAATTTAATTCCTTTTTTATTTCCAGGTTTTATCAGATGTTTTTTGTGACCTCACATTTGAGCTCAGATTGATTTTGAGCCGCTGAAGAATGAACTGATGTCATGAGCAGTTTATAAAAGAGTTTTGTTGTCTAGCTTCACCAGTAATGAATCTTCTAGGTTCAGTTTGGACGTCATCGGACTGAGAGTTGAATTAAATTTACATAAACTGACTGTCTGGTTTCTCCGTGTGCTGCCGGAACATTGAACTTTTCTCTGTTGACTATTTTGTGACTGATCAAAGACAATAATCAGAAAAATGGTCAGAATCTCCTCATTTCACATTTATTACTAATGTACAGATTTAAGATCTGAACAAAAACTGTTTACCCAGAAAAAAACAAAGTACCTTGTTTCAAAGCACTAAATGAAAATCCTGTGTACTAAAAAAAGAAAGATTAGATATCTGTTAAATAAACATCAGCAACATTTCTAAATCGTTCTTTTAGAACAGAAGAAGAAACTAAAGTCGTATCTGTTCAGAGGAATCGTAACATCATCTGTAAACACGAGACAATCACTGCAAGTTCAGCGTTACACAAAATATAGAAAACGAGAATCTGTTTGTCTTTTCAGGCATAAAGGGGAAATGATTTAGTTAAACTGATTTTTGCTTTTGTTTAAGTTATTTAACTTCTGTTCTTTTTGTGAGAAACAAGTTGTTTCATTAGATCTGACGCTTTCTGCCCCATCAGGGGGTGAACTGGTAGGACCGAGCAGAGGCCTGAGGAATCGCAGCCTTTAAAACATCTAATGTCTGTTAAATTACTGCTGATTTTAATAAGAATTAAGAACTCAACACTTCAGACAGCAGGGAAATAAAACCTGAGCTCCTGATTCATGTTGGATTAAAGCTGACACTTTAAATGTGAGTGAAAACTTGTTGAACATGTGAGTCACTTTTGTTAAATCCTTATTAAAACATCTGCTCACTAATGGAGGAATAAAAGTAATTATTAATGAAGCTGGAATGATCCAGTTCATCATCATCAGTCTGATATTCATCACATTTTGTTTTGTCACTTTCTGGACCACTAAGATCCAGATCTGACTGCAGCAGCAGGTCTAACTGTCTCTGCGATAAAAAGTATCTCCCACAGTCTGAATTAAAGAGCGGAGCAGGACGTTGACGCTCTAATGAATCGTGTTTTAACTTCTGATAATCTGCAGCTGCTCTTGAACACACATGGCCGTTTATGAAAACATTATGAGAGCAATTTTACCAAACAAGCTGTTTGTCACTGTGGACAAAAGAAGACGATATTTGACTGACATGAGTTCTATCCAATGTCGTCAGTGATTAGAGACACTTCCATTCCCTGTGAAGGCCCGCCCCTTCAGCTGATGCTGTCATTGAACATGCCGATACCACACATTCATGATTCGATACGATACTTTCGATACTTTCTGTGATTTTTCTTTTTAATCAAAATATTACACTTAAGTAAAGATCACATGATAATTCCTATCACACAAACTACACAGCCATTTCTCACCTTTCACTATAAAGACATGAAAACAGTAAGAGCTACCTGGAGTCTCTCTTCTGGTCACGTGACACGCGTGGACTAGTCCAAGTTTATGCTGCCGGGGGTGTTTTGGCGCAAAAACCCTGAAGAGGGTTAGCCTGAAAGATAAATCAGTGACACCTGCACTTTTATTTTGCATTTTATAATTAGTATCGATACTTAATTAGAGTAATCGATAATCATATGAGTAGCATGAGTGTCGATATATCGACACCATCACTACTGAAGTTTTTGCTGTCAAGCTCGGAGTTGGCTAACATCATGCGGAAGTGGAGAAAAATAAATAAATGTTTATGAAGGAATCAGAGACCGACAGATTTGTTTGTCTGACTGGACTCTTTGTTAATGATAATAAAGCCTTGAAGGCCGGTGACGTGTTTCCTGTTACGTATGTTACAGCGTGTTACTCAGATTCAGGCCGGTTTTTATTGAATTGGGCTGGAAAACTGTCAGGCCACAAATAAAAATGAATGAATCATTAAATTACTCAATAAATAAATTCAAATTCCAATAAATGCACCAAAAAATATTTTAAATGAATTTAGATAATAATTGATAAAATGTGCAAATATAGGCTACATCGTTATTGTTATTGCATTTAATTGCACATTCATTCATTTATTAATCATTTCAGTCAGTAATCTTTTAGTCTTACACCTGATTTTGGCAGCATGCAGGCTCATTTGATCGACCTTTGACCTGAACCTGCTCCTGTGAGCACAGAAAAACATTTGGGACTTGTTTTAGTTTTGTTTTTTTCAAATCACTCAGATTTCTGAGTCAAAACACTTTCAACTAACTTTAAAGACATTTTCTAGTACTGAAGGGATCCTCTGATTCCTTCATTTATATTTATTTATATTTTCCCCACTTCGGAATGATGTTACCCAACTCTGAGTCACAGCACAGACATTTCTTTAACTTCCTTTGTGATTATTAAAGAATCCATCCATCTAACCATCCATCCATCCATTTATCCATCTATCCATCCATCCATCCATCCATCAATCTGTCCATCCATCCATCCATCCATTAATCTATCCATCCATCCATCCATCCATCTAACCATCCATCCATCCATTTATCCATCCATCCATCCATCCATCAATCTATCCATCCATCTAACCATCCATCCATCCATTTATCCATCCATCCATCCATCCATCAATCTATCCATCCATCTAACCATCCATCCATCCATTTATCCATCCATCCATCCATCCATCCATCTATCCATCCATCAATCTATCCATCCATCTAACCATCCATCCATCCATTTATCCATCCATCCATCCATCCATCAATCTATCCATCCATCTAACCATCCATCCATCCATTTATCCATCCATCTATCCATCCATCTATCCATCCATCTATCCATCTATCCATCCATCTATCCATCCATCCATCCATCCATCCATCCATCAATCTATCCATCCATCTAACCATCCATCCATCCATTTATCCATCCATCTATCCATCCATCTATCCATCCATCTATCCATCTATCCATCCATCTATCCATCCAACCATCCATCCATCCATCCATCAATCTGTCCATCCATCCATCCATCTAACCATCCATCCATCTATCCATCCATCCATCTATCCATCCAACCATCCATCCATCCATCCATCAATCTGTCCATCCATCCATCCATCCATCAATCTATCCATCCATCCATCCATCCATCTAACCATCCATCCATCCATTTATCCATCCATCCATCCATCCATCAATCTATCCATCCATCTAACCATCCATCCATCCATTTATCCATCCATCCATCCATCCATCAATCTATCCATCCATCTAACCATCCATCCATCCATTTATCCATCCATCCATCCATCCATCCATCTATCCATCCATCCATCCATCCATCAATCTATCCATCCATCTAACCATCCATCCATCCATTTATCCATCCATCCATCCATCCATCCATCTATCCATCCATCCATCCATCCATCAATCTATCCATCCATCTATCCATCCATCTATCCATCTATCCATCCATCTATCCATCCATCCATCTATCCATCCATCTATCCATCCAACCATCCATCCATCCATCCATCAATCTGTCCATCCATCCATCCATCTAACCATCCATCCATCTATCCATCCATCCATCTATCCATCCAACCATCCATCCATCCATCCATCAATCTGTCCATCCATCCATCCATCCATCAATCTATCCATCCATCCATCCATCCATCTAACCATCCATCCATCCATTTATCCATCCATCCATCCATCCATCAATCTATCCATCCATCTAACCATCCATCCATCCATTTATCCATCCATCCATCCATCCATCAATCTATCCATCCATCTAACCATCCATCCATCCATTTATCCATCCATCCATCCATCCATCCATCTATCCATCCATCCATCCATCCATCAATCTATCCATCCATCTAACCATCCATCCATCCATTTATCCATCCATCTATCCATCCATCTATCCATCCATCCATCTATCCATCCATCTAACCATCCAACCATCCATCCATCCATCCATCTAACCATCTAACCATCCATCTATCAATCTATCCATCCATCCATCCATCCATCTAACCATCCAACCATCCATCCATCCATCCATCTAACCATCCATCCATCCATTTATCCATCTATCCATCCATCTATCCATCCAACCATCCATCAATCTGTCCATCCATCCATCCATCTAACCATCCATCCATCTATCCATCCATCCATCTATCCATCCAACCATCCATCCATCCATCCATCAATCTGTCCATCCATCCATCCATCTAACCATCCATCCATCTATCCATCCATCCATCTATCCATCCAACCATCCATCCATCCATCTATCCATCCATCTATCCATCCATCCAACCATCCATCCATCCATCCATCAATCTGTCCATCCATCCATCCATCCATTAATCTATCCATCCATCCATCCATCCATCTAACCATCCAACCATCCATCCATCCATCCATCAATCTGTCCATCCATCCATCCATCTAACCATCCATCCATCTAACCATCCAACCATCCATCAATCTGTCCATCCATCCATCCATCTAACCATCCATCCATCTATCCATCCATCCATCTATCCATCCAACCATCCATCCATCCATCCATCAATCTGTCCATCCATCCATCCATCTAACCATCCATCCATCTATCCATCCAACCATCCATCCATCCATCCATCCATCTATCCATCCATCCAACCATCCATCCATCCATCCATCAATCTGTCCATCCATCCATCCATCCATTAATCTATCCATCCATCCATCCATCCATCTAACCATCCAACCATCCATCCATCCATCCATCAATCTGTCCATCCATCCATCAATCTGTCCATCCATCCATCAATCTATCCATCCATCCATCCATCCATCTAACCATCCAACCATCCATCCATCTAACCATCTATCTATCCTTTCATCCATCCAACCATCCATCCATCCATCCATCCATCTCTCACACCAAACTGAATAATCAGCTGAAGGGGCGGGCCTTCGGAGGGAACGGACCAATAGTAAAAAGCCTCTAGCTCTCTAATCACTGACAACATTGGACAGAACTCACGTCAGTCACTGTGGACAAACAAAAACAAACAAACAAAAAAAAAACAACTATATTTGACAAACAGCTTGTTTGGTAAACGGCCATTTGTGTTCAAAAGACCGGCTCACCTTCCCCAGAGGTCTGTGCCTCAGTCTGGATCCTGTTCTGTCAGGAAGCCGCTGGATCTCCTTCCCAACGGTCTGAACCTGCAGCTCCTCTTCCGGGTCCTGATGTTGGACCACCGAACGGGTCTTCGGTCTGATCCGGACCTGGTCGAACCCACCTTTGGTTCTGGACCCGGTCTCTGGTCTGGTGTCGGTCGGTCGGTGACTCTGCCTGATTCCTTCAGTCTGAACTTCCATCTAAACACACCTGGTCCCATCATTCGGGTCTCTGCTGTCTGACGTCACTGACGTACAGGTGAGCCGTGCGTCAGTTTACCTGCAGGTGACCGTGAAGTTTTAATCTGTAGTTCATTAAAAAATCAATTCTGATTTGATTTAAAGTGACTCACCTGCTGCTGAGGACTGAATTCAGAGTGAAGAAAAGGACAGCTAAGAAAAAGATTTCATTTAGAACAGGATATAATATAGAGATTCTTTTTAAGGTGAGAGTGTTTCCAACTGAGGACTCCAATAACTGGAAATAATAATTATTATTAATCATTTAAAAAAGGACAAAAACTGGAGCACAAACACACAAACACACAAACACACAAACACGTGTGTAAAATAAACAGAGAAAAAAGTTTAATCATCGTCTTCAGCTGTCCAAGTCAGGACCCAAAGACACAGAAGAACCAGAGGAACCGGAGGAACCAGAGGAACCGGAGGAACCGGAGGAACCAGAGGAACCAGGGGAACCAGGGGAACAAGAAGAACCGGAGGAACCGGAGGAACCAGAGGAACCAGAGGAACCAGGGGAACCAGGGGAACCAGGGGAACAAGAGGACGCAGAGGAACAAGAGGAACCAAGGGGAACCAGGGGAACCAGAGGAACAAGAAGAACCAGGGGAACCAGGGGAACCAGAGGAACAAGAAGAACCAGGGGAACCAGGGGAACAAGAGGAACCGGAGGAACCGGAGGAACCAGAGGAACCAGGGGAACCAGGGGAACAAGAGGACGCAGAGGAACAAGAGGAACCAAGGGGAACCAGGGGAACCAGAGGAACAAGAGGAACAAGAGGAACCAGGGGAACCAGGGGAACCAGAGGAACAAGAGGAACAAGAGGAACCAGGGGAACCAGGGGAACCAGAGGAACCAGGGGAACAAGAGGAACCGGAGGAACCGGAGGAACCGGAGGAACTGGAGGAACCGGGGGAACCAGGGGAACCAGAGGAACAAGAGGAACAAGAGGAACCAGGGGAACCAGGGGAACCAGAGGAACCAGGGGAACAAGAGGAACCGGAGGAACCGGAGGAACCGGAGGAACCAGGGGAACCAGGGGAACCAGGGGAACCAGAGGAACAAGAGGAACAAGAGGAACCAGGGGAACCAGGGGAACCAGAGGAACCAGGGGAACAAGAGGAACCGGAGGAACCGGAGGAACAAGAGGAACCAGAGGAACCGGAGGAACCGGAGGAACCGGAGGAACCAGAGGAACCAGGGGAACCAGGGGAACAAGAAGAACCGGAGGAACCGGAGGAACCAGAGGAACCAGAGGAACCAGGGGAACCGGAGGAACCGGAGGAACCAGAGGAACCAGGGGAACCAGGGGAACCAGGGGAACCAGGGGAACAAGAGGAACCGGAGGAACCGGAGGAACCAGGGGAACCAGGGGAACAAGAGGACGCAGAGGAACAAGAGGAACCAGGGGAACCAGAGGAACAAGAAGAACCAGGGGAACCAGGGGAACCAGAGGAACAAGAGGAACCAGGGGAACCAGAGGAACAAGAAGAACCAGGGGAACCAGAGGAACCAGAGGAACCAGGGGAACCGGAGGAACCGGAGGAACCAGAGGAACCAGGGGAACCAGGGGAACCAGGGGAACAAGAGGAACCGGAGGAACCGGAGGAACCAGGGGAACCAGGGGAACAAGAGGACGCAGAGGAACAAGAGGAACCAGGGGAACCAGAGGAACAAGAAGAACCAGGGGAACCAGGGGAACCAGAGGAACAAGAGGAACAAGAGGAACCAGGGGAACCAGAGGAACCGGAGGAACCAGAGGAACCAGAGGAACCAGGGGAACCGGAGGAACCAGAGGAACCAGAGGAACCAGGGGAACCGGAGGAACCGGAGGAACCGGAGGAACCAGAGGAACCAGGGGAACCAGGTGAACCAGGGGAACCGGAGGAACCAGAGGAACCAGAGGAACCGGATCCATGATGGTCCTCGTCAGCTGGTCACACTTATGACGTACACACCATTAGCGGGTGTTTCCGTTAATACTCCTACATAATAAAAGCTGACATTTAATCTGCAGAGACTGAATGTTTAACAGTTTATCTGAATTCAGTTTGTCTCTTTTATTTTTCTTCAGAATATCTGAACCGGAGCACCTTCATTTATTTCTTGTTTCCTCCCATCTAAACGATATTTCTTACTCTTAAATGCTTTAAAGGCTTGTGTGTTTGTTCCTTTGTTAAATGTTTTTTTGTATTGTGTTCTGTATATTTATTAAATTTTAATAAAGTTAATTTGAATAAAACCAAACTTCCGCTGTGGGCGGGGCCAAAACCAGAGTAGAGACGAACCTCGAAACCGCCGTAGATCAGCGTCAGTCATTTAGTTAGTTGGTTAGTAAGTTAGTAAGTTAGTAAGTTAGGGCTGTTTCTGTTGGTTTAACTCGTTAATATTAACTCAGTTTCTGGTTTTGATCCCGCTGAACTGAACCAGACTTCCGGAGCTTCGGTCGTCTCTTTACTTTCTGTTTTCTCTATGAATTGGCTGCTAGCTAACAGAGAAGAGCTAACAAAGAAGCTAAAAGGAATGTTTGGTCCGACGACTCGGACTCTTCTGTCCTTCTCCATCTGTCTCCATATGTCTCTGACCGGACAGACTGGTGGACAAGGACCCGGTAAGAGCAGACAGCAGCTCGGACACAGCCGGGACAGGGAGGGGGTTCGGTTAGCCGACAGCTAACTCCGGCTAACCGGAAAAACAAACAACAACAACAGCTCCTCTCCTCTGAGTTCTGTCTCTGCTCCTCTACTGAGGAGCTGCAGATTAAGAATCCAGTCAGATAAATGGACTTTACTGTTTTTGCATTTTACATTCACTGGATTTTTAGGAAAATGCTGCTGTTGTGCTTCCTGTTGGAGCTTTTTCCAAACAGACATGATCCTGTTCACTGTTTGTGTTTACTCACAGTGATGGAAATATTTCCCTTCCTGTTTCAGAGCCACCCGTCAAAGTGATTGTAGCGGAAGGAAGTGACGTCATCTTACCCTGCTCTCTGAGGATGAACATCCGGTCACGCCGCTTTGAGTGGAGCAAAGATGGCCAGAAGGTGTTTGTGTACAGTGGAGGCAGGTATTACTCAGATCTGGATAAGAGATTCGTGGAACGGGTGTCACATTTTGAAAATCAACTTCATTCTGGAAACGCCTCCATTATGATCCAAAACACAACGATGGCTGACAGCGGAAACTACACCTGTGATTTTCCAAAACTTCCACAAGGCCAACAGACATTCTACACTGAGCTTGTAGTTGGTGAGTACATCGATTAAATTAAAGTCACGAATGTGGAGAACTGTGTTTGATCGTGTGTTCTCTGAAGTGATGATCATCTCGATAAATTAGAATACCATAAAAAAAAATGGATGTACAACAATAATTCAATTCAAAAATTGAAACATCTATTATGAAGATTAATTATTTCTTTTAATTTCCGTTATCACTTACAGAAAATGACAACTGAAAATTCAGTATATCAGAAAATTACAATATGAATTAAGGCCCGTAAAAAAAAGGCTTTTTAACAAAGGAATTTTGGACATGTACAGAACTCAGTACCTGCTCGGAGCTCCTTTTGCATGAAGTAATGCAGCACGACATGGAGGCCATCAGTCTGTGGCTCTGCTCAGGTTGGTCTGATAGCAGCCTTCGTCATACCCCACAGATTCTCCACGGGGGTTTAGTTCAGGTGAATTTGTTGGCCAATAACACAGAGGGATACCTGGATCCCCCCCTCCCCCGTGCCTCTCTCTCTCTCTCTCTCTCTCCCTCTCTCAACCCAACCGGTCGAGGCAGATGGCCGCCCCCCCTGAGCCTGGTTCTGCCCGAGGTTTCTGCCTCTTAAAGGAAGTTTTTCCCGCTCATCGGGGATCTGTTGGGTCTCTTTAAATAATTTTATAAAGAGTTTGGTCTAGACCTGCTCTATATGTAAAGTTCCTTGATGTAACTTTGTTATGATTTGGCGCTATACAAATAAATCTGATTTGATTTGATTTAAAGCAGGTCTCGGTACTTTGGGCTGTGTGGGCAGGCCAAGTCCGGCTGTAAAATGAAATCAGCATCTCCATAAAGCCGGTCAGCAGAGGGAAGCATGGAGTCTAAAACGTCCTGATGGAGGGATGCACTGACCCGAGTTTGTTGTCTAATTAGAGTGTGACACTATGAATCTCCAATATTTAACTTTTTCCTTTCTAGTCAAGAAACAGTAAACTTAAACTCTGCGTTGTTTGAATGAGTGTGTCAGGTAGGCTGTAGGTCTGCAGGACGGCCAGCAGATGATGCTGTCACCATACGGAGTAGATGATCCTGTGAGCCTCCTTCATGACAAACCACTTGGATGTGTCTTTTAATTATGAGGTTTAAATCAAATCAAAGGTTTGTCTTGGAGGACCAAACAGGGGAAACGATGATGTCGCAGCGCTCTGTCTGTGTTTTATGTGCGACCCTTTTGGTCTGGAAGCTGCAGGATGGTTAATGTAGTCATGTTAACTAACTACGTGTTTGACAGCATTGCTTCTGTCTAAATTCATTAACGGAGGCTTTGACTTTAATGGTCACAGCTGCATTAACGGATTCAGAGCAGCCACAGCAGGACTGCAGACCGAAGCTGTCTGAGTGATTTACTACGATAAAACCATCAAACTGATCTCCCAGAGAGGTTGTTGTGATCCAGAGACTTAATCAGCCTCAACCTGTCAGTAACATTTATCTGACTGTCCCCTCGGTGTGAATCAGCAGGACGCTGAGCAAAGTTAAATGTGTGAATGAACATAAATTATGTGGCCGGATGTTACGAAACCTGTTGTTTATTGTTGCCATAACGACGACAGTTGCCAACGGTTTAAGTGTGGAGAAATGTAAAGGGCCATATGATTGGCTAAAAGCAAACACACCTGATTGGCTGATGAATCTGTCAATCAGAAACACATATTTGATTGACAGCTTTATCGGCCAATGTTGACGTTGGTTGACCTGCGACGTCAGATCAGTCTCAAAATTCAACGTACAGATTTCGTAAATGCACATTCAGCAATTTGTACGCTCCGTGAATTTATATTACGAGTGTGCCTGAAAATCACATTTATGAAGTCCGAAATACGACTACGACACAAAGTGAAAAGCCCCACGAGAGTTCATTTATTATGAGACTGTTCTGACTCCATATTCCTCCTCCTTTATATTGAAGTCTATGGGAAAATGTCCCTCCTCCTCAGTAAACGTTTTCCTGATGAGTTTATGGTCTCAGTCTCTAGTTTACAGTCTTCAACACAACATGATGTGGTTTAAATCAAAATAAAAACTTGGATGGCTGGCAGCAGCTTTACAGACCAAAAGGTGATGTGATGGAGGTCTCGGACTTGCTCATCACAGTTTATGAAATAACGAGTTAAACAAGTTGAATCGACTTGAGAATTTCCTGCAGAACAAAAAGTCATCACGTGGACACACACGTTCCTGGTGTCACTAAAACGCTGTTTGTCTTTTTATCTGATAGCTGAAACAGTTTCTGCTGAAGAGTTATAAAATCCCGTCTGCTTTTGAAGATCTCTGCTCCTTCAGCCTTTCATCATTACTTCCTCTTTCTTGACTTCTTTTCCCTCCTGCAGAATTTACATCCACATAATTGACCTTTAAGTTTGTGCAAATAAATAACAAAGTAAGTAAACAGCCTCACCGACTCGGCCCTCTGCCGACAGCAAGATGAGAAGAAACAGTCAGATCGGTGTGGTGGTGATTCACTCGTTACCAAAAAGTAATCAGCCAATAATGTGAGGGAATATTTGTGCTGAGGATCTTTTCTTCTTCTTCTTTTTCATGTCCACAGCTGCGTCTCCAGAGCCGCTCATCTCCAGTGGTGACATCACAGGCTTCGGCGTGGAGCTGAAGTGTCAGGTTGATGGTGCTTTTCCAAAGCCGACGCTCCAGTGGCTGGACAGAGATGGGAATCCTCTTCCCGCTAAGGGGCCGTTCGTGTTTGAGAGAGGAGGCCGCTACAGCATGACCCTCCAAACTGTGGTGACCTCCCCCAACCAGTTCCGCTGTGTGTCCAAGCAGGAGAGCATCGGCCATGTTGCTGAAGCTCAGTTCTCTTTGGCAGGTGAGATCTCCCTCAGTGTTATAACAGAATGTTAGACATTTTACAAACACAAAGATTCTGAGATACTTTATCATGTTTCAGAGGAACTCCCTGATCGCAGTTGTGTCACCATGTGGATCGTAGTGGGATGTTTTTTGGGAGTTTTAGCTCTAGTTCTGCTCTTTCACATCAAGGACCTTCAAAATCACAGGAAGAAAAGTAAGCTGAAGTCATTTCAGTATAACTGCTCTCTTGTTTCCTCAGAAATGAAATTGAAAGTTGAATAAATGAATAACTTTATTTTCTGTAGATCCTGATCAGATGAATTCCTCCAGCAGACCTGCAGAGGAACCACAAACTGATGATCACGATTAACAGCTTCACAAGGGGAGGAAAAATACTGAGAGTATTACTGTTGGAGCTAAAATGTACTTTAGTACAAGTACAGGTACAAAGATGAAAGTACTGCTCTGGTAAAGGTACCCAGAGTACTCTAGAAGCTAAAGTACAGATAGTACTGCTCCGGTGAAGGAACCGAGAGTATTCTTGAAGCTAAGGTACAGATAGTACTGCTCCGGTGAAGGAACCGAGAGTATTCTTGAAGCTAAGGTACAGATAGTACTGCTCCGGTGAAGGAACCGAGAGTATTCTTGAAGCTAAAGTACAGATAGTTCTGCTTTTGTGAAGGTACCCAGAGTACTCTAGAGCAGTGAGTCCCAACCGCTGTGGTGCGGCACATAGGCGCGCCGCAAGAAACCACCAGGTGCCCCGTGGAAGACCACCTCACCTGACCAGCACTCCAAGCTTAGAGTACCAATCAGGTGAAACTGGACAATCATCCACGGCACACCCATGCACTGCAGCACAGCGGTTGGGAATCACTGCTCTAGAGACAAAAGTACAAATAGTACCGCTTCGGTAAAAGAAACAAGGGTATTCTAGAGACAAAAGTACTGCCTTGGTAAAGGTACCAAGAGTACAGTAATATATAACACGTGTAATGTTCTTTCCCATCATTTTCTGTTTCTTTGAATGTTACGGAAACGTTTGTGTCCAGGTTTTTGAATAAATCAGATGTGCGTCTTTGTGTTGCCATCCTGGATTAAATTACTTAAAACAATCATAAAATTTTATTAATGTTAAAATTTTGGCCTTTAGTGTCCGACTAACCAAAAACAAAAGTGGGAAATGTTCCAGTTATGTTTTAAGAAAGCTCAGGTCATGTGACCCTGGGTCACTAACTGTTTGGGGTTTTTTTTAAGTTGTTGTTTGAGCTGGTTTTGATTTTGCTGGTTCAGTCTTTGTGTCTGCAGTTAAAAGGAGAAATAAAATGAGGCCGAATCAAATAAAACGTTTGTTGTTTAATGTTCGTCATTAATCTTGAATCCACAACACAGCAGTTTGTTTTAGTGAGTACGAAAAAAAAAACAAAAAAAACGTGAGTATTTACATCTACTGTCTTCACGTCACAGTTTATACCCATGCTAACACAATAAAGACTTTTATATACAAGAAAGACTTATTAGCATCATCGTACAAAGGAATATCTCCATAATAACTCAACATCTGGAGCTGATGCAAAATACACAAAATAAAGACAAACCCTCCCACAGCTGCCCTGAAATTATCTGAATCATTAGACAAAAGGAACTTGTGTTGTTTGTTGTCGTCTAGGTTTAAAAAGAGTTTTACATCAGCAGGTACAAGGCAACACAATCACAGTCTACATGTATACAAGGTTCTGCCCTTTATGGTGATGAACACACTTTTCCCTTGTATGTACACAAAAGTCAGCCTGTCTCCGCCCGACAATCCTGCACCAAAACACAACGGGCTCAGTGTCTCACAGCAATCAAAGTCGTCTCAAAGCTTCGATCAGAGCAGCTTCTGCTATTTACTCCACATTAAACCGTCCTTCATAAACGTCTCTGCTCTCAACCGCCGACGAAGAAGTTTTTTCTCTCAATAAGAAATAAATCTGTGAAAGTTCACTTGAAGACATCTGGACATCTTATTAAAACATCTGATTATTGGGAGCTTTGCATAGTTTATCCAACACGAAGAGTCTCACAATGTTTCTGTGAAAACTTGTTCAGAGGTGAAGACGGAGCGACTGGCCTTCATGTTAAACAGTTTTATCATCAGTCTGCTAAAAACTCAGATGGTGGACTGAACGTCTTTAACATTTAATCAAGTTTTGGATTAAAATGACTGAACTACATTTATCTGACAGATTTAACAAAAACCATACAATCAACGAATAAACTGAATTATGTGTTATAGATTATTGATCCAAACGGCCGGACAGTGTTGAGCTCAATTTATTTTTGGTATTTTGGGGCCAGTATGACACTAAAAAAATCTTTTACTTTGAAAATTGTGACAGTGAGTCAGACTGTACTGAAGTCTATGGGAAAATGTCCCTCCTCCTCCTCAGTAAACCTGATGAGTTTATGGCCTCAGTCTCTCAGTTTACAGTCTTCAATACAACATGATGTTCATTTTAGAGGGAAACAGACCAGAGAGGAGGGGAGGGGTTTGGGGGCGTGGCTACTGCGTGATAGACAGACGATCGACAGAACCAGGAAGTGATCGCTAAGAGGCTAAACCAGACAAGCTAACAACTGATCACATTTTAGACCAATAGAAAAGGCGGTGGATTACAGTGTGTGTGCAGTCTGAGCTGGCGGCTGCAGTTAAAACGTTTTCATATTTAGAATAATAAACACAGTACCATCCTTCAGTGTGTCACAGATGAATCCTCGTAGCTTTAACATGGCGGCTCACTCCAGCACTTCCTGTCTCTCACCTGTTGGTCGGTTTTATGACTCGTTGGGTGAACGTGTTTATAAGACAGGACCCTGATTAAAAAATGTAAAGTTCGTTACGTTCATAAAAAAATGGCAGAAACTGGACATTTATTATCGTTAATATTTTCTATAAATCATCTAAAGTCTTTCACACATCTGCTGCATCAGTCTTTTTTAAAATCTGAACCTTAAATAAAATCTTTTCTTTTACCCTCATTTCTCTGCATTTGTGTCGTCACGTCAAAAGTCATCACGCGTCATCCAGCAGCGACTGGCGGCTCAGGAAGCTGCTTCACTTGCATATTTCTACGGGTTTGACCTTCAAAAGCTTCAGGATTAAATATAAATGATATTTACACACCTCTGTATTCTGAGTTACATTTATCTACACGCTTTGATATAAAGTCTCTGCGTCACACCGTCGTCGGTTGTTAATGTGCGTCATCGGAATGAAGTGGCTTCCTGTCTCTCCAGCAGCAACAGGAAGCTGTTCAGGTGGTAGAACTTAACAAACGTGTCGTGTCTTTGTCGTTGAATTTTCTTTGTTTTGGTCTTTAGTTTTCAGTCACTACATGTTTGTGCATCACATAGATAATCCTCCATTATCAGCGTCTCTGATTGAATCTTTCTGTATTTATAAAAACTAGATTTTCTCTCCGTCGTCAAGTTAGAGTGCTGCTTGTCTTTCCTTCATCAGAGGAGGTATCAACAAGACATCATGTTGTTTCCCTTCATGAATGATCATCTTGGATTAATGAGCGGTTTCACTGGAGGTTTGACTTAAATTACCGACCTTGTGACGTGTTTAATAATCAGGCTGATTGATTTGTTTCCCTTCATTTAACCAGGCGGATGACGTGAGGTCATGATGTCACAGCTGAGGTCAGATCATGTGACTCATTAACTTTACTGTTTGGTTGTCGGAGATGAACCACAGAACTCGAACTGTGTTTTCGTTTCTGTTTCCTGTATCGAGGTCGTCGTCTTACTCATCGCCGACTCCGTGCTCCCAGGCCACCTTCGCCTGCTCATCCTTGGTGGCTGCGATTATGGGCTGGGAGATCTTGCGGGGCATTGGCCGGGGCGCGGGGGGAGGTGGGGCAGCAGACTGGGCGTTAAGGGCGTCTTCTTCAGGGATACAGCCCTCCCTGAGGTAGGGTTTGGGGGGCAGGGCTGGGGGGGGCTCGTGGAGGTGATAGAGCGGCGGGTGGTGGGGGATGTAGTGTGGGTGGAAGTGGTGGTGAAAGTAGTGGTGTTGTTGGTGCGGCGGCCCGTCCTGCTGCTGTGGTTGTGGTGGTGGAGCTATAGTGGAGGTCGAACCCTGGAGCTGGATTTGTCCCCCCGCCTGGGCCGGAGCGACGCCCCCCGGGGCGGACTGGCTGCGGCACGGGGGGGGTTTTGCTCCGTCCAGGACGTCGGGCTCAGAGACGCTGTACCTGACAGGCTGGTAAGGCGAGTCGAGGTCTTCCTGGTCGGTGGTCCAGGCCTGGCTGCTGGGGACGGACTCCAGGGTGTCTGTGCGGCTGGCTGGGGGGTCGGAAGACGAAGCCGGGCCGCCAAAGTTGCTCTCACTGAGGGAGGAGACTCCGGAGCTGGCGCTGCCTGACAGGGTGGAGTTACTGCCATCCAGGATGGACTGAGGACTGGTGGGCGAGGCAGGTATAGGGTGCAGGGGAGACTGGGGGGGGGCAGAGGATAGGGGTGTGTTAGATTTATGATTTAGATTTAGGAAAAGAGTGAACAGGAATCAGAGACACGAGTAAAAGAACACAAAGTAAGATGACACAGCGATGAAGAGGAGCATGTTGTGTTTATCTTTAACCAAACGGTTGTTGTTTCACTGACACACGCACACAACCTAAATTACCACAGTTTTATCAACACTGATATTTATTTTGAAACGTTGTCCTTCCTGATTTTGACGGACGGACAGACAGACTGACAGACAAGCAATCAGACCAACAGCGGGACAAGCACGAGGAGGAGGAAGGGTACCTTTCTTAAGGAGCGCGCGGGGAGAGCTGGAGGGAGATCGCTGACTTGGTGATGGAAAGCGTCAAAGTGCATCGACAGGTGTTGCCCTACAGGGGGGGACACAGCAGGACTGACTGAGAGAGGCACACTCACACCTCAGACCAGAGAAGAAGAAGAGCAGGAAGGTCAGAGAGGGGGTGAGAGAGAGAGTGGGGAATGGAAAGAGGGAAGTAGAAGGGAGGGGGGGCTCTGAAGTCCTTTAAATAAAATAAATATTGATTCCCTGAAAATGTTGGGTTGGTTGTTAATGTAATTATTATTAACTCATTAATATTAATCATTATTACTATTAGGCAGTAGGAAATTGACTTTTGTGTTCTGTTTGTATCTGTGAGATAAATAAATGTTGATGATAAAACAATTTATTTCCATCACAACATTTTACAGCAGCTTTCAAAATGTCATAAGATTGATCACCAGTTTTTTGAGACCCGAAAAAAAAAAATCAGTCACATCGAAAACACACCAACAGGAAGTTTTCTGACCTGAAAATAAACAACATCCAACACTTACAAAATCACAACAAAACAAAGCACTACACACACACACACACACGCACAAATACAAACACATTTCTGAGGGACAAAGGGGGGGCAGTATACACACAACTTTATATGAAAAAAACAAACAAACAAAGAAAACACAACAAGAGACAGACTGACACACAAAAGCATGCACAAACACAAAGACGAACACAGAGGACACACACTGCAGCGTCGTACCATGAGGCAGGTTGCGTGGGGGAACTGGAGGCACCATTACACTGCCGACGTGGGCAGAGAGGAAGGGGAGGGCTTCTCTGGTACCGCTGTCCAAACTCCAACTACTGGGGGTGGTGAGGACTTTGGGGAGGGGCAACAGGTGGAGTAGAAAGGAAGCAAGGGGGGAGGAGAGGAGGGGAGGAGAGGAAAGGAGGGGGGGGAGAGGAGAGGAAAGGAGGGGGGGGGGAGGAAAGGAGAGGAGAGAAGGATAAATGGTGAGGAAAGTGAAGAAAGGAATGAGTGACTATTTTTCCACATATTGTGTCTTTATGAGTGTATCCGTGTTGTGTATCTGTTGTGTCTCTGTAGTGTGTCAGTGTTGTGTGTCTGTTCTGTACCTTTGTCAGCCACAGACAGGTTGGGGTCACTGCAGGGTTTACATGGACCGATCACCTGGTGGAATAAAGCTCTCTGGAAGTTGACCGGCTGAAGACAAACACAGAAAGTCACACAACTCAACACACTTCATGATGTGTAAAGACACACAAAATAAAACTATCACACAGTTCATCCTGAATCCTTTTCTTCTCCACACAGGACTGGACAACAAGCACACACGCAAGAACTGACAAACTCACCAGGTGCAACAATTAACACAAACCAACAATATCTGCTGCTACATTTAGACGCACTATAATATCCAGCTGAACACACAACAGCGTTAGAGAATGTAATTCATCACTGTTGTAGCCTCACCTGTCCGTTCTCAGTGATGTTGGTGTACATGGCGCTGCTCGGCCGCTCCCTGTGCGGCGGCAGCAGCATCAGCATCTCTCTGTTGTGTCTGTATTTGTCTGGTAGAGAAGGAGATCCGACTGCAGGAGATCAGACGAGAGAACAGTCAAACATGTCTGACAGCTCATGTGACCTTCTGATGAAAAGTTTTCCCGTGTTCCACCGTGAGTGTGAATGTGTCCGTGAAAAACTGGACCCATTCACATCTAATGGACGGGAAGGTGTGAGAACATTTGACCTGCTCACCTCTGATGGCCGAGGGGGTGGAGTTTATCATCTGAGAGGGTGCAGAGTGGGTGGAGCTAAGGCTGGAGGAGGATGGGCTCGCCTGCACAAAGAAAACATTGCATTTGGTAGAAAATAACTAAAATAAACCTACAGCAGTGATATGAAGAGAAATTAGATAAACCCAAAATACTGAGGCCTCATCAGTCTGAGTTTTTAAACGTTTCACACTGAAATTTTTTTAACGACCAAAATTTTCTTAGTCACCATTGTCTAAAGCTTCGTTGTTGCAGCCTGAATGATGTCTATTTATCTAAGTATCATAATTATCTACTCATATTCAATATTCATGGAATTGCACACATTAGTCTCCTGATTTGCTGCTGAGGCTCTGACCAAAAAGAGAACGAATCCCTCCGGCCTATTTTTTGTTTCTTTAGAAGTCCCATTTAAATATAAACTCCTGACAGGGTGGACGTTCACTCACCTGCATGCGGTAAAAGTCCTCGGCGTGCTCCACCACCAAGCCGTCAGCCAGGATCAGCAGGTTTCCAACGTTCCCCATCTCACTGGAGTTGTGAGAGGAGAGAGAGGAGGAGGAGTTTCGTACTGGAGTCAAAACAGCTATGGGACTGGGAGAAGGGAAGGAGGGAGGGAACCAGTCAGGAAAAGAGGGAGGAGGGAAGGACGGAGGGAAACAATCGGGAAAAGAACGAGAGAGAAGGGCGTAAAAGAGCAAGGGAAAAGGAGAGGAAGGGAGGAAAGAAAATGTGCCGAGAGAGGAGCCATGCAGAGAACATTCCAACATCCAGAAGAGGCAAAATAACCAAAACATGCATCGTGTGGTTTATTAGGAATGAGAGTGATGCAGGTGAGAGGCAGCACACAATGGAAAAAGGAAGAGAGAGAGAAAATGGTAGAATTTCAGAAAGCATGACATGATGAGTGCAGAAGAAACAGAAGACAGAAATGCAGCAAAGGCTTCTGTGTAAAACTGTAAAGATTGTAAAAGAGACAGAGCAGATGAAAGATGAGAGGCCAGTGAGATAAAAATGTGTGTTGATTTTCACATGTGCGGAGGATGTGACATCATGTGAGTATGAACGGATGAATGCTTCGTTCATTGAAGATAAAGCAGCACATTCTCACCCGGGGATAGCTCTGTGTGTCATTGTGTGTCTGTGTGAGTGTTGCTGACCTGTGCCGGTGCATGACTTTGAAGCTCTCGGGGCTCATGGGGCTGTGAGAGGCCAGGATCCCTCTGGGAGTGTTGGCTCCTGAGCCTGTCTTATCTAATCCTGGCAGACCCTGCAAGACCGCATAGAAACACTGATCTGAATTTTACAGCTGCCCACACACAATTGGAAAATAGTCTCTCTGATACAAAAATCTACTATGTCACCTACGTCATGAGTTAAGTTTTCTGTTGAGGTCACTTGTGGAGAGATTTTGGGGACTCGAATTATTCAGGCGACTTCTGCAAGTTTGGCATAATTTAGCTTTTCCTGTTTTGGCATAGATGTCCAAGCCTTCTCTCACTTTTAATAAAAGAATCTCGATCTACATTCCTGATTCCAGCTATCGTTTTAATGTCTGTTGACAGTTTTTTGTGACATGCACTCACGTGGCAGAGGCTGCTTCGCATCATCTGGAACTGATCGATCAGCTTTTTGTGCAGCGGGCGCATTTCTGGGTGCACCAGCTTTTCGTGCACCGCCAGGCCGACTCCCAGGATGTGAACCTGTGGGAAACAAACACATCGCTGTTGAACATTCATAACGGCTAAAGAGAGCCAAAGTCCCTGAGTTTCCTGGAAAAATCTCTATTTTCTTCTGTGGCTGCTTAACCCTAGATTTCTGTTTAGAAGTGATAAAGCTTGTTTATGTTTATGGGGTTAAAACATTTTATTTTTCACTGCCTTTCTTTGAGAAAACCCTTCTTTAAAATACTAATTTTGTTAATATGATGTCAGTACAACACAAATACTGACCAACAATGACCAACAAGATGATTTAGATGAGAAGAATCAACACTTGACAGAATCCACAAAGATCAAAATCCTGAAAGGCCAAATTATAAAATCACATATTTGTTTTGTTCATTCACGTGTTTTATGATTGTTAGACACTTCCAGCGTCTCCTTTTCTACTCTAAAGAAAGATTCATATTATCATTCATAACAGTTCACAGGTTCTAAAGGTAGATGTTGAAGGTCAGACGGTCTTTAAGAAAAAATAAAGAAATAACAGTGAGTACAGTTTTTCTGAATTGGTTAAAACAAACTTTTCTGCCACAACAAGGATGAGTTATACTTTATATCTTCAGATGAATTATTTAGACGTTTTTTATTTTTATTACAGCCATTATGATCTGAGTCTTCGGTCAAAAGCTAGTCAGGTCGAACTCTTTATCATTAATATACTTAAATAAAGTCTGACCTGCTCCTGCATCAAGTCTTTGAGCTGTGTGATCTTCTCTGTGTCCTCAGGGTGGCTGGTGATGTATTCTTTATCAAAGAAAGCCTGTAGTCACAAAGACGAGAACAAACATACACATCATTTGAATTGTATTTGAATGAAATGCTCATCAAAATACTGAATAACATTTTAATATTGTCATGTTTAATTATGAAAAGGTCTTAACAGTGATGAGCATAAGAACTCACAGGAACACTCAGCCAAATATAATGTAAACATAAAGTTGAAAAGGAAATAATTCTCTTTTAATGCAGCTTTTTCAGCCTCAACACATTTGATAAATGAATTAACTTAAGTATGACCACTGCTGCTTGAAATCTGACTCTGACTCGTATGAACTTAATTAACCTCTTGGTATCTGGCGATGCCTCCGTTGACGGCAGCGTCGATGACTCCGTTCAGGGTCATGCTGAGCAGGTTGATGTTGCCGTGCAGCTGCTTGTGTTGATACTGGCTGATCAGAGTCCGCAGCTCCTGGTTCTTGTTTTCCACTACGGAGATGGCGTTTTCCAACGGACTCACCTCCACCTGGAAGAGACAGTTAAATGTAAGAAATCTCTAGAGAGCAGGAAATATAAAAGGGTTTTTATTTTATTGTGCAGGTTTCATTTTGCTCACCAGCTCTCTCTTCTCCACCTCAAACCAACGTGAAATCCCGGGCAGAGGATGAGTCAGGATCAGAGTGGTCCTCTCGATCCACAGACTCTGAAACACACAACAAGCAGTGACACACATTCTTGTTTATCTTCTTTGCTTTTTATAACAGCAGCTTCTATTTTATCTACCTTTTATTCAACTTTGATCGAACCTGGTCAACCTTGACTCAGGCCGTTCAAACTCATTTCACTGGCACTTAGTCATTTTAGACTCTTAATCTGTTTGTAGAGGGTGAAGTTGGTTGCCACTTTCATCAAATTTGGCTCTCTACTGGATGTTAATATAAAGTGAATTAAAGGTCAAATTCCAAAATCTTGAAATCACAACAAAATGGCAGCAGCTCTAAAGAGCAAACGTTGTCCGGCCCACCTTGAACTCATTGTCTCTGTCTTTGGGGCCTTTGTGGAAGGGCCGGTCATAACGGAAACGTCGAACGTTGTTGACTCGGTAGAAGCTCTTGATGCGGTCTGGCACTCTGTCCATCTGCAGCACGGTGACGCTATCTGGGACCGGAGTCACTGCGTAGATCTGAAGGTCTGAGCCGAGGAGGTCAAAGAACTCACTCAATAAACTGAGCACCATTTTTTTCCTTGTTGATAAAACATGTTAGACAGATCATTTGTTCCTGATTCCGTTTTGATCAACATCAAATGTGAATTAATATTCAGATCAATCACATCAACACACTTTGGAGAAACACCATTTTTCTGTAGGATACACTGAGCGTCACACTGCAGAATGGCTTCATCCGGCTGATTGGGATGCTGCATTGCAATAGCTTGTGGGAATTCTCCCAGCATCCTTTGCTGAAAAGCCTCTAACCTTTCATAGTCGTGGCCACGGCAGACAAACTCTTTGTTCTGCAGGGAGACAAACACAGACCAAAAAAAAAAAAAGTTTCAGTGACACTTAATGTCTCTGCTGCCTCAGATTGGCCTTTAGCCTTCAACTGTTTTATTAATTTCATGACTTCAGAGACGACTTTGTGCTTGAATTGTAAATATTTAAGAAACTCTGACCCACATTTTGGCTTTTCCCTCTTTTCATCCCTTTGTGTTTTTCCTTATGAAGTTGTCAAGTTGTCAAAATGTTAAGTCTCCTTGTCTCCTTTTGTTCATTGTAATTGGGGATAGTTACTCGTAAAATACATTTTTAAATTATGAAACTATTTTCTAGATAAAAACTGTGTAAAGCAGAATAACCAAAGAAAAGTTCCTCTCATGTGTTTGGGTTGTTCTAGAGTTGATCTGAAGTTTCTATCTTTATCTGATCAGGAGTTCTGCTCATTAATGATGAAAAATCAGCTCCAAATATCTGATTGTCTTTATTCTGTCAGCACAATAAGAAACATACAGGACTGATCCAGAGACTTTGACAGCTCGGCCTCTGAGGGAGACAGCTCTCGGAGAACATTAGTAACACTCTAAAGAAGACGTGATATCTGGAGGTGTGTTTTCTTCTGTGGGCTTGAAAAGGTTCACTCACTCTGAGGAAGAAGGGAAACTTCCTGCCGTAGAATCCGACCCTGAAGAACTCTGGCTCCAGACGCTGCTGCTCCATAATGTTGTCATAATAGGCTGCCTCCATTTTCTACACACACATACACACCACAGCAGGATGACGATGATGAGGAGGAAGAATAGGTCACGCAAACACTGCCCTTTCTGTATAAATGTATAATTCCTACAACCTAAATTGACAGCAGCAGTTGTTTCAGTGTCATTAACACAGTGAACATACAGAATTATTGACTCAGAAATCTCATATTGTCGGCTGCTAACTAAAGATCTTTTTGTATAGCTGTGTCCTCTGAGTTGTGATATCATTAATTTTATAGTGTCGACATTTTGTGATTTCGTGACCTACAATATGATGAAATTATCTTTTACTCTGAGCAAACCCTGTTTCCTGCCTAGTGTTTTAATTTCCTGTTTCCAGCCTCAGACTCACATTAGATTCACAGGAACATCTCACAAATCAAGGGGAGCTTTATTCGTGTTTGACTGAGAAGACCGACAGAGGGGATGTGAAGGATGTGTGTTGTGCAGCTTACCCGAATCCAACTCAGACTCTGGTAGTCATACAAAGACTCATACTGGAAGGCCAGCTCTCTGCAAAGAGGTATACCATACTCCCAACACTGGAGTGCACGGACACACATAAACGCAGACATACACACAAACACACAGGCAGAGAGAGACGCACACTTCCTTAGTGGCTTTGAGGAAGAAATTTTCTTCATATAATGCATTCCTAGTTTAAACAAAAGAAAAATTTACGTTGCGAGATTAAACAAAAATCAGCCAAAACCTCAAAGAAATAAAAATCTGCAGCTTCACGCCAGGCTGCCACCTGTTCTGTCTTCCCTGTCGACTGCTGGCTGGCACCTTTCCTCCTTCCACCAGCTCGGGTGAATATGTGGGTTAGCCAACCCTTCAGTTAGTGCTGCCAATTCCCACAGTATATTGCAAAGTTTCACCCCCATCAACTGCAGAGCAGCTCCCATCTTCCCACGTACTCAGTCCAGTCTCACTGCTAAGAGGACCTGATGACACACACCTGCCCCCCCCAGCAGCTGAACACACCCCCACTAACATAGACAGAGATGTGAAATTATAAAAAATGGGCTGAATCTTCTAACATTTGAATAACTGAAGGTGGAATATTAATAAAAAAATTTAACTATAATACTGATAATGTGAGGATGAGGGGAAAATGAACCAGCCTCTGCATTGACCTTTGTGTGTCTTTGTGTGTGTGCGTGCTTACCTTCCCCTTGTTGAAGTAGTGGATGACCTTGCGACAGAGCCCCTCCTTGCGATGCCACTCCGTCTGAGCAGCATAGTGCAGGAACTCTTTAAGAGGCCTCTCATCCCAGTGCAGCAGCTCCCAGTACAACAGCAGAGTGAACGCAGCCTCTGTGCACAAACAACCCAGGCACACAAAGACAACAGTCATTAGTGTTTTATACTGTGTGCACAAGATTGTGAGTGTCTGTGTGTGTCTGTACCGGTGTAGTTCTCCGCCTGTAGATGCATATCACACAGTTTGTGGATGTAGCGGATGTACATCTCCTCCTTGTTGATCTCTGACTTGTAAAAGTTCTGAAAGGACACAAAACAGACACACAATGACATTTCTGTTGTAAAATATAGGATTAATTTGTGAGTCTGTGACTGACTGGTTGGTGAGTGAGACATCAACATGATCTGACTCTTACCAGGAGGTTCACAGTGCAGCCAATCTTCTTGTTCTCTGTCTCATCTCCCTTCATACAGTCTCTAAAGACAAATTCAAAATAATCATTTAGTAAACAACAGCTGTACAGTTAAAAACATCGGCCTCGCCCCTTCACATAACAAGCCTCAGTAGCTCAGTGTGCTTTTTCACCAAACATTTCTGTTCTGCCGATTTCTGAAGTTTTCTGTCCTTACTGCCAACTAGAACAGGACACTGAAGACATTTTTCTACTGTTCCAAACATCTAATAATCCTCGATTATCAAGATATGATAAAAAAATAACAACAACAGATGAAGATGTTAAATAACTGCTGCTGAGAGAAGAAAGAACATGATAAGACTGTATCTGCTACGTGTGTGTGTGTTGACTACAGAATGTTACCTGTAGTCCAGCAGTCGCTCCATCAGCCGTGTGACCGAGGTGACAAAGGAAATGCCCGTCTCCCTCCACGTTTCCTGCTCAATCTTCTCCAACAGACTTCACAGGAAACAGAAAAGTCAGAGGCCAAACAGTTTTTTATACAAACTGGAGTCAGTTTGTGGTTCAACTGCTGTTGTTGTTGAGGATAAAACATGTTTACATCCTTAAAACAGATTCACATTTTCACCCCAACTCAGCCGTCTGGATGAAAAGTGTCAGAGCAGTTCATGAAAAACAGAGCTGGTTGGTTAGTAGTTAGTTTAAGAGCTCAGCTGGTATCAACAATAAACCTGAAAATACTCTGTTGTGCCAAAGAAGAAAACTTTCTGTTGATGTAACTGTGACCACTACTAAACCACAATATCAGCATTTGTTGTATTGTTTGTATTGTTATTGCTCCAATTTTTTATTAGTTGAAATTAAAAACCTTTTTTTTCTCAAATCTGGTTCACAAATGTTTGAATCTATGAGGATACTTGTCCATAATAATCGGTCTATCTGACAGGGCTGTCACATCCAGCAGCCAATTAATGCATATGTAATCTATGCTGTCCACATTAAGGTGCTCAGCAGATGAATGCACAGCCTACCAACTGTAATGCTTTAAGCTTCGAGGAATTATGAATATGATCCTGCAACTTGAAGTGTTAGCGGCAGATGTTTGATAAAATAAGGGGCTTCAGGATCTCAACAGGCGTGTACGTGTTTTGTGTTTTCAGAAAAGAGACTCAACTGTTTAATTTGAATGAAAAATTGGA
Organism: Remorina albescens; assembly: GCA_034769265.1. NCBI lineage: Eukaryota > Metazoa > Chordata > Actinopteri > Carangiformes > Echeneidae > Remorina > Remorina albescens. The sequence goes on from CM068494.1 coordinate 27,907,227, forward strand.
GCAAAAATCAACCAATTTGTTGAGTATTCATTTGGTTAAACCTCATGAACAGTGTTTTATGATAATGTGTGATGGTTTTTGTGAGTTGTTGTATATCAGGTTTGGTTTCAGCACATGAGGAAGGAAATCTGAGTTTTAGTCTCCTCAGTATAGACCATGTGTCCTGACTGACACTGTCAGGGGCGATATAACCCTGAGCTAATTCTACGTATCCCTGTGTATGATGTCATAGTGATGTCATACCTGGGGTAAGGCCCAAACAGCTGGGTTCTAGTCCCGTAGCACAGAGCAAAGCAAACAGATAAGAGCAGTGTTAGAGCAGAAAATCAGAGTTAATCTGTTAACAATGAGAAGCAGAAGGATTCAGATTGGTTCACAGTCAGAGGCAGAAACAGGAAGAGGAACCGAAGAACAGTCTGACTGCGTCCTTACAGCAAACCGAAGAGCTCTCTGTAGTTCTCGTCACCTTTCCCCTCAGAAACCAAACTGTCCAGCTTGTCGATCAGTTCAGCCTCCACCTGCAGCGCACACCGAGAAAAACGATCAAACACAGGTGATCGGGGCTTGAAGTTTCAGCTGTCTGTAAATGTTTGTCTGTACCTGTTTGAAGTTTCCGTTCTTACGTTGCTCCCAGTCCATCATGTCATGGAAGATGGGGATCATGATGTTTCGTACCTCCACCTGAGGAACCAGCGTCACTCCCAGAAACGGGCCAATCATCCCGGGGATGAAGTGGATCTTATTCTCACCTGCAGCCAAAGCGTAAGCTCATCTTAAATCAATCAACTAATTAATCAAATCTGTGACAATCTCACCATATCAGCAGAGAAAAGGACTGGATGCACAAAGTGTTGATGTGTAGAGCTGAAGAAAGTCTTACCCAGGTTCTGCCACATGCTGAAGAGTTCGTAGGTCATCATCACTCTCATGTCACCGTATCTGCACAGGGACACACACAAAGTAATAAGTCCAAACCTGGAAAACTACTAGAGCCCAGAGTTCTGAACCTCCGGTGTAAAAAAAATGTGAGACTGGTGAGCGTTTGGTAAAAAGAGGCTATTAAAGGTCACACAACTGTTTCCTTTAATGATGACGAAAATTAATCCGGTTTGTTTTCCGTTTGATAATAGACAATACACACGAGACAGCGTACCTGTAGGGATGATCACCTAATTAAAGGATTCCCTGGTTATATGATCACGTTGAAGCAGTCACATTGTCGTTATTCTCTTTATGTGGAAGCTGCATTAATACTTATATAAGCTTTCCTTCCAATTGCTCGCCCTTTCTCCCTGCATACATCCCCCCACCTATGCATCTTTCTCCTTCAACAGATCAATGGCCGCCCACACAGAGTCCAGGTCTTCTCAAGGTTTCTAGTTGCCAGAAAGTTTTCTCTTGTAACTGTCACCAAGTCCTGCTCAGAAGGGAAGGTTGTGTGAATAATATTATGAAGTTTTCAGCATGGACCTGCCGTGCCTGAAAATGCCCTCAGATAGCTTCTGTTAAGATTCAGCACTGGATAAATAAAATTGAATTTTCTTTTCTTTCCCTTCAAACAGTGCAGTCTACCAACTGTGAGCTGTGTCATCGTGTACACCCCAATCCAGGCCAAAACTTTTGGATTTGGAGTTTTTCCTGAGTTTTCACAATTCTTCAGCCGCAGAGACTCAGCAGGGGTTGTGGGAACTTCAGGTGCCTGAGGTAATTCACCGAGCCTCCTCTTTCCTGGGACTATTTGGTGGAGAAGGCATAGTAAAGAAGGAAATGAGGACTGGAAAAGTAGGTCTCCAACTTTGTGGTGCTGCTGCACTTCAAAGGGGAAAATGGGTTCTTTCAACTTTGACTCTCAGCATTTGGCTGCAGATGACGCACGACTCTGACAACGACAGGGTTGATGGCAAAGTCTCTAAGAGTTTGTGTGTGTGTGTGTGTGTGTGTGCTCTGGTACATATTCTATGTCTGTATGTTCATGTATTCTTACTTGTCTAAAACCTTCTTTCTCTTTGCAGGACTCAGATTTTCTAGCTGTAAACTGGGCTGGTTGATGTACAGCACCGCCAAACTGAAGTAGGAGTTCCACACCTGTAGACACAGACAAACAAACTTATATCACAGCATATCTGCACCTAATACTTAGTTTGCATCTTTCCCTTTTATATATCTCTCTGGATCTTCTTATCGTAAATCTATCCTTTGACATTTCATATTTTGATGCTCTGTAAAGCACTTTGAATTGCCAGAGTGCATTAAATGTGCTGTCCAAATAAAGCTGCCTGGCTCTGCCTTTCTTTTTCTGAATATGTCAAACAGACTCATGATGAATCACTGTTTTCTCTCTCAGTAGAGAAGCAGGCATCGAGCACTCTGGGATCACACTGTCCCTCACACTCTTATACAATCAGCTCGTTCCCTTAAGTAGATGTCGATGGTTCTCGGTTTGTCGTTGCTGTCTGACTGCCAGCAGCCTGTGGAATGCTCTGGTTTTCAGTCTCAGTAAATCTCTCTCTTGTTGCTGAAAGTTACAAGCTTTACAGCGGGAATAAGCATCAGATTTTTGTCATGTAGGTTAAAAAGACATCAGCAGCATATACTGGACAAAGAGACCGAGGAGCCTCACAGGCTGCCGGTGGTTTGATGTAGATCAGTCGGTTTGTGTCTCAGTTAAAATCACTTACCTTAAAGTCAAATTCTGCCTCTGTGAAGTTCTTGTGCAGAGCAGGAGACAGATACTGAGCTGTCGTCAGGATGATGCTGCAGAGAAGCAACACAAACAAAACACACACAAAACAGCTACTGGTAACAAATGCTGTGTCTGAACTCATCTTCAGTCAGTGATACATGCAGACACCATTAGATGTGTGTCAATTCTATCTGTAATTAACGTCTTACTTGCTGGTGAGAAGTCTCATTATATTCCAGTCCCGAGGGAAAATACTGAGCTTCATCAGATTTCTGAACACACACAGGATCTTCAACAGAAACTCCTGGAGACAGGAGACAGGCAGGTTGCACAGCAACATGATTGCATGCTGATAATAATGTATTTGTGTGTTTTGAGCTGTATGCTGGACATCGGCTTCCTGTACCTTGATCTCTTCCTTGCTCTGGAAGTTCTCCATCAGGTGTTGGAAGTGGATATCTGTCATCTGTCGGAGGAGGGACAGGAGGCAGGATACATACTCTCCCTGCAAAAGGTGGGGGGCAGGGATGTGAGCCAATCACACTGAATCAGACAGCAGTGGATGAACAGTCAGTGAAGAAAACATAATGACAAGATGGGCAGACAGGGCTTTCAAAATAAAATGGGTTGAGTTGCGTATTCGGTCTTGGGGGCTTGAAAATCTCCAGTTTTGTGTGGACACCAGCAAAAGAGATGCTTTTCAAACTTAAATGTAGTCATGCTATAGCCAGTAGAGGAGGCATACACATCCTGACATTCATTCAGGAGGGATGAGAAAGCTCCCTTAATAAAATTCAAAATAAGACAAATCCACCATACAAACAGACAGAAGTATAAACTAAACTGAGACTGAAGAAGAAAATATCTAAGAATGGAACTTATGTCACAACCAATCCTCAGAATACACCAAGAAGAAGACCTGAGCCAGAAATCACAATCAGGTACATGAGGTATGAATACAGATGCAGTCCGTTCTTCTCCACAAATTGATTTACAACAAAGGTGGGATGCAAGAAGGGACAAAACACAACTTTTAATACTTATTATTTAGGCATGCATGGCAGCATTCACAAGGAGAAAAAGAGGATGAGGAGGCAGGCCTCTGGGGCGACATCACAAAGTTCACAAAGTTGGCCTCAGTCTCAATAAATCAGTGAAACCCAGTTTATTCACTCTACTCTGACTGCTGTTGGTGGGATTTGTTGGGTCTCTGTGAATAACTTTGTAAACCTGCTCAACTTGAAAAGTGGCTTGAGATAAATTCTTGTGAACGGGTGATATACAAATAAAACATGACTTCACTTGAATTATAATCATAGAGGACCTGGAGGAACCTTTATATATCTGGAACCTGTCTCCTGTTTTGGTCATTTACACGTAGGACAGTAAATGCTAATTTTGTGATGTTTCAAAGTGAAAATACACAAAACCAATCCATGCCATGGGAAGAGCAAACAGGCAGACAGATACTGGATGCACAAGGGTAGCGGGAGGTGAAGTAGTAGTAGTCGTATTGTTAGTTACTAACAGTGATCTCCGCGGTGCACTGCGGACAGCGTTGACCCCTTACCGCCTCCTGGGATTGGCTCTTGCTCATGATGGACAGCAGGGTCTGCAGGAGGACGTCCAGTAGAGACTCAACCATCATCTCCACCTCCTCCTGCACTGACGTGTCCTGGAGGAAGTGATGGGAGAGAGTCATGAGGTGAAGAAGGAAGCACAAAGCAATGATGGAAGGAGAGAGTGAAGTCCAGTGAAACAGTCCAGTGAAACATCTTTCATTTGAATAGGTGTCTGTCGACGTCTGTGGGGTTAAATGAACATCAGGTTTACTGAGGAGACACAAACTTCCCTGTTTTTCCATACTCTTAAGACTGACTGACAAACTGCCAGAAAGATTTATAAACCTGAAAGGAGTCAAATCCAGGATCAGGATGTCCATTTGATCTGATTTTAAAATAAAACACCTGGACTGGCGTTCATTGCTTTAGATTGTATCATCAAGATTTCTACATACTAAACACAATTACATTCATGCTCTGCAGAGGAAGAAACTCTGTGGTGTGTGTGTGTGTGTTACCAGAGAGCTGCTCTTTATAATAGAGAATATAGAGCTGAGTATTCCAGAGCAGATGAGCAGCTCTTTCTGCTGCCTCAGATGGAGATGAATGTGATGCAGGACCACAGGAAGCAGGATCCTGCGAGACTCTGTGGACACAAACATGCACACACAAAAACACTGAGACTCATTTGCATGTGATTTTGATGCTAGTTTTGACAGAACCATGCAGAGAAACAGTGGAGTGTGTTTTCTGTTTTTACTGAAACCTCACCTGGGAAAGAGAAGAGTCTGCTGTCCACAGTTCGGGCTATGGACTGCAGTTTGACCACGTCCATGGACTGTCCTATGTGGACTGTGGATGGCATGCTGCCCAGAGTGCCACGCACAAATTCTGCCACTTCTTGTACTGTGAACATCTGCAGCAACTCATCAAAGATCGCTGGAAATGAGTTCAGCAGAGCGGCCTGAGGAGGGGGAGGCAGATAGAAAGAGGTGAGCGACAGGAGGAAGATTCACAGAGGGAGCAGAGGTGGAGGTTTAAGAAGAGGGAGACTGAGTTGTGTTGTAATTCAACTTCAGATATTTGGTTGTTAACACCATTCTGTTGTACAGTAGAGGACAGTGGAGCCGAGTTACATTGAAAGACGTAATTCAAAAACAGTCCAGGATGGTCCAGAGAAGCTTAAGACAATAATTTGGTATTAAATGTAGACCCGTGTTGTACGATTCACCAGATGAAACAAAGGTGAATGTGAAAGAGAACAGTGAAAAATTCAGTTAATTCATTCACTATTATTATTAGTTAAGAAATCACAGCAATGTTAAAAAGAATCAAACACAGCAGAGAAAAGTTAGAGGTATTAATTCTTGAATATTATCAAAGACACACAGCTACACATATTAGGGACCACTGTAAAGTGTAGTCTGGGTTGCTGAGAATGAGATTCACTGTTTTATGGGCAGCATTTCCAAGGGGAAGAATCATGGACTGATTCATCATCAAATACATTCACTTTTTGTGTAAATGTGAGAAAAATCTTTTTGATCTTTTTTGTCCTTCACAATGTCCTTTTTTTTTTTTTTTTGTCCAGATGAAACCAGAGAGATTATCAAAACAGACGTAGATTATTTCTGTTGTTGAATTAATTGATTCCTGTTTTAACATAAATTAAATCAATCGTCACATGTGATTGAGCAGATATTCAAGATTTCTCTTTGAGGTGAAATATGTGACAGTGAGTGCAACAGGGCAGCAAGCGGCTGTGACGGGGGGAAACACTCACTCAGGCGTGTTTATAGTTAGAGGACTGTTATATGCAGTAGGTTTGTAATAGAGTGGGGGGACGGGGGATAAGAAGTCAGTTCAGGTCATGTGAGGCATGTCAGGTCGTGAATGTGAAAGATCCCCAGTGTGTTTGTGTGTAGGAGGTTAGGCTCACGAACAGCTGAACAGGTGAATGAGGACTCAGGGCTTCACACAAAGAACGGGGTGCTGTGGTTTTCACCCAATAGCTTACTTACTGACAATGGAGATGGCCGCAGAGCGTTGGAGCTCCAGGCCTGATTGCAGTTGGCTTGCCCGCTGCCAGGAGCCAGTCCTGGGGCAGGGGCCTGGGCTTGACCCAGGGCGGGGACTAGTGCTAAGGGAACGGCCGGCACAATACCAGGGCCTGGGGCTTGATTTGTGCCTGGACAAGGCTGGGAGCCCTGCAGTACATAGGCGTGGAGGGGAAGGGCCCAGGAGGAATAATAGGGACCCGATGGATGGCGCAAAGAATAGTGGGAGATTGAGAGAGAAGGTGAGGGAAGGAAGGAAGCAAGGAAAAGTCCAAGGTACAAGTAGAAAGATACAGAAGATAAGAGTTAGATTAAAGCAGCTACCAGAAGATGGGAGAAAATCCCAGGAAAAACTAAACTAGAAGCAAATATAATTCAATTATCAGGGGATTCTGAGTCAGAGCTAATGAGTATCACAAACTACATCTCAGCTGTGAAAAAAGCTGATTACTTCAATCAAGATAGAACAACAAAACAAACAAACAAAAAAAAAACTTATAAAGAAATTACTTTGAAAAATCCATCAAACCTGTTAGTATTAGTGTGTGTGTGATACCTCACCTGTGTAAAGATGAGGGTCTCTGAGTTGCGGCTGTCGAGGCTGAGGACAAAGCGGATTGACTGAAAGAGTTCCTGAATGCTGGTGCGAAACTGCTCCTCCTCCATACCACAAGTGGCCCGAGAGTAAAGGATTCGAGACTGGACAATGAATTTAAACAGATACTCCAGGGCCTGTGGGAGGGGGGCGACATTAATACAACAGACACACAAACATGGTCAGCTTGAGGATTTATCATCCGAGTCACTAGTTTTAAATCAATAAGTACACAAGTACAATTTGGGGTGACACAAACAGATTAAAAATGAAACCATAAAGAAACCTGAAATTAATAAAGATAAGACAGTTACAGGCTGAAAGTCAGTGGGCATGTACAGACCCACACAGGCTTGTTTAAGATGGATACAAAAAACCCCAAAACTCCCAGCTGCACCATGTGTCAAAACCATCTTCAATAATTCACACTGTCCACTTTTACATGACAGTGTTACCCACTTGAGATGGATGTTTGAGTCTGATAAATATTTCAAAGAACAGCATTTGTCTGCTAAATGTGCTACATCTGCTTCAGATGGTACATCTATTCTGAGCTCTGCCTACAACGTGATGCAATGCTGAATACATGCACATGTCAGCGTTCTGCTGGGAGATTGAATGAGGGGATCCAGTGGGAAGAATGATAAAGGTGTAAAAATGTTGACAAGCCTTTATTTTTGATTTAAAAAAAAAGTAACACAGTGTGCATATAGGTCACTGAGGAGACGAGGAGAGGAAGCATGTCAACCATCAGAATACAGATTAGGATCTCTGCAGCTGTGTGTTGGTAAACACACATCTGCAGATGCAGCCGGTTTTGTTTTGTTCCGCAGGTGAATGTTAGACGCCTCCGGTCAGAACCAATGTATAATTTTTTCTTTGCATGAATCATAAAAACTAAAGAAAAATGGAAGATTCACATTGGTTAAAAAAAAGACGTCTTTTGGAAACAGATTTGCATAAAAAAATGGGACACGAACATAAAAACCGCCATAAAGTAACAGTAGTTATGATTAAACTTGCACTAAATAAAGGTAGACACTCGATATGGGTCACTACTACACCGACACTTCACTTTTAATCAGCAGCATTAGGTACAAGCAACTGCCAAAAAGTCTAAACATAGATGTTAAAGGTCTATACAGCCTAAATATATGTAGACCTTTATGTGTCTTTCAAGGTCTAGGTTCTATATTAATACTGTGAGGAATTAAAGTGTTCAGGCCACAGAGAAATGCTCATAGCCAGTATTCAGAAACTGACATTAAAAATAAAAAGAGACTCTGATTAGCTGACTGACTTGTTGTTACTCTAGAACTCCAGAGAGAAGCTCGAGAGAGGTGATGTAAAACTACACTAATATATCTGCTAATGGAAATCAACATTTGAGATGAAACACTGGAGAAGTTAAAATATGGGACCTTTATGTATTTGACCTCTGCCGAGTCATGAAACCAATCTCATCAGTTCATCAGTCAGGTTGCCACTCTTACCCTCATGGCCTCCTGAATGTGGTCCTGCCTCACCACCTCAGCAGAGCGGTCCATGTACCACTTTAGACAGCGGATCAGCTCTCTGTAACACAAGAAACATTGAACACATGAGTATCTAAAGCACACAGCTCTGGTTTTAGACACTTAAATGCTGATTTTTTTTTTTTCTGTTCACTTGGCTGCAGGGGAACCAACGCTGACATGTGCATGAGTTAAAAAGCAACATGATGATTCATGTGTTGTTGGTACTTGGATGTCCTCAGACGTCTCAGCCCAGTGTTTCCCCTGTGTAGGCTCTGTGTTCGGCCTCCACTCGCTCCTGAGGAAAACATCTGGCTCTTAAGTGGCTAAATGCTTAAGTATGTTCAAAAGTTGCTCTCTGAGTGTGTCTCTCTGCTGTTTGTTGCTGACCACATAGTGCACATTGGCGTTTTACAGATGTTTTTCAAAAATAAATAAATAAATAAATAAATAAAATTTGATATTATATATATCTATCTGCCGTGGCTGAAAACAACACAATGAGAAAGTGACAAAGTGAAAGTGAATCAGGACAGTAAAGGTGTGAATTGTTGGGGAAGCTGTGTAATTGCAAACCATCTGTATGTAATGTAGAATGAAATCAAATTAAAACTTGTCCAGAACTACTTAGTTACAGTAAAACACTCACTTGTAGGCCAAAGCACCAGCAAAGTGTTTCTGGATGTACGTGTCCATCACTGGCCTGAAGTGGTAGTATTTACTGTCCCTGAGCAGGTTGATGATGAACACCTGAGGAGAGAGATTGAAATTATCATTAAGGTTTGAGACACATTCAGTTTTCAGGGTGTTCTCTGGAGTCTCTTACCAGTGACTGGAACACCAATGGTCCATATTTGTCTGTGTTGTCATCCAAGATGGAGAATAAGGTGTCCAGAATGTCTTGGAGAAACTGTAACACATACCCACACACATTAAGTCAGTTACAGGATGTATGACTGAGGCCCCGTTACACCCTGAGCTAACTTCCTGTGATCAGATCACTGAAGACTCGTGTTGGTCTGATCAGGTCTAGATGGGACCTGATGCAGATCCATTTATCAGACAGGCAGGACACACAGAGCTGTGAGTGAGCACACACTCAGGTCAGTAAATGTAACCTGTGATCACCTGCTTTAGAATGGGTTAACCTGACCCTAAACATATTTATTGTAGCACACTAAGACATTAAACTAATGCTCTCCTGCACAGTAAAAAGTGTACATATCATGAAAAGAACATTTCTCATTTATGAAAAACAGGGAAAACTGAATGCCTTCGAGTCAGATCAGTTCAGACTAGCTGCAAATTTCCAGACTGGGAGACAAATAAAGAAATCTTATTCTTTTGTCAAAAGCAATGGGACACCCACATAAAGCCTTAAGCACCCTGGCTGATGGTTGGTAGCCATCAGCTCGGCTGTGTAAAATGTGTTTACTCACACTGACATTTGATGTCAGACAACAGAAAATGTCCATTACTTCTCACTGTGAAACATATCCAGTATATGATCCAAATGTGATACTTCTGAGTAAAGAAGCAGCGCTACAAGATCAGTGTGTAAGATGGGCTGACACCACAGTTGTATTGTTTCAGCACCTGATTCTGTCTATCCTGCTTTTCATCCTCCTAAGGAAGATTACTGAAGTATTCAAGAAGAGACTAACAACAACAAATGGACAGAAAACTTTTATGTGACTAGTCCTCACCTTCACTATCTCCTCTCCACTGACATGTCGTAGGCGGCCGAGAATGTCCATGACCCGTTCCGGATGGGCCTTCCACTTGAGCAGAGCCAGGAGGTCCACTGACAAAGAGAAATGTCAGGAAAGACTTGAACTCAAATGTGGTAACCGCAGGAAAAGACAAATAATGCTCAGACCCTCTGGAGGTTATTACAACATGAGGGTCAAGCATCCTTATACAAACATACATGAATAAATAAATGCAGACATTTCTGTGACTGTTAATGTATGTTCATGTCTCATGAATGATGACAGGGCTTAAAGAATGTCCATGATCAGCTGACTACCATTCTGAGTGAGCTTGGTGGAGGAGAGCTGTGTGGAGATCCAGAAGGTCTCCTTGGTGCTGCGCTGGAAGATGAGGCTGGAGGGAATGCTGGGACAACTGTTGAAGTCTTCTTTACAGCAAGGAAGGCCCAGGTAGAGAGCATGGTTACTGAAGGTCGTGTTCTCATCACACTGAGTCAGACGTGAGAAGGAGACAAAGAACAGTAAATGATTTCAAGGAGATTTAAAATAACGAGCAGTAATTAATTGTGTACTGTGTAAATAAAGTCTCTCCCCACTGTGGTTTCTGTTCATTGGTTCAGGAAATGTTGCTGGCTAACCCTCAGTATTGCTGTGGGTGATGGCGGAGTTATCCTGCTCTGAGACGCTTAAATCAAAGTGTTACTTTGCAGTGGCCTCACATAGTGGTGTGACTCCTCTAAGTCTAAATGAAAGGGCCTTCCGATGAAAAGACCAGTGGTAAAAGATATGAGACTGTGTAAATAAATCATGCTGTACATTAAAATATTTGACTTCACATTTGACATTTAATTACATAAACCGAAAACCACTGAAGCAAAAAATAAATATGCAAATTTTAGGCACTTAAGGTGGCTGACACTGTGAGAAGAACCCACAGGATGTCAGTCTATGGTAAAGATCTGTTGTCAAGTACAGCAACAACATACACACAAGAATTATGTCTGACCTTGTAAATGTAGAGTTCATGGCTCTCATCTGAAAGAGTGGTTCCATCCTCCCTCATCAGAGGAGTGAAGGCAAAACCAAACAGTTTCTTCTCTCCTTTGTCTTTTGCTGTAGAGAGAATGAGGAAGAAAAAGAGAAAATGCTCTGCTTTTATTCCGTGTTTGGCAAATATGTAAAATGTCTGAAATTGGGACAAGAAAAAAATCACATGAAATCACACAGACAAACATCTCCACCCACATATCAGCTGCTCTGGTCATCATTCAGTACTGTAAACAAGGAAGTTAACGCATTGTGTGAAATCACATAACTACTCTCATTAACATATTGTTTATGTTAAAAAAAAAAAAGTGAACACCAATAAATGAGTAGCCTCGGTTCCAAACACATGGGCCCAGGCCCACCGGTGGACCTCAAAGGTAGGTAAAATTTGTAAAACAGTGCAGTAGAAGTTTAACTATAAAAATAAGTATCTATGAATCATTAAATTATGTTTTTAAAGATTGTGACATGAATTGAGCTTTAAAAATACATTTGAAATAAGATGAAATAGTATTTTTTCTTTATATCACCTTTATACTACAATGATATGAACCTTTACGCTGTTGCTGGCCTGAACCACTTTTCCACAAGATTACATCTTTTATGTATTTGCAATCAAAGTCTGACTGTGTACTAAAAGATCACATTCATGGAAAAGCCTGGAGTATCATACTGGATAGCTGGTAACGCCACCTATTCAAGAGACATTAAGTTACTCACTGGAGCAGTGCCTGAACTCAAAGCGAAGGTGGGACCCTCTGAAGCGGTCGATCGGAATCGGGAGTTTAATCACTTCACTCCACCGAGGGCTGTTGTTATGGTAGAGAACGAAGGAGCGGTGCTCCGGCATGTTGGGCTCACCTGAACCTAGACTGATGCAGTCCTGCACAGGGAGTGTAGTAGGTATGGGCGACAGGGGACACACACAGATTAATATACAGCCAAATCCATGTAAGCCACATTTTTATTTCAGGTTATACGTGTATCAGTATTTTGTCTCTTCCTGACAAAATCCCATACTCTGTACAGACATGACCAGAGTATGAAATACTGCCACGTCTTCACACTGTGTAAGGACAGGTGTTAAAGCAGGACCACATCCCTACCTTGAGGATCTCTCCATCAGCATAAAGCACATATATGGTAACTTCTATGTTCTTCTGGACGCTCTTCCCTCCTCTCTCAAAATCCCCTCGCTCCAGGGTCAGATACAGGTCATTACGGATGTCACCTGGGACCAGAACAGACAAATCTTAAGTGTGAAAGTACATTTCCTCTGTCCTGGTGTTGGTCACTAATGGCATGTCAAACAAAAACCAAACCACCACCCACACACACACACAAAAACACACAAAAAAAGTCTTTTAAATAAAGCTTGACATTGATGTCAACACACATCTCTGCAGCAGACATTCCTTCAGCGTTTCACTGTTTGACATTAAATATTTTATTTAAATTTTTATCGTTTGGAAATGAAATGAAAAGCTAACACCGGAAGTGAAAGATCGCTAGCTAAAAACTAGCTAACATTAGCATTCACTCGTCGTTAATTTAAAAGGTACTTCAAAAACTCTGTGTTAAAAATAAATTTTATTATCAGTCTTTTTATTTAATTTCTGCTGGTTGCATTTACCTCCAGTCTCCGGACGCAGGGTTTGTTTTTTTGTTTTTGTTTTTTTTTGGCAGCAGGAGAAAGGAAAGTTTTACTTAGCGTTTCCTGACGGACGTTGAAAAATAAATGGTATGATCCATTTTAGGGGTGTCTCAAATCGTAAGGCAATATTCTTCTAAGCATGAATTTCGGAAATATAGTGCAATACATATATTTTTTTTTTATAGTAATGGTAATTTTTAAATGTTTTAAATTCGCCCGATGGTTACTATGACTTCTTTTAGGTGGGTTCAAATGTATAATTACCTCACCCCCCCCATTTTGTGACGCTTAGCACAGTCCTGACCGGCGGCTGTATATAAAGACGAACAAAGATGGCGGCAGCCGGAGTTCCTCACACACATTTAGAGTGAGTCCTTCTGACAAACAGCGGATTAATGACCTGTGTTAACGTGTGCAGATCCATTTATCATGTCCGCTTGTCCTCATAGACCAAGTGTCGCCCTTAATATATCAAGATGGGACGTTAATACCTGCTCCCTCACTGTCCAAGGGGAGGAATGTGCACCGTTTAATGCATGTGAAGGAGTGTGAAGGACACTCCTGCAGATGTTGGCTGTATGGAAATGAAGACTTTACTGCAAGTGTTAATCACATCAGTTAACGGCAGTCTCGTTAAGATTAAATGCATTCAGCAATAAGAATTATAAACATTTAATTGGTCGCGATTTGTTTTGGAGGAGGGCAAAATTGTTACAGCAGAAATTAGAGCAGTTAAAGTTGTTTTAGCATGAGAAAAACATTTTAATTCAGGTCCATTATTCTATGTGTGCAGCAGAAGAGCCAAAAGCTATGCATATAAAAGTAAGACGCATCCTGCTCTCATTTTGTGAACCAGTAATTTCAGCCAAAACACAGACACAGCAGTGTTTGTGCACTGTCTGTGCTTTAGATGGCATCCACCAAGCACCCACTGGTTCACAAATATTGATGCAAAAGAGACAGAGAGATAAGGATTGTGACATGGCACCATGAAAGTAACATAATAAGATGCAGCCAACTGCTGGCTGAGATGACAATTTGCAGAACAGAAACTACTCAGTAGTGCAACATGTTTCAGGGACATTAGCATCTAACTCAGAGAAAATATGGGATGTTTTGAAGTTGAGGCTGCATGCATAAAAGGGAAATGGCTTGTTTGCTAAATGTATTCATTTCATCTTCCACTTAGTGGTTTTCTCACAGCTTTCCTCTTTTGCTTTGAGTCACATCTGTTGGTAGAATTTTTGCATCACATTAAAGAACCAAATATAATAATTCAGACTTTCTTCTAAGCAAGAATATGCGTCTTCCTAAGGACAAAATTTTGTGTTTACGTATAACAGTCTGTAAAAAAGGCAGGTACTATTTGCTCCCACATCAGTCACTAACAGTGTATATGCAGCTGTAGTGGACATAGGGGCCCATTAGCTCTTCAATTAGACTCATTGTAGAAGGTTTGTGAAAGTGCTCCATTTTAACCCTATTGAAGATCTTCTCCAAGTAGATCTTGCAGAAGAACTCCACCAAACTGCTACTGTAGTTCGGACAAAATTGGAACATGTGTCTGAGTCTAGAAAAAAGATATTTTGGACATCCCATGGATGTCAGCTTTGACCCATTCATGCATAATGACCTCTTCAGACAGAGTTTGTCACCGTCACCTGACTGATCGGTGCTTACAGAGCCATTTGACTTTTAATACAGGAGTGAACAGCTGAATATCTGCAATGTGACTATTTTCATGTGGGCAGGAACTCTGAAAAAGGTTTTAAAAGGTGACAGAAGCACAGCTCTTCTACAGCCTGACCTTCTCTGTATCCGGAGAAGAAAACAAAAAATAACAAAACAAAAACATCCTCCTGATACTCAGAAAACAGCTCCTGTTTTACTGAGCAGTTTCTGCAAAGTGCAGCTGTGTTGAACTGGTGAACTGAAAAAAGCTGCATGTGCCCAGTGGACACTGACGCTTCGCTGAGCGATGCTGTGAATATAAATCCATGCAGTGCTTCAGTATGATATATGGCCTCATTCCCCAGTTACACACAGTCAAGACTCTCGTGTTCAAGTGTCTGTTTTCATTGTAGAAGAACTTCTTCAATGTCTTAATCGGCCTGCGGTCAGGTGGAAACGTGGACCAGGGAACTGAGCCTCTGTTCAAAACAAGAATATTGATTTTCTCTAAAATATGAACAAATAAATAGAAAGGATTGGGGTTATATAAACACCCACAAAAAGTGATTTTGCTCTGGTTTAAATACACCTCCATTATCTCTCCCAGTGCAATAAGAAACACCGTCACCATGTTGAGTCTGTCTTTGTTGGCTAGTTTTATTTGAATATGTGCTCAATTCCTTTCTGGTAAAGCACGTGGAGCGTAATTCTCTTTGGTCCCTCTTTATTATGGGTATTTTATTCTGAGCTTTAGTGACACAATAGAAAGAAAATTGACTTTTATGATGAAGTAAACAACATCTGAAGTCGCATCTTTTTCAAACTGGTGAATTACATGAAGACATATCTAAATAAATAACAATTATACAACAAAAAAAGATTCAACTGTTCAATATTTTCGAAGTAGGAAAGAGAATTTTTTGTTTATTTAAGAGAGACCACTCGTATTTGTGGTGCAAACAATACTACAGAACTGGGAAATAAACTAAAACTGTTGAATTGCTCGTTGTGGGAAAAGTAGATAGAATGTAAGTAGAAGTTGGATAAATGATTACCAGTAAGTCAAGTCAGCTGCTCACATTTTCCTGTCGGTTAATTAAAGTAGAGGTGGACTTTGACGGGCTGCAGGAGGCTCACCTGGCATGATGACATCTGGGAATCCCAGTTTGCGTGTCATGGCCACCCCCCGGCTGAAAATGAGGGGGTTCTCCCTGCGGACCTGCTCCATGTCGCCTCTCAGCAGCTGCAGGGAGATGATCAAACCTGAGCAGAACGGAGGGAGAAACATTGAAGGACGGAGGTGGAAGGGACAGAGATAGAAAATGAGTGAACTGGCAAGCAAGAGAGAAGAAAGAGAGAGCAGAGAGAGAAAAGAACAGCACACAGGTGGAGGTGAAGAGAAACCTGGTTATTTTTCCTGCTGCAGACTGAACAGAAGCTCGAGGCTTCCTGAGAGAGTCGCAATGAACCACAATGAACAACCCAAGGTCGATCTACTCAACCCTCTGATACGACCTGTAGCGTGCCCTGAACTAACCAGCTCGCTCTTTGAAGGGAGGGGGGGTTAACACAGAGTCCTGTCACCTGTTGGTCGCCTCCTCACAAATACCTGTTTTCTAGCAGCAGCTCAGAGGCTTGAACACAGGAACACAGGAGGTGTAGTGTCCCCTTCAGGGACACCAATTAAGACGATTTTCCAGCTGATGTGGAGGGATGACAGGCACATGTCAGTCAGACGGAGTGCTGCGCTCCTGAGTTTGTTCTGTAACTGATGTTATGAGTTGTGTGTGTGTGTGTGTGTTTTATAAATGTGTGAGTCCATTCTCACTGAAGCAGCAAAAGGACTGAGTGATGCTGCCGGACTGTGGGGTCTAAAACCAACAGATCTCTGTCATCAAAGTGACTTCTACTGCAGCTCAATATGGAGACAGCAAACACACAGGATGCAGATCCAGCTGAAGCAGACTGTGTGTGGTACCTGGTCACTCATTTGTGTTACCAGGGATGTTTGATGATTTGCAGTAAAGTTAAAGTGACTCCAAACAGCTGATTGAATTTGACATAAAGGACACAGATGAGGTCATCAAAACAGATAAGAATAAACAATTTGTTCAGTTTTTAAAAGAAATACAGACCAGGGAGTCTTATTATGTTGACACAAACAGAATTCAGATTAACACACACTGTAGTTGTACCATAGTTGGTGCTGGGCGCAGTGTATTTGTTGCTGGACTTGCGGATGATGTTCTCGTGGATCTGGAACCACTCGTTCTCATTGTTGCACCTGAAAAACAAGAAAAACTCAGAGCTGAACAGGCTGAAAACTGAAATAAAGAATCTGACAGTAGCACAGTTGAAATGAGGATGCAGGCAGATGCACAGATTGACCTCAGGTGGTGTTAAACTCAGGAAAAAAAAAATCAAAGGAGAAGGAAGGAAATTGTAATAATTATAATTATACAGTTTTTTTGCTTGAGCACCTTACCCTAAAAATGACCCCTGGAAGGAAAGGAAATCCTTCAGTTAACACACAAACTAAGAACATGAAATATAAAAGGCTGAATTTAGCTCCATATGGAGTAGAAAGAGACAAAACAGCTTTATTAATTTGACTTATTAATATTATCGTTATTATTACTGGTGAATTTTATCATCTTCCTCTGGAGTTCAGCTAAGGTTGCCACGCACACACACAAAGTTGCATCAAGTTGTGACTGTGAGCTATTGAGGGCTCCTGGAGGCGAGTCTTCAGATGTTTCAGCCCAAGGGGGCCCAAATCTGCAACTAATTCTCTTTCTGTGTGTGTGTGAGTGTGTGTGTGTGTGTGTGTGTGTTTTTGTTTGTCTTTGTGTGTGAGTAGAGTGCTGATGGCATGCAGACATCACATGGTGGCAAACAGGCTGTCTGCAGCATCTCTCTCCTCAGAGAGAGCTGAAGTGTCACATGAGGTGAAGAATAAAGAGGTAAAGGAAAGAATTAAAAGAAGAGGTCACTGTTTGACGAAAAAAGGACTCAAGATATGAAAAGAAACGGATTACTGCTCAGCTCTGTGATTTTTTTCTGCCACATTCAATGTTGAACACGTCTCGCTCTAAATGACCTTTTATCTGTTCAGTTTACTTCAATAACATTTATGACACACACATATATAAAACATGATTGTCGGCCATCTTGTTTTTTCTGTTTTGAAACCAGAATAAACCATATTTGGAGGAGAAGGTGGATCTGACCCGCTCCGTACTCTATCCTGATTGGGTGGTATAGTCCGTCACTCACGTTATAACGCCGCCCACATCTAAGGAGGATTTTTTGATCTGTATGTTCCTCTTGTGAAGAACCAGATTCCTGATGACTTCACTGGGAAAACTTCAAGTGTTTTTGTGTTTGTGCGTCACTGCCACTCACGTGTAAACTTTAAGCACAAAGTCTTTCTCCTCCTTGAGCTCAGAGATAGTCTGCAGGACGTCGCTCATGGCCAGGACAGCACAGCCGTACGGTCGGCGGTACTGAACATGCGGAGGGCCTTTTTTACTGTCGTTCAGCAGCATGCGACCTGAAACAGGAAGTCGGTCACACACAGAGAAGAGCAGATCAAACACGAAGCTCCTCTCACATTCAATCAGCAGCATGAATAAGAGGAGAAGAGTTGAAAGGCTTTGATTGTGATTTCGTAAATAATTCACCACAGTCTGATGTAGTAGCTCTAAAACCACCAGCCTCTCAATCAGATTCAGATTTATTGCTGTGGACTGTGAGGTGTTTTCAGTGTTACCTGTACTCATCCGTCTTACCTGTTCTGATCACTTGTGAAACGATGTAGAGGTCTCGCTTCATGTCTTTGTTGCTCAGGTCCTGCAGAGTCCAAGAGAAAGAGAAAACAGAGAGTTTGACGTCAGAGAGACAACATAAACAGTCCAGATATCATTCTTTACATTTCTTACTTATGTATTGACCTCAGGTCAGAGGGAGTGGGCGGAGCCTGGGCCTGTCTGTGTGTAATACTGATGCTGGGATTTGTCAGCTTTTTCATTGATGGTTCAACTCAAGAGGTTTATCCTCCTAATTAAAACACATAACTTCTACTGTGAATTGGAGCTATAAAAATAAAAGAGAATGGACTTGACTTGAAGGCGCTGTTTGTTTGTTTTTTCATATTTGCTGATGGAGGAGCTTTTGCCCAAAAAGGCATCAACAGAAATATTCTGCTGGAGGTTTCCTGCTGAGACAGATGATTCTGTGATGGAGCGATAGGGGGCAATGCATCCTCACAGTTATATTCAGTTCAATCACCTGCAAACCATGTGTGTGTGTGTGTGTGTGTGTGTGTGCATGTTACCGTGAAGAGCGCACACAGCCTGTCCACCTTTTCTGGGTTTTTGGGTCCTCCGTTTTTGTTCAGTCTCACCATGAACTTCTCGCTGGAAAACACATTCAGAACAAGTTCCTTAAGCTTGAGTGCAAAGGTTTAATCCTCCTCGTCTTCAGGTGGTGTTCTGTTGTTCTGTAATACAACCAGGTGCTGCTATGAAGTTGACCCTTGACCTTTCATTAATAATGCAGTACCCAGACTGACCCCAGGGACAGAGATCTCTGTTATAACCACTGGCAGTTTACCGCCGATCCCACTGAGTCTCCTCGGGGGGAATTTCTGGAAAAGATTAAATTCCTTCAGATTTCCTTCAGATTTCTCCTCTCTGCTCCCCCCCAGGCTCAGCTCAAGTCTCAGCCTTTTTCACATCAGGATACTGCAAAGTGTTGACCTCCTGTGGCAGCGACGGCTCTTTAACTCACATTTATCCAGAAGGACGAGAACAAACTGAGCAGCTTTCGGTCAGTAACGATCCTCACACGGGTAAAGTCCCGTGATTCATAAAGCAGTGTTTTATTTTGAATTGTTGATATTCATAAGAAGATATATTTGGATTTTTTTGTGACATCACAAAGTTCCATATGACCTGAAGGTTGGTTATTTACCTTTAGACCGTATGGAGCTTTAAAGTTTAGACCGTGTGGACTTTGAAAGTCTTCATGATTCAGTTTATACTCAGACAACACAAACCAAGTCTTGGGTTATTGCTATACTTTAGACCATCCCTGCAAACAACGGAAGCAAGGACCCACAAATCCCTGCGACGCACACTGTGTCTGACTCTTTAAACTAGACAATTTATTCTAATCCCCCTGAGATACCGAGGAACAAACAAACAAACACGCCATAAAAGAATAAATATGTATTTCTCCCTAAGCAGAAAGAATACATGTAGGTGGGTGGAAGATGAGGTAGGGCGAAAAGGGAGGAGGGAGTTTGTGCAACTGTTTTGTTATTGCATTTGTTTGTTGTTTTCGTCAATTTAAATAGTGATTCACAAAGAGGGAGGGTGAGAGCGCGCGCGCACATACATACACACACACACACATTTGCACACAATTTTATGGCTGGATCGATATGAGAGACACAACAAAAACAACACCGATACAATCAGAAAATGTCCTGCTGGATACAAATTTGTTCAAAAGGGCAGATTTTCTGTGTATGAATGTATGCATGAGTGTGTTTTCACACACACACACACACACACACTTTGATGGGGATGCGTACGGAGCACTCATTTCCAGTCCATTGCTGGAAATGATGGTCCTCTGGATGGAGCACATCTGCAGCAGAGCCACGGCTGAGGAGAATCAGCAGACGGCAGGATGACCGGTCGCTTTTCATCCTTATTTACCCAGAAGGCCTCGTCCAAACACATACACTTTTAAAATCCACATATGGGAACTGACCAGACCAACAAGAACTTTGGTTCTAACTCAGGTCCAGGTTCTGTGTTAACACAGTGAAAGTGTCAAAGGTCTCAGTCCACAGAGAAATGCCCACAGTCTGGATTCAGAACCTAAAGACCAGAAATCTTGCAGGACTTGGCTTGTCTGAGCGTTTTTACCTGAAATCTGCTGTATTTTTATCGGCTCGCTGAGAAAACAGTCAGCCAATCAGAGAGCCCTTTAATCTGATGTCTTTGTCTCCTCTCCTCCCGTCATGTGAACCTCTCAGAGAACCAGACTTTGAAAACAGGCTGCCAAGGACAAAGGTATTTGTGTGTCTGTGTGTCTGTGTGTGTCTGACCTGATGGTCTTTCCCTCTCTCAGGTCATACAGGGAGAAGAAAATGTCCGTATCTTCTCCGATGCTGTTGTACGTGAAGCTCTTCAGGTTGACCAGCAGATGATGGGGCACCGGAACTCGACATGGCTCCCCATGACGCTGCCGCGTACCGTCACCCTGGAAACCACAACAACACCAACAACGTGAACAACAACAATAGGTCTTCTGGGAAAACTTTAAAGTGGTGTTTCAAAAAATCTAAACTCTGATGATAAAGCACCAACTTAAAGATCAGTGTCGTATTTTCTCTGGAGTAACAAAAATAAAGTCTGAGAGATTAATTGATTGATTTGGTCTCTTCTTGACAGAAAGAATAAATATCACAACAGAATCTTTACAAACACACACGTCTGTGACATCACAGAGACTGGGATGATGTCATCAATCCTTTACCTGTGTGGTGCTCTGCTGGACGCTGTGTCTGCTGGAGAGGTGCTGATTAGGAGGAGGACACAAACACATCCGGATTAATTCATTAATTAATCATCATCGTCTTATATTCACACACTCAGTCTCCGTTTTTTTTCGGTTTTAAAAAGGTTGTGCGTTTGCTTTGTATTCTTGTGTGCTTACAGAGTCTCATCGTGCTGCTGATGTAAATTCACAGAAGGGATCAATAAAGTTTAATTTCATCTTCTCTCGTGTTTTCTCTTCTTGACCTTTTCTTGGTCAAATTTAACACCAGAGCCTCGTGCACACACAGTGCGTCATCTCCATCTCCAGATAATGTATCAGATGCTGACAGTTATAATTTCAGTCTGTGTAACTGATTGTACGCACTCGTATCAGCATCACGTGTGTAAACAGAAGATTATGGATGTAAAACGGCGTCTGATTTATTTCTCTTTCTGCCCGACTTTCTCTCTTTGCACCATCTATAAACTTCATCGCTCCGTGTCTCTCTCCTCCTCTGTCTCTGTCTCTAGGCAACAGAATAAAAGAGGGAATCACCACGGCCACAGAGTTTGACTGGAACAGCTCAGCTATTTAAAGCTGGGCTGATGTAAGACAGAACATCCAGTATTTCTAAAAAGACCATCAACTAAGAATACTCAGCTCACATCTACTTCAAGAAGCTAGACATCCACAGAACTCTGACACAAACTGACCCACAGATTGTCCTTAATATAGAAAAATAGATGTTCTCCTGGAATTAATTTATGGGATTTAATGCTTCTCAGAAACTTCAGCAAGAAAAGGTCCGTAAACATCTATCTTTAGACTGTATGGACTTTTTAAAACCACTTTATTTGTGAGGTGGCTTCAGGATGAGTCTCTAACTGGCAGTGGACGGTCAAAATCCAGACGTGAAGCCCACAGAAGATCTGGAGACGCCTGCAGATGTCAGCACACATATATCAGAGATAAGCTGAGAAAATCCAGACGTGGAAAACTCATCCCGGAAAACTGCAGGCTGAATTAAGCAGCTGAGACTTTTGAGTTTTAGATCTTTCACTCTGTCATGATGGGCCACTGAGATGTAAAGTAACTATCCTGTTGATGACCAGCAGGAGCCTGAATTAGAGCAACTTTAACTCCTTATAAACTCCTTAGCGCCTGAACAAAAGTGATGAGCTGTATCAGCCTGGTGGTTTTTAGCCGTCAGTGTCCCGTCTGTGAATCTGCTGCTTCCCGCCAAGTGTAATTTCAACATGTTCCAAAATACCAACCATCAGTCACCACTTCTGATTGTTACAACAGGGGTGTAATAAAACAGTGTGCGGTGCAGATTATTGATCTACACCTCAGCTGGGATCCCTCCGCCTCCATCTGTAGTCCAGTGTGTGAAGAGCTGAGGAATAAAACGGGAAATAAATGACGGCCAACTGAAAACTTACCATTTTATAAAGGTCTGAGACGCTGATGTGCTCCTCATCCACCATCTCAAACTCCTTTCTTGGCACCAAGTCCAGACCGAGGTGTCTGAGAGAGAGAAATAACATCAGTGTCTTTCATTTAACCTTAACACACACACACACACACACACACACGGCGTATTGATGTCATTTTAGCTGTGGCCTGCAGGAGGGTTGTTCCTGACGATTACTTCCTGTTCCAATCTCAGCAAACACGTCTTTCACCTGCAGACCATTGACCTTGGTCTTAAAGAGACGGCACAGAGTTTTCTCAGAAACAGTAAAATGGTCCTAAGCTGCAAACGAGGGGGTTAAATATCCGTCGTGGTGTAAATGGGAACAAGACGGTAGATTTTCTGTAACCACAGATAAAGTGTAAGAACTGCTGAAGGTCTAGGATGACATCAGAGACGGTCCTGTAGGTCGTCTGTCATTATGATGTCATCGTTCAGTTCTGTTGGCGGCCCCTGAGGAATCAGACAACTCTTTTAATTAACTATTGTTATTATTGGTTATTGTTTTGAGTGAATCGATTGATGGTTTTGTACATAAAATATTACAAAAGAATCACAAAATCACGACGATGAAAATATTCCAAAACTCCAAAACTCATAGATATTGAATTTCTTATTCCATGCGACACGTTAAGGCAGAAAATCGTCATATTGAAGAAGCAGAAAGCAACAAATTCATTTGTGCTGGTGAAGTATCTGCTGAGTCATTCGATCGGTCACAAAGTGTCAGAACGTTGGAGTCATGGATGAAAATCAAACTAACCATCAGATGTGTGTGTTTGTCCACAGTCAGACGCAGCCGAGCTTGTTTTCCCATCATGCAACCTTTCGGGGAGCAGATGCTGCAGCCTGAGCTGACACATCACATCTCTGAGCGGCTGATTTAAGAGTCGTCTCCTGGACGTGATGAGCGTCGGATGAGACTCGGGCCGCCTGTAAATCCAACAGTCACAGCAGCAGCATCGACTGATACGACTGCTGGTGTCTCTACGTGGTCGTTTCTAGATCCTACTGAAATCTGCAGTATCCAAAAAACCAGGCTGGAACCATCAAAAAGCTCCTCTTCATCCTTGTCTTGCAGGTGACCCCCCCCCCCTCCTCGATTGTCTCGTCCCCACAAATCTGGAGTGGAGCTTCAAATAACTGTCGTCCCGTCCGGCCCGCCTTTCATTTCTCCAGTATTAATAACTCAAAACCAACTCTGGCCACATTTTCATCTGTTTTCTTTCAGCCCCTCAACATCTTTTTAACCGCTGGTGCTCGGCTTGACCCGCCTGCCTCCAAACACACTTTTATTTGCCCCTCTGTAGCAGCCCCAGGAGCTGTGGGGGGGCAGAATGTGTCTCAAAATATCAACACAAAAAGGAGAATCTCTGCTCTTTCTCAGAAGAAGTCAGTGAAATTATTAATTATTACGTTCTGGAAACTTAACCAGAGCGTCAGCTGTTTTCAAATGCACTCTACTGTTTATATCCATCTATGTATCTATAGATACAGATATTAATAACTCTATCTGTATCTGTGGGTGTGTGTATACAGGCAGCTTCTAACTGTGTTGGAAGGGAAGCTTGTGTGGAGGTCAGCTTATATCAGCTTTTTGTTGCTGTTCGTTAATCTATTGAGGCTTCAAACATCATAAAGCTGTGAAGCTCATTAGAGAAGATAGTCTGCTGAATAAAAGCTCTCAGGATCAGAAACCTGCTGGTGACGGATCTGATGCTGCGTGCATCTTCATCTACGGACTGAGTAACAGACGTACTGTCTGAGAGAGTGTGTGTGTGTGTGTGTGTGTGTGTCTGTGTGTGTCTGAGAGAGTGTGTGTGTGTGTGTGTGTGTGCTCACTCACTCGTTGCCCCAGTCCAGTCTGACAGTGATGTGTCGTTTCACGTCTCGGCTCTGGTCCTGGGTCAGATGACCCGACAGGAGCTGCCTCCTCAGGTCGATCAGCTCCATCATCACGTGGCGAACCTTGTAGAACAGATCAACCTTGTGTCTCTAAAGGAGAGAGAGAGAGAGAGAGACGTTACCTTTACCTGTTGTTGATTGCCCACTCTGAGTAAACGGTCGCTGTCTGGACATCATCGTGGCGTCTCTGCTGAGGTGACCGTAAACTAACAGCTGTCAGTGTAACGGAGCTCAGGTGAGCCAGTTTATCTAAGATCAACACAATCCCTTTTTAGTGCAACACCTCACACACACACAGAGGACTCGTCTGGGGACTCAAACCGACAACCTTCTGTCAGCTACACTGTTCCACTGAGGACACTGACATGATGAGGTCATCTCTGTTCAACGTAAAAACATAGTGAGACATTTTATTCTTCTAATTCAGATTGAAGCTTCTGAGACCATTACGACCCACAATGCACCTCTCCTCATACCTGGGTCTATTGTTAGCGCCATAATTCACCCCGCAGGTGTTTCCACAGCAGTTGCTGGGGTCAAAGGTCGACTCAATGGAGACACACATCCATGTGCACAAACACAAACAGAAATACACACTGTGCCAAAAACTCCACCCCCACACCTCCGTTCTTCAAGGACTGCTGGCCTGACGAGGATCTGATCAGACCTGGATCTGAACGTGAACCGGTCCACCTGAACCACCAGCCGCTTCGCACTCTGCACATCAGAAGGTTATATAACTCCGGCTGCAGCGGAGGTGGAGCTGTTTTTGGGAACCACGGCTCAGAAAGATGCATCATGGGAACCTGATGAACATCAAGGCGGCAGCTCTGATATCGACCGGCGGCCTGCTGCTCCCCCGGTGCATCCTGGGACAGACCGGCCCCGATCAGAGACTGTTTATAGACCTGGACTAGAGTGAAGCTTAAACCTTCATTCTACCTGCTGACCATCAGGGGGCGACTCCAGCGGCAGTCTACAGGAAAATGTTCCTGCTTCTCACCTGATTCATCAGCTCAGTAAATGTTTACTAATGAAAACGTGGGCGGAGGCTTCATGGTCTCCACCCACCGTGATGTCACCTGCTATTTTGTGAGCCGCCATTTTGAAACCTCCAGTTTGTAACTAGTCCGTCAGCCATATTGATTTTATTTAGAAATAGTAGAAACTACATTTGGTGGAGAAGGTGGACTGAGGAGGAGTGAGGGGTGGAGCTCACCTGCTCTGTATTCTGTCCTGATTGGGTTGTAAAGGCTTTCAATCACATAGCAGCCACGCCCCTTAACCCTATTAGGCCTAGCAGCAATTGCGACCCAACAGGAAGTCCTGAACTGTGTCTCAGGACTTCTTTTCAGGACCTCTGTCCTGACGGACTAAAATGTTTTTACCACTCAGTGAGTGAACAAGGTTAAAAATACCACAACTTTTAGCCAAAGAGTGCCAAATGGGTTTCCAGTAGTTGCTTAGCAACAACGAGAGTCATGCACTGCACTTCCCCTCAGCATCTGTTTAGTGTTTGTTTTTAAGGAGATGCCCGATGGACACCAGATCTAATGCTGTTTGATACAAACTCTGCAAGAGTCCACATTAAAATTCAGCCTTAAACATGTAACTATTAATGATGCAGGACGGCCCTTCAAAGTAAAAGCTTGAGCACATTATTTTAATGGGCGGAGAGGAGTGTCTCTTTATTTTCATTAATAATGCAGGCAGTGAATCTATTTTCTGACTAATTAATTTTTTCATTTAATAAACTGAGAAAAACAAGAAAAGCCACTTAGAGTCCATCTAATTTAAAAAGAATAATTTATATTGATGATTTAACTGATCAAATTAAAGCACATCTAATGATCACAACCACAATCAATTCATTAATGTGCAGTAGAGACACCGTGAGACAATTTAAGATTTTAAATTGACAGCAGAAGAGCAAGGAAACCAGTTCACAACGAGCGTGCTGCCTTCACTGACCAAAGATAAGTCCAAGAAATCCCCACTACCGCAGAAAAGAATAATCGGCAGCATCAGTTCGATTCAACAAAACATCTCACCAGTTTAAGTTTGTCTTCAGTCAGTTACTGAAGAAAACGTCTGAAGTCATATCGGTGATTTCACTGATTAAATAAACAACATCTTCCACCAGCTTTGACGGTGAGAGTCTACAGAAACAACTGAATGGTGCTCAAACAGCTGACTTTCGATATGAAATCACCTCAGACGCTCCCGACGCTTTTCCTCACCGAACACTGGACTAAAAGCTGCTTTAAAACCAGGAGTGGACATCTGGCCGTCACATTCAGGGGGGATGCGTTGTCAAACCTTTGACCTTCCTCTGAGTCAGTCACCTAGACCTGGACCACAGGGGGGACTGCAGTCCTCCTCCAGCTGCCCAGCCCGTCTCAGGGAATCAAACTCTGGTTTTTCAGCTCTTTTGTGGACTATTTGTGGATTTAACATCCTTCCCTCCCTCGCTGCGGTGAATAATCACACCTTCACATCCTACGGGGACATACACACACAAACGCAAACACACACATTCGCAGCATTTAAGACATCTTTACCACCTCAGCAACATTAACACCAAACCTATCGTAGCGTCTCCGTTTTACTGGCGATCCAACAACGAAACACAACATTTCAGCAGAGCCACACAAAGAAGACAACTGCTCATGTTTGGCCTCACAAAGTGGCGTCCAGCTGAGCTGCAGCGGCCAAATCAACTATTTACTTTCCCTCTTTATTGCTGCATTGGCCTTTTGCTTTTCAGAGTTAGAGCGACATAATGTGAAGATCTTAATCACTCTGACAGCCCAGAAACAGGAAGGTCCAAACAACCCTTCATTAACGAACACCCCCATGTTCTCGACTGGAGCACAAAACCACATCAGCACATATTCAAACTGCGGGTCAGGGAGCAAAGGTGGGTCTCCAGAGGGTGACATACGGTCACAGCACGGCATTAATATGTAATAGGATGTTACTGAGCCTGACAGCTTTCATGTTAATGGGACACCCTGCTCTGTTTTCACACCTGACAAATGAGAAAAGAAAAAGGTGTCGTGGCGTTTCAGGGTGTCACTGAAGTGTTTGCTTGTGTAGCCGAAATGTTGCCTCAAGATATTAAACCCCAAATATTTCCAATATCACAACCCACAAGCTGAAAACATAACACATCAGACGTTTTGTCCGGGTCTTTCTGAACAGCCAACCTGCTGAGCATATGGTACCACTGACTCAAACACAGTATCACAAGAGTCTTAGTCCAATTTTATGAACAGTCTGCGGTCAACGTCGCAGCTCAGATCAGACTAATAATTAAAATATCTTTGGGATGTAGAAGAACAGGAGATGAAACAAACCGAGAAATATCTGCTCCTGTTCCCAGCTATCATTTTATCGGCCTTATATATAAGGTCACCATTAATTCTGTTGTTGTTTCTCTCTGTTCCAGTCTGTTTCTGGTCTCTGTCTCTTAAAAGAAAGTTTTTTTCTGCGACTATTGCAAAGTGTTCACTCTTGGGGGGAATTGTCGGGTTTCTGTAAATAACTTTACCTTAAAAAAATTTGGAAACTTGGGATAACAGCTGTTGGTTGGCCAGCGTTGGTGTTCCTAACAAACTGCTCCATCAAAGTGCACCATATGACAACATAACAAACGATGAGCACCGACCAATCAGCAGTTAAACACCTCATCTGACGAGTCTGTACAGAAAACGTCTTCAGCAGGACGATCCTCCGCTGGACGGGCTGGCAGACGATTTAATCAGGTGACCTGTGATGTGTAGCAGGAAGTTACCGTTTCAGGCCTCCTAACAGGACGGGAGTTCTTTCTGGTCTCAACTATTATTGTAACAAGCTGCAGCTCAGTGGTGTTCACTGACGGTTTAAGAGCTCCACCTGCGAATGTGAATCAAATGTGTGAAGTTGATATTCCTGGGTCCTTCAAAAATAAAATAACTAACAGGGTTCTCGAACGTGTCGCCTCATCATCATCATCATCTTCATCAGTCTACTGGACGAACACTGTTATGGTGAAGGCTTTCATTCTGAAAGCTTCAGTTCTTTAAACATGAACATGAAAAAGAATTTCAGCCGGCAGAAAAAAAGAACTGGATGTTTTTCAAATTGACTGTGGCTCAACTTCATCAACACTGATTTCAAATATACGATATAATATCTCCCAAATACAAATTGAGTTCTTCTATAAATGTGCATGAACCCTTTTTTGGAGCCACATTAAGGCTTTTCAGGTTTCTCATCTCTGTGTGTTTTTTCTCATTTTTAAAATCTCTCCTCACATTCAGAATCATCTGATTCTGTCTGATTCTCTGGAATTGGGGAGAGAAGCTTGGAAAACACGAACTACAAACACACTCTGAATGTTTCCTTCTTTTCCAAAGAAAAGTTCCTCTCATGTGTTTGTGTTGTTCTAGAGCTGATCTGAAGTTTCTATCTTTATCTGATCAGGAGTTCTGCTCATTAATGATGAAGAATCAGCTCTAAATATCTGATTGTCTTTATTCTGTCTACACAATAAACTCAGAAACATACAGGACTGATCCAGAGACACTCTGATTGGCTGTGACATCACCCACCGGAGCCAATGGGTGCATCCGATATAGAGACGTGACTCCAGAGGTCATATATATAGATTTAACATATGTTATTATTGCTTTATAATTTTTATGTGGGTTGTGTGTCCGTCATATGTGGGTGATTGTTGTTGTCTATCTATTGTTATATGTTTGATATGTGGGTTGTGTGTCTGTCATATGTGAGTGCTCTGCACGTTTCTGTGTAAGCTCCTGGATGCCTTAAATGTCCTTCAGGATTGATAAAGTATCTGTCTGTCTATCTAACGACGTTAAAACACAGGACCTTTAATTGTGTTGTGACTCCTCATAGTTCCAGATAAAGTCGTTTTCTCTGCTTCCTAAAGCTGCTGTTGACTACACAACAACGTCAGGGCAACAAAAACAAATAAAACAAACGTCCTTCAATGAAATTTAAAACCTCTCTGCTTGTGAGCTGAACCGGCAGCGAGTCCAAGCTGTCACAGCCCGACACCACGCAGCGTGTGTGTGTGTGTGTGTGTGGGTTGTGTGTTCATTAGTTTTGTCGAGTTTCCTCCTAAATCCTCTCATAACCTCGTGTGAACACTCTGACTATCGGTCTGAAAAACACACTGAAGAACCTCGAGGAGCATCTGGATAAAAACTTGATGGGCTGGACAAAATAATAGGAAGAGCTGGTGATCCTCCGGATTTACTGCAGGACTGTTTGTTGTTGGGATCTTCATATCTGACAACGTGCCATTTCAATCTCCATCGGAGTTTTCAGGTCGATCTAATCTTCCTGCATTGCACCACTCTTCAATTTCAGTTGAGACCCAAACGTCAGAGAGAGGAGGGGGGGGGGCGTTAATGGTGTCCCTGCAGGCCTGTGCCAAAGTCTGCAGACCCCCCCCCACCAGCTCCATCTCATCCTCCAGATATAATTACTTTTTGTATCTCATTCACACGACTGCAGGTTTGGTTTTTTTGGGTTTGACTGTGGCGTTATGAACAAATGAGAGACTAAAGTGGACGTAACTGGGGGAGAGACTCAGAGTTTGGAAGGACACCCCCCCCTTCATATAATTAATGAAGAGAACACTTTTCACCGATGACAGGAAACATTTTGGAAGGACAACCCTCAGGTGCCGTTTGATGGTGCAGAAATAGACACCTTGGAAGGACTTCCGCTCCCTTTTGGAAGGAGACCCCCCCGCTGCCGCCTAAACAGAGGTCAAAGGTCATGGTGTCCAGGAGGTGAAGTGCTTTTAAGTAAAAGCATCTTCCCAACAGTGTGAATGTGTCCAGGACCAGATGAGACGATGAGCTGACTGAATAGAAAAAATGATCATTAACTGTGAGGGAGATGATAAAATGTGAAACTGTTGAGTTGACAACTTTAAAACATCAACACAAACTCTGAGCCAGCTGACCTTTTTAGAAATAAATGGATTCTGTGTAGGAGATTAACAACACAACATTTTTTACTCCAGTGGATCGGGTACCAAACCCTGACAGACCATCTCTGAACCTGGACCTGGACTCTGGGTCTGAAGAGTCCCATATATCTACTGACCATCAGGGGGGCGACTCCAGTCAGACTGTATTGAAGTCTATGGGAAAATGTTTTCTAATGAGCTTTAAATTAGTTTTTGCCTCTGAATGTTTAACTAACTTAATGATGTGACTTTGTTTAATGTACAGTTACTTTTATTATTGTTAATAAATAAAAAAATATGAAAACTTGGCTGTCTTATTTCTTAGAGTCCCTGAAGGTGTGATCTTTCCTGTGATTCTCTCGCATCAGAAGTTAAGATCTGTCACTCTTCTTTGAATACAAAGAGAAAGTTTTTAACTTGATATGAAGAAAAGCTTTTGGGCTTTTTGCTTTTCTTTCAGACAGTAAGTGCTGGAGAGAGAGAGAGAGAGAGAGAGAAGGACCTGTAGCAGAGGTCTCTTGGTCGGATTTGAACCCATGACGCTGTGACTACATGGCTTCCTCACTAACCACTTGACCAACTGCCGACCTGGAAACTCCCTAAACGAGCAAGATAACTTAAATACAATGAAACATCAGCAGATCTGTAAATCTGCACCGAAGGAAGAAGACTAATAATAATATTAATAATAAAAAAGCACAACAGCTACCATAGTATATGCCAACAATGGTGTCGCCATGGCAACGAAGGATGAGTCACCATGGAAAACATATGACACTGCACTTATTGAGTCCTCTAGATCAGAAACGGACGATAACGCTCAGATGAAATACACACAGAAGAACAAAAACGCACTTTCGCCCTCCGTTGACAACTCTGTTACACACACAGACACACACAGACTCACACACACACGGCTGCAGCGACTTACAGGTGAGATCTGATGATGAATCCACTCGTTTCTGTCCTCGTCTCTTCCTGTTCCTCTGATTTTAACACTGCGGAGCCGTTAGACAGCCGTCCAGGAAAATCACAGCCTGTCAGACTTCAGATTCACTCACAAAGCTCTGTGTCAACACTACCTCGCTCTCTCTCTCTCTCTCTCTCTCTCTCTCTCTCTCATACGGACTGTACCTTCCTCTTCCTCTCTCTCTCCTCCTCTGACCTGCTCCCAGTCACCATCTTTCTCATCTTCCTTTATCTCTCCTCTCTCTCCCACCCTCCCACCCACGGGCCGGTCTGCAGCAGTCAGCTCCTCTACACTTTTGCTTCGTGAGTCGAGCAAAGACGGGCGAAGAGGTGTGTGTACAGTGAAATATGACGTACTTGACGATGAAGATGTCTGACAGCAGAGTTTATATTCTCAGGCTGCTGCCTTGAAATGAAATGTGTGACAGAGAGAGAGAGAGAGACAGAGAGAAAGCAGTGAGAGGGAAAGAGAGCGAACAGTAATTCTTCCTCTGCAGCTTCACCTTATTAACTGTGGCGACGCCTCAGACAGACGACGACTTATTTTGGTTGATTGTTAACTCAGAGTATGTTTAACTTACAGCTCACACTAAAGATGATCAAATAAACGCTTCAACAAAAGGTCAAAGCGTTAAAGGCCCGTCTGTCTGAAACAATAGTTACACGTCCAGATGAACAATCAAACTGCTGCTGCTCCTCCAGGCTGGTTTTAAGGACCAAAAATCGTCATCAGTGTAGTTTTCCATTTCCAGGAACAACAGCTCAGTCAGCCAATCAGAAGAGGGAATCTGACTGAATGATTTTTATTCAATGGCTCAGAGAAACCGAATCTTACGATGTTGGATAGTTGGTTCAGGTGGACGGGGCTCGGATGACTTCTTCATTGTGACATCACAAAGTTCCAGACGTCTTGACGGCTGGTTTTAAGGTTCAGTTTCTGAATCCAGACTGAGAGCATTTCTCTGCGGACTGAGACCTTTGATGCTTTCGGACTTGATTTAGAATCAAAGACCACATGGAGGTCCACCTATAGAGACCTTAAACAGCTACCTATAGACCGTATGGACCTTTAATAGAAGTGATTTTAATGAAATATGGTCGTTGATGGTCTTGAACTTCTATATTCTTCTAAGGCATCTATATTAATATCATATTGGACCGTTAAATAGAAGTTTTCTGTTTGTGAAGCTAATGAAGTTTATTACTGAGCTCTTTGCTATTTCTGTAACTCTCCTTCCAGTGATGTGAATTAAATCTTTTCTGTCGTATAAGTAATTGAACAGCTCAGACAATGATTAAATACTAAACGGGGTGAAATGGCATTCATCCATTCTGCTGCTGGAAGCGGCTCTGAATGGAAACCTGCCGAGGCCGACGGGCTTTAAAGAGGAGCTCTACTCTGCCTTCTTTTCATCTAGTAATCTCTAATTAGATATTACATGTGTACACTGATTGCTTTCTCGACCTCAGTCATCAGAAATAACACACAACAGCCAAGACAAACACACACACAAAGACCTGATTGCTTCCAGTTGTGTTTTCTTAGTGATCTGAGTCCAACTTGAGTCTTTTCTCTGTTCACTTCACATATAAACTTCAGTAACTGTTGGTACTTGGACAGTAAAGTTCTGTTCAGGTCCCTGGAAAACCTCCCAACTTCACAAGTACTAATAAAAAAAAGTGTCATTTGGAGGTTTTCTTATTTCCTGCCATTATAGAAAACAGGTGAGAAAAAGATAAGATGACACATTTAACCCCTCCAGTGAAGGAAACAGCCTGAATGTTGTTTCTACACCAAAACACCAGAAATCAAAGCAGCTAAGAACCTGAACAGAGTTTAGAAGATGTTTCCTCCACAAAAGGACAAATTACTTTTGGATTATTACAGATTTTCTTTTTCTTTCCATTTATTATTTTATTAAGGTCTGCTGTTATCCTAACACCTATTAAAGACTGATAAAATACAAAAATATAATGACGTGTTATTGAAAAGAGACAACTGAAACATGAACACAAATATATAATCAGCTGACCTCGTTCACACTTTTCCTTCACCTCTCACTACGACAACATGTCAGCTGCAATTATCTGTCTCTTAAACGACGGCCTGATGAGCCAACGGATGGCTGTGGTGTTCAGCAGCAGCTCCGTAATCAGGCTTGGGGGGTGTTATCTGAGGCGCGTCTCAGCTCCACACACAAACTCACAATCCATCGCAAAACTATCACAAATACAGTGAGACACACACAAGGGTCAAAGGTCATAACCAGAGATGGGTTTGAACAGAACAGAGCTGTCAGTCAGACCAGCTCTGTCCTGTCAGTAAATATCAGTAAATATTAACAAACATGTTTTTGTTCTGAAAATGTTACAGGAAGTCATTTTGTAAGCTAAAGAATGTAAAATAGTTTTTCACGATAAATCACCCTGATTCGTGTTTGTCTTCATGTTTCAGGTTGGATTTAACTCCAGTTTGATGGGAAATACTGACTTTTAAAAAGCTGTATGATTTTTAATGATCAGGGACAAGAGTCATTATTTAAGATCCTGCTAAGATCGTTCCCCGTCATCCTCCTGGATATCTACAGGAGGAGAAGTCATCTTTGGCTTTTTAAGATCTTTAATAATAAAAATTATTATTAACTGGACTTTGTGTTTATAGTTTATTTTTTTATTCTGACATAATTTGTGTCCATTTCGTCCTCACAGCACCAAACGACAATGAAAATACTTAAAAAAATCATTAAAGATTAATTTATAGAAAGCTGGAAAAATCCCCGTCTGCTGATTTTTTCTGTCTTGCCGGAAACACGTCTGTCCTTTATTGAGGCCGACATCGCGGCTGAAATTGGCTCATCAAATTTTTATTAGTGTAAAAATTACAAGTAGTGACGGCCGACTGTGTCCAGACATAATGATGACGACCAAAACAGAGCAGAGGCTATTTCTGAGGAGGATTTCAGTGACGTGTGAAACGTTCCACAGAGAGGGAAGCTGATGTAACGTCCAAATATTGTCAGTGAATTTAACACTTAAAACGTTCAGGAGAAGATGATGAAATAAAAAACAATCATTCCGGCTGAAATAATAATCTGCTAAAATGAGAGCAACATGAGTTTTTGCATGTTGTGCAGCAGATTTCTGTTAACGTCGGCTCCTTCAGAGACACTGACGGTTAAAGATGCATCTAGTTTAGTGAACGAGCTGAATGTGGAGGAGGACGGTGGAGGCTGTGAAAGCCCTGATGACCCCTCAGCTGACGACAAATTAAACCTGTTGCACTGAAGGCGAGAACACGCAGCTTTTGGACACTTTCAGACTTCAGACAGACACCAAGAGGAAGACGGACGCATTTTGAAGCTTTTCGCTCACGTGACATCGAGCAGCTTCGACTCACACACCAATTATCTCCTTCCAGAGGAAGACTCATCATTAAATCACAGAACATGAAATCAGAAACCTAAAACATTTTTCCTTTCCTCCCAGTCATCAATATTTGAGTCTGGGTCTTTTATTTGTGTTTGTTGATATTTTGGAAGCTGCACAGTAAAGAGCATAGCAGAGTATCTGCAGATGTTTTCTTTAGACTCGTCTTTTATGGATTCAGAAACATTCAGAAGCCGTTTGGTTTCTCTTTGGATTCAGAAACCTTCAGTAGCTTTTTGGTTTCTCTGGAATCTGATCTTCTGCCCCTCAGTACTCAGTTTTATTTAAACGTACTTAAATGACACTAAGAGGGGACGCAGTTCAACATTGAGTGTCCGTCTGTGTTTGTGCGCGCTTAGCTTTATGTGAGTCTGTACCGCACAGTGAGGACCACGGCCCATCATGCATTGCTGCTTTTCCTACATTGTCCAACACTCAGTGCTTCCTGCGACCTCAGAGCTCAGACGTTTTAACTAACTGATCTGAGGCAGCGACTCTTTTTAACTTAAAATCGGTGAATGAAGAAGCTCAGCTCTAAACTCTGTGTGTGTCTGTAATGACTGCTTTGGAAGTGTCATCTCAGCCACACACACGGACACACACACACACACACACACACACACACACACTTCTCTGCACATTTCACACTAAAGAAATGTCTCCCTCTGTGTTTATGCCTGTCTCCACATCCCTCCATCATTGTTTGGTTGTCACAGCTCCATCTCCTCATCCTCCCTTCCTCTTCACACATCCACCCTCCACCAGGGAGGAGAAAAAGGCCAGAATGAGGAAAAACAAAGCAGCAGAAAGACGGTAAAACCAGAACAGGAGAGACAAAGTGACAAAGATACAGAGAAAGGATCTGGACAATAGAAACACTCAGAAATTCGGCAGACTCATGAAATTTTTCTCTCCTTCTCTTCTGTTTCCTGAGATGCAAACTCAGCTTCTGTTTTTTGTCATTTTTCCATTTTGTACCTCTCTTCCTCCTTCAGATTCACTCTGATTGTGTGATCAAAATAGAACAAAGAAGGTTCACAATGCAAGTGTCACGATTCTGCCTGTAACACAGATACACACAACACTATACAACTGTTATACAACTGCACACTAATGACAACATGCTGATCATGATACATATTAACTGATCAAATGTTTAGTCATCGTAGTTTAAAATGTGGTCAGTTTAGCAGGAAAATTCAGTCATAAATCAAAAGTCTGCTCGGTTTAGTTTATGTTTGCTCTTCTTTAGATTTAACGTTTCGAGCAGTAACATTTATAACCATCATTACAGGAAAAACAATGGTAGATATGTCATTCCCACGTTTGAGACAGAAAACAACCTACGTTCCTAAAAATCACTAATCAACTCATTGATAATCTGATTCTTATTGTTTTTTCTCTGCTGCTCCTGAAGGCAGCGTCTCTTCCTCCCTCATCATCTCCCTCTGTTGGTCGACACAGCTCAGGATTTTATTTGGATTCTGTCTCATCTGAGCCACACCTTTCCTCCTCTCGCTCTTTCACACACACTCTGACATCCAGCGGTCTATAAACTCATAATAAGGGAATGGGGGGGGGGGTGTCTTGTCCTTTCTTCGTTGCTGATCAACATCCACCAAGAATTCAACGAGTGTTTGTCCTGCAGGATTCATCCTCGTGTCACTGCATGAAACACACACACTCTCGACGGGCCCTGCACACCCTTTACCCCCCACCGGCTCTCTATCCATGCACACGTCTGTTGCTGCTGAATTTCCTTCAACATCTATCTTTTTCTGTTACAAACAAACAAACCCGAGTCACTAATGTGACGTCTGTCAGGATGGAAATGGAAAATCTGTCAGGCAGGACCTGACAAAGGCCGATTTGTCTTTCATCTATTGTCTGTTAACTCTGAATAAAGGCGGCGAGTGACAGAACTGCAAGGACACGAGGACGACGAGCGTCAGAGCAGAGACAGCAGACGGATTCAGATCTCCGCCAGGTTTAAATCACAGAATCCATCTACACATCCACACAGAGGACAAACTAATAAAACAGCGCAGCGTGAGACAGAGAGGACGAGAAGACCGGAGACATCAAAGGACGATAAGAAATGATGGATGGACAGAAGAGGGGGAGAGAAATGAAAGCCTGACAGGTGAGAACTGTTTGTTAGAAACCACTGTGTGCATTTAACGTGTGTTAATGATGCAGAAAACACTGTCATCTCTTCAGCATCGTAGTTTCACACTGATGATCCAAACACACCTCCAAGTTTTCCTGCTGCAGGCTCAGCGGACTAATGAGTCTTTATCACTGACAATAAAGAACTCAAACACCCCCGATGAGTCTTTGTTGCTCCAACGTCTGCAGCAGCAGGTTGTGTAGATGTATTTTGTGTTACTCACCACATAGAGCTGCTTCCACAGTGAAGCCCATTCCTGCAGCGTCAATGTCACCTCCGTCGCTATCGGGTCCTCCAGCGGCACCACGGTCTCATGTGGCCTGAATGAAGACACAACAGACACACACAGGCTGCCTCACAACTGCATTTAACAGGAAGTACTCAAACCGCTCGGCCTGCCGTGTTGCGTTACACACAGTCCTTCTTTGACGGCGGTGAACCAGAGTGTTTGTGTTTGTGTTTGTGTGGAGGTGACAGTGTGACGCGGCACGGAGGTAAAAACAGCCTGTTCACTGATACCGACAATAATCTGAGTAAGCAAACAGCCCGGTGATACGATCTGTGACAGCAGACATTTTATTAAAGCTGACGTCGGCCTTGTTTTCCTGGAAAGTCTCTTATATCGGTTGTTGAGGTGGAGTTGTGCGTCTGCCTCTCTCTACTGTTCATGTCTGATTAAGTTTATTTTGTTCAGCAACACTTTGAAGGATGTGAACCCAGAACGGTGATGCAGCTTCAATTCGGCTGCTAAAACTGCTCGGTGCGAACCGATTTCACGTTTCCTGGTTGAACGCCGACAGACACTGCTGCTCAGTTCAAAAGCTGCCGCCTTAAAACTAAAGCGGCTGCAGGTTTCCGAGGCCCCTGAAGATCACCCGAGGCTTCCTGTGTGAGGTGTGAGCCTGCCGGAGTGAACTGCTCCTCCAGCTGAAGAGCGCTGAGTCACGAATATCCCTCCTTTCTTCTTCTTCTCCCTCTCCTCCCATGTTGTCGTTCTTCTCTTCCCTCCCTCACTCTGTCTCTTGACTGATTAATTAATAAAAGCCTGAGTGCCAGATTAGCTGATCCCCCATCGGAGCCGTCGCTGGCGGCCGCCTGATGAATTCACTCAAATTATTTACACTTGTATCTCAAACGCTTCTCCTCTGTTCTATTTTTCATTCCTTTTAATCTCTAATCGCTCCGTCCTTTTTCCTCTCCCTCATTCTGTTTCCCTTTTGCTTCCCTGCCTTCAATGGCAGCTCCAGGGTCGTCATTTTTTCCTCGCTGTGTTTCCTTTCCTTCCTCTCCTCCTCCACTTGCTGCTTTCTCACCTCTCACCTCGTCTCTCGTCCTTTTCATGTCCAGACCTGCGTCCCTGTCTGTCCCAATGTTATAAATATCCTAATATTTATCATTTCTTGCACCCAAACAGTCTCTCGTCTCATTCTTAAACACGCTTCCCGGCTCTCTGAAGACAGATTTCTGCGGACTTCGTTTTCTGCTTCCCAAAATATCTAAAGCCGACAACTGTGTTCAAAACCGTAGAAGCATTTAAAATTCTGTCTTCCGGCTACTTTACCCAAAGTCAGATTTCATTTATTATTTAGTGGACAGGCCTTTCAGTAATTTTACTTGTATGATATTTATGTATAAATTAATCGAATTAGTTTGATGACAAAGCTAAGACAGCTGAGCGTGTGACAGTTTTGTCTCTGATAAACTATCAATCGGACGATTCAAACAGAAGTCTTTTATTTGAATATTGTCAGTTTTGCTGCAACTGCATAGCCAACATTAACAGAAGTGTTAGCAGCTCTTTATTTACCAGATATTAACACAATTGTTTTTATACGAGTCCAGCTGTTTCAGTAGAACAAAAGAAGTTATAGAAATACTCACAAAACAAGAAAGTTTGTTCCTGACTGCTCGGTAAACAACGTTAGCATTAGCTATGTAGCTCTTGTATAGTAAATATTAACTTTTAACACACACACTTGGACTATCTGTCCAAAGTTCAGTCTCATCCATATTTTGACTTTAACCTGAGGGTCAAAAACAGGACATGGTCATTTGGCTGCTCTGATTTTAATGAGAGCTGATGTCCACGTCGCTGCACTGTGTGAACATGAACACACACTTACACACACACTGAGTCTAAAATGATTTTCCCTTCAGGGGCATCAGCTCTTTAAGTGGATGATGTGAACCTGAGGTTTCCATCTGTAACAGTTTTAACTCTCAGAGTCGGTCCGCTTTCTGCATGGAGACAAAGCTTTGATAGAAAAAAAGGATATTAATAATCCGAGGAGATGGATTCACTGAACGTCCTTCAGGAAGGAGCTCACACAGCTTCAGGTGTTACTTAAACCAATACATGCTGTCCTCTGAGTCTGAATGCAGAGTGTGTTGTGTGTTTGTGATCCTGAAGTGGGGGTGTTGTGTCTGTCTGATATTTCTAAATGTCAGCTCTTCCAGTGAATTCATCCAGCAGAGAAGCAGACAGCTCTTCACGACGCCCTGACAGCTCGACGCTGCGGCACGTTGGCGTTTTATTCACAGAGCAGAGCTGTCTGGTCGACACGATGGAAAATATTTAAACATAATGTTGATGTTCACGTCCAAAACGACGACCTGAGAGCGGCTCGGGATGCTGTGACTCTGTGTGGCCTCAGAGCTGAAAACGTAAATCTAAAATATTCACATTCTCCTTGATTCGACACAGGAGAAAACCTTCCACCTTCTCAGAGAGAGAAGAGGCAGAAAACTTCCTTTAATCGATTCCTGAAGCCTCCTGACAGTTCATTTATCTGTGATGCTTTCAACAGAAACATGACAAATCTCTTCAACTTGGCCAGCCTGTTAGTTTTCTGTCTCTTGTCCTTAAATAATGTCCAGTTGAAGGACAGAGTCTCGGCGTCCAACAGTCTGGACACATGAAAACAAACTGATTCATCTGGTGAGAGGTTGAAGTCTGACGCAGCGCTAAAGCACAAATTCTAACACGAATGGCAGATTTCTGATATTTTCTGTCACAACAGAAGAAAAGAAATTTTAAAAAAAATCCTGTCTGAGTTTTAAAAACCATTCTGTTTTGCTAGGTGACCTTCAGATACATTAATCTGTAACTCAAACTGGACTCCTGAATATTTCATTGTTAAACCTGCACGGTGGTTTTAAGGCGGACTTGTTGTCTGCTTGTTTTAAAGTGGATCATTAAAGCAGAGACACCCCCTCATGGAGCTGCTTCTCTCAGGCCCACTTGTTATTTGTCATCATGCATCAGTAAACGCTCCTCTCTCTCTCTGCCCTGGAGGTCTACTTAAAACAGCAGATTCACTAATTCCATTTAATTTACTCTCTGCCTTTAATTAAAAAAATCTCATGCAAATCAAGACACACTATATAACTCTGGTTATTCAGGAGTTAAAAAAAAAAGCCTTTCCAGTCATTATGTAAATGTATTAAAATATGTATTCTTGAACTTGGAAGAGAATCAGCAACAAGGAGGGTTCATACCTTATTTAGAGAGAATGAGTCTCAACACTAAATGAGATTTCATTTAATTACTCCTTAAATGGGTTTAAATGCAAGAAGAGGAAGAAGACAAAGAAGAAGAAGAAAACAAAAGAAGAGGAAGAAGAAGAAGGAGATGAAGAAGAAGAAGAAGAAGAAGAGGAGGAGGAGGAGGAGGAGGAGGAGGAGGAAGGAGGAAGGAGGCTCTGAGCGCTGTGTGAGTGTCATCCCAAACAGACCTGAGTGACTTCAGCTCCGTCTGTCTCTGACGATCAGATCAGCGCTGTGATGCGTTGAAGGTCTGAAGTGTGAACATTAACACCTCGTGTGTGTCGAGGCCTGAGAGATCAGACTGATTCTTTAAGTTTGAAGCATGAGGCGACAGAAAAGGAGGGAATGGAGCGGTAAAAGGATCAAGCTGACACGTTTCCTCATTTTCAGCTCCCGTCTTCTTTAAGTAAAGCTGGCAGTTTTAGTTTGAAACCTTTTCATGACTGAGACGTCTGAGGGTCCAATCAGCCTGGACAACCAGCGGAGGAAACAACATGTTGTGTTTGACAGCAGCTAGAGTTAAATTCTGCATTTTAATGCACACGAATAATCTGGTACGTTTGCATTTCCAGCTGTTGAAAGACGCAGATTGATCTGGACGAGGACACACAGTAGATGGTGACGTGAAGTGTTGTGTTAGAGTCGGTGAACTCACCCCCGGTTGGTGACGATGGCTTTCTTCAGGTGAACGTAGGTGGCCGGGAAAACTCCCTGTAGAGACGGAGAGAAGAGAATCAGATCAGTCTTTTTACTGTTTGTTCCCACAGAGAGTGGATGAACAGCAGCAGGCTGTTCTCTGCTTCACCTTCTTCGGTCAACTCATTTAAGGAATAAAGGACTTTTTTTTTTTTTCAGACAGAAAAAGATGTCCCAGTTTGTACTTCATTAACACAAAATGGTCAGTTTAGTTTTACATTTGTAATTAAGGTTTTATAGCTCTGAAAGTCTCAGAGGAGTAAAATCTTTTAGACTCTCTCTCTCTACTCTCAAATAAACACCCATGATGCATCTTTTATTTCTCCTTATAAAAGCACAGCATGAATCTGCACGAGTGGCAGAAAACTGGAGTAAAACCAACGCTGATGTGGCTACAAACATCCACATAAATGTCACGACAGTCCGGTCAGCCTGCAGTAAATGACCTGCTGACCTTCTCACCTTCTGCTCAGGAGGCTAGAAAACGAGCAGAGCTTGTTGTGAATCAGTGATTTAATGTAAAAGAGCAGGTTCGCCCACACAACTGCTCAAAGCCAACAAGCCAAAGAACATCGGCGTGCGCTCCGTCTCAGAGCAGCTGATCAATAATTTAGAGTTAAAATGGTTAAATGGGAGCTTCATCTGCTTTAATATCGCTGGCAGACTGAACTCTACAGTGACGACACGCACGGTTCACACTCCGACTTTTTAAATCTCCTCTTACAGGTTTAACCTGAGAGAACTTTAAAACCTGCTCCTCTCTTTGTCATTTCTGGGTAATTGGTTTTATAACCAGCAGGTGAAAGAAGACGCTGTCAGGAGTTCATGTGCTACCAATTAGCTCCACAAACTTGGTGTTTTCACGTGGACTTTATCAGCACAGTGTCCTCTCAGGCTGAACTTTTGTTACCTTTTCTGCCCCAAACTCAGAAGGTGTGACTTTTTTTTTTTTTTTTAAGGTATTTAACAGCAGAGTAAAAACGAGCGTGATATTCTGCAGCGTTTGGATTTAAACTATTTGCTCTGAGCTCTTTTTCTTTGTCTTTACAATCTATAAATATGAAACACAGTTCTCTCTCAAATGTAGAAATGATTAAGCAAAATCTCTGTACCTCCGGTGATGATGTTATGGAGAGTGTGGGAGAATAAAATTCATGTTGTCGGTGCTGCAGGTCTCCTGAGGAAACCTTCGGACTCATTCCTTTTCATGTTTTACAAAATGATTCAGAGAGGAGGGGATCTATTTTAGAGGGGGATGTGTGTGTTTATGTGTTTGTGTTTGGCTTTTTATTCATGTATGAAAACATCCTTTTGTGCACTAATGTACATGAGTTATGTTGCGTGTGTTTTTTATTTATGTGTTTCATCAGCCTGCAACAAACGCACAAACTGGACATACATTGTTAGATTCAATGTCAGTATTTCTGCCTGTGTGTGTGTGTGTGTGTCCTATCTACGCGGCCTCCGGCGGTTCAGAGAGGAATCCAAATATTAGGCGGCGTTTCAGCTGCTGCTCCTGTCCGCAGAGATGTGCTCAGCTCTGCCTGTCAGGAAGCCTGTGAGGGTCAAACTACATGATGGATCAGAGAGGAGCTTCCTTTTCTGCTGCTCTGAACGAGGCAGAGGGAGCGAACTAACTGTGGTCAGCCGAGCGTTCAGTTCTGCCTCCAAGGAGCTCAGAAACGACACAACTCTGCTGCTGTGTCTTCAGCCGCTGTGATCGTTCACTTCAGAGAACAGAGATTGGGCTTCTGTCATTTTACTCAGCAGTTTCGAGATCTTTGAACTCGAATGTCTTTAAACCTCCACTTTACGGCGTTGCAGCAGATTTATTTGGCAGCTGCTCCCTGGCTACTTTCCAAAGTAAGATTATACAAATAAAATATTTATGTAATTTCTGCATCACTGTAGATTTAACCCCGCGGCGGTTTGGAAAATATTGTACTTCCACATGAATGCCATAAAAACTGCATAATGAAGGGCTGCAGCATATGTAAAAAAAAACAAAACAAAACATATAGCTATTATTTTGGTAGATTTGTTTTTTCTAAATGATGGAGTTTCACCAAACGAGCATTTCGCCTTTCCTCTGCAGAATATGAGCAGCACAACTCTGACGGCGTTAACGATCTACAACAACGTTGTATTACATTTTCACTTCATCAAAAATTGCAGATGTTGAATGTCGCCTGATTCAATTTTAATTATATTACACTGAATTGTGCAGCTCTGATAATAAATAAGGAAAATAATGATTTTGCTTTTGTAGAATGTTTCATTAGTTGGTTTAGAGTTTATTAACAAAGAGAAAAAAAAGGTCCGACAAAGTAACTCAGTTCAGCTCCGTCCATTTCTATGAATGAGACTCCACTTGAGTGAGAGTGACGTCACTGCTGAGGAGGCATAAACCTGATGACCGTCACCAGACCTGAGTTTGTCATTTGTCCATCGGCCATCTTGGTTTATAAAACCAACGAAAACCGTATTTGGACGAGAAAGTAGATCTGAGGTGGACTGATGGGGATCTGAGCTGACCATCAGAAAAGCGTTTACTGAGCTGAGAAATCAGGGAGGAGGAGGGACATTTTCCTATAGACTTCAATATAAAGGAGGAGGAGGGACATTTTCCCATAGACTTCAATATAAAGGAGGAGGAGGGACATTTTCCCATAGACTTCAATATAAAGGAGGAGGAGGGACATTTTCCCATAGACTTCAATATAAAGGAGGAGGAGGGACATTTTCCCATAGACTTCAATATAAAGGAGGAGGAGGGACATTTTCCCATAGACTTCAATATAAAGGAGGAGGAGGGACATTTTCCCATAGACTTCAATATAAGGGAGGAGGAGGGACATTTTCCCATACACTTCAATATAAAGGAGGAGGAGGGACATTTTCCCATAGACTTCAATATAAAGGAGGAGGAGGGACATTTTCCCATAGACTTCAACTCAATCCAAAGTTGAGTTGCCCCCTGATGGTCATTAGATAGAACGAAGGTTTATTGACAGTCGATGACAAGATTTGACGAGACATTAAGAAAATATATCAAAGAGCAGAGTTCAGCTGTAGACCAGGTGGCACGCATGTGTGCACACACACACACAGACAGACACAGACAGACACACACACACACACACTGACACACACACAGACACACACACAGAGTACATCCTGTCCCTGACTTGTTATCCGGGGATGTTTGTTAACAGGTCAGTGCATTCAGGACACCTCGGGCACTTCTGTGATGCTACATATTTCAAAGTGCATGTGTGTGTGTGTGTGTGTGTGTGTGTGTGTGTGTGTGTTTGTGTGTGTGCGACAAACAGAGGGCCATCTTTGTGTTGTGTTCCTCCTAATTAGGCTGCCGTTGTTGAAGCTCTCGTTCACTTACACAGAAAAACTGATAAAAATTAACTGACGACTCAACGAAAACAAAAAGAGGGGCAGACAGCAGAAGATGGTTATAATAGAGACACATAATTACCCCCCCACACACACACACACACACACACACAAA
Source organism: Remorina albescens (assembly GCA_034769265.1). Classification (NCBI taxonomy): domain Eukaryota; kingdom Metazoa; phylum Chordata; class Actinopteri; order Carangiformes; family Echeneidae; genus Remorina; species Remorina albescens. The sequence goes on from CM068494.1 coordinate 27,951,978, forward strand.
CATTGCCCCGAACTACCAGCAGATGTTTACTGTTTACAGCCGATTGTTTGCTTCCCACAACTGTCCAGGAGACAAATCCAAGTAAACACAAATAACGGTTTATTATCCACCTAAACACCCGAACCAGTCACCGCTGTGTGACTCTATTGTCTGCACTGTGTGTGTGTCTGTGTGTGTTTTATATTATTCTGTATCCAGAATGAAAAGCTTCAGGATTTCCAGGTCTGATGTTTCTGTGTAATTTCATGGATTGTTACGACTGAACCTCCAACTCAGTCCCACGTTTAACTTTTCCTCAGTTTTCGAAATAAAACTTTAACTTCTTCCGACACGGGGATCGTTACGGGGTGATTATTTGGCCGTGAAGGTTTGAAACTGTTGACGTATTCTCAGCCAATCAGAGGAGGACCTGTCTGCGTTGAGGTTGGATATTCTCAAACTTCCTGCTGATGTCCGTTCGGTCCATAACGTTGGCCTCTCCAGTTTGATGTTTCACTGCAGCTGTAAATTATTCAACATGTCTCAGTCCATCTGACTCCTCTGACCTTCTCCTCCTTCATGCTCCTCTGACTTCAAAATCTGACACCTGAGGGCAGAAGAAGCCTCTTAAACTAAACATGAAGCTCCCTAACGGACACGACACATCAGTGAAAAGATGACCAGCGTCTTCTCTAATAAAGGGAATTTAAAAAAGATAAAACAATAATCAGTTTGAGGTTAACAGAGTGGAGCTGTATTCACGGATTCACTGCTGACTTCTTAACGTTTTCCAAATATCAGGCTTCATAAGCTGCCTCTTTTTCCTTTTCTCTTTGCTAGATCATTAAATATTTGATGGTCTTTGTAACCTTCCTGGTGACCGGTGTTTTAAAAGCTCCAACTTATAAATGATTTAACTAAACACACACGACCTGAACAGAAAAAATGCTGATTCAGCTTTTTTTTCTATTTGTTACTCCCCAAATTGTGAAAATAAGTTGACACAAGTGATTATTTGTTCTAACTTCAGAAACTGTTGGATGTTAATTTGAATAATGCTGATAACGCTGACGGGCTGCGTCATGTACGTTCGCTCGGTCGATGAAAAGAGGCTGAAAACTGACACCTACTGAACAGATTCTCTGCACACATGCAGTCCAGTCGGATTAATCTGAAGAGTGCGGTTCATTTCAGCGCTCAAACGAACAGCATCAAATCTCCACCAGATTATGTCTGGAAAAAAAGAGTCCCAGAGACAGATCTGACATAAATACTCCGTCAAACTGCTTTTAACATCCCGTCTGTCTGCTCATTGCTTTGCCTTTACAATCTCACTATTCTAAATATTCTGTCATTTATATGTTATTCTTTTGCACCTAACTTTTGTATTTGAGCACTTTTTTTTTTATCTGTACCTTTGCACTTTTTGTCTATTTTCTTATTTTGTCTTTGAGTCCTCTTAAAAGCGCTCAACAAATAAAATGTATTGTTATTAAACTGACAAAGTGGCTCAGGTGAACACTGATCAAATCAAATAATGACGACACACGTGAACACACAAACTCCCCACAACAGGCCGCACTGAACGAGTTTGTGTAGTAAATTAAACCACCATTTTAGTCCAGCACCAGGACTTTGGCTGCCGATGGAACAAAGAGTGGAGAAGCAGCACGAAGTGAGAGACAGTTATGGTGACTGATCGGCCACGGCAGAGAATTAAAGCATCTCTGAACTCACATCCATCAAACGGCAGAAAAGTTCGCGGCAAAGTGAAAAACGTAATCCGGCTGCTTCGACTTTAATGTGTCAGATGGACGTCAGGAGCGTTCAGTGCTGAAGATAAACTGTTATTATTTTCTGTCTCCCTCAGGTGTTTTACTCAGGTCATAAAGGTCAAAGGTCATCATCTCCTTCCTCCTCTTCCTCACTCTTACGCCTCTTATGCGTATGTGTATGTTGCTATAGCAACCAATCCACCTATTAATTGCGTGTCTTTTAAACTCCTGCGGGTCGGGCACTTTGTGTAATGACACCTTCAGGAAATCCCTGAAAGCGAACCGATCAGGGAGACATGAGAGAAGGTGGTCTGGTCTGATGGATCAGCTGGTGGAGACAGAGCGATGTCCTGCTGGAAAACCTCAGGTCCTTCATGACCAATGAGGAACAACAACCAGTTCAAGATCTTAATCCAGTCCAGCATCTGTGGATGAACTGGACCAAAAAGTCCAGATCCATGGAGGCCAGACCTCACAACTTCCAGGACTTAAAGGATCTGCTGCTAACGTCTTGGTCCAGATCCCACAGGTGAGCTTCAGAGGCGTAGAGGAGTCCAGACCTCCGGGATCAGGACTTCAGAGGTCTATAGGAGTCCAGACCTCCGGGATCAGGACTTCAGAGCTGTAGAGGAGTCCAGACCTCCGGGATCAGGACTTCAGAGGCGTAGAGGAATCCTGACCGCTGGGATCAGGACTTCAGAGCTGTAGAGGAGTCCAGACCTCCAGGTTTAGGACTTCAGAGGCATGGAGGAGTCCAGACCTCCGGGATCAGGACTTCAGAGGCGTGGAGGAGTCCAGACCTCCGGGATCAGGACTCTGGGTGGATCTCCTGTGAGCCGGTTTGAGGAGGAAAGGTTCTCTGCTCTTGTTTCACCTCCATCGTCAGTAATTAGTCTCTTTTGTCTCGCTCTCATTTCACCTGCTGATAAGTTTGTGATAATCTGTCCCTGATTGTTCAGCTGGCGTTCTTCTTCTTCTACTGTCCTCGGTGAGTTCATCTTCTAACCCCGACGCTCCGTCTCTTCTCCTCCATTGTGCTCTGCTCTGCTCATTGTCGTCGCTGGAAGGAGGAATAAAGGGATTGTGTAATTCCTTCATGGAGCTCCGTGCAGGATCATAATGCGCTCCGTTCTGCATGTTCACAGAGCGGCTTTGATTCAGCCCGGACGACAAAATAACAGTGATTACATCACAACCGCACAAGTTCATCTTTTGTCTGATTTCCCCACAATGAGGCTCTTTCTGAAAAGCCTTCGTTCGCTCCAGCGCTGTGATGAAGGTGTTTTAGGCTTCACACCTTTTTCTCTCACTCCTTCTCTTTATCTGAGCTTCCAGTCGTTTGTCTTCTATTCAGACGTGAAGCAGAACAAACAGAAACAGCCGACTTCCTGTTCCAGCTCCATATCAATATGTTGTTACACACGTTCACATATTTTTGTGTATCATCTCATTACCTTGTGTATCTTTTTCAGACTCATGGTGAGATATGTGAATTTTTATCACTTGAAGGTTCGACCTCCAGGACAAACTGATCAGACGGCTTTTTGGTCCTTAACACTGCAAATATATATTTTCATAGAGATCAACGCTTCAACTTAAAACACGAGGTCAAGTGAAAACTGTAGGTGCTTTGAATTTATTACAGTTTATAATCAAATAATAACATAACATGGAGTTTGAGTCTCTGCCAACAGAAACCAGAGAGGTGGAAACATTTCGCATTGATCCTCTTCTGAAAACTAAAGATACACAAACACACACTTACAGAGACACACAGAGGAGTGTTTGTTTACTGTCAGGTGTGTTCTCCATGCATTGTTCCCTGCAGTGTGTGTGTGTGTGAGCAGTTGACATTCAGGTGTAATCAGCTTGGCAGATGACAACAGTCATCTGACACACAACGTCCTTCACACACACACACACACACAGTTGCCTAGTTTGACTGAATATTACAATCAATAGATTTTTTTTATCAGCTTGTGTTTCCTCCTACATGTGAAGTTACAAACAAACACAAAAATGAACACACACTGTGTAACAGCAGGCGTCTCTGTCTGTGCCGCTGCTTTTATTCTAAAGAGAAATGTTCCTCTATTTAAAGGTCAGGATGGACAGATGGAAAAAACGTCCAGAGCAGACGGATAATGTCAGCTTTTAAAGCAGCGCCTTTCAGACAGAGCAGATCCAGAACACTTCAGCGAGTCCTTCACTGAGTCAGAGTCCAGTATGAGTCCAACTAAAAGCCTGAACGTCTGCTGATGGTGTTCAGGTGAACACAGTTTACACAGACAACTCAGAAAGACGCAGCGACGGATACTAACGTGATTCATGGATGCTAATTTCTTGCAATTTTCAAGTTTTGCAAATTTGTCACATTAATTGCTCATCATCTCTTCACTTCTTCAGACCGCGTGGATCATGTGGACTCTGAAGACCATTTCTAAAACTGATGCACGTTATAGTCAGTCGGTCGGAGTATTATTTCAGCAGCATGTCTGTCCTAAAGTGAGGCAAACAGCAAATCTGTCATTAGCCAGTTAAATAAAATACTCTTGTAAAGATGTTAAATTCTTATTACAACAAAATATAACTAAATGGAGGGAAATAAAGTGCTGTTGTCATGAAATTAATCTTTTATTTTGAAACCTCGAGCTCGTCCTCAGCTAAACTGTTTCTGTAGTGCTCTGAAATATGAAAAATTATTCACTGCTGCCATTCCAACTCTGGCTTACCAGCTAGCTCCTCAACTTATCGCTAACAGTCAGCTATCTTAGCATTACAGCTCCATGACTTTTTCTCTCCCAGGCCTAAAATTATTTTAAACCCTTTGAGTTGAAAATGTATTTTCTACAAATTACAACAAGCCGGAGGTGAAATAAAGAATAATAAAAAAAAATAGTAGGAGCTGAGACATCCAAGTGCGATGGTGTCTCTTGATTTCTCTCAGTTGTCTTCATCTGTCGCGCCTGAACAAATTAATATAATCCAATATAATCCAGCAGAGCAGCTGTGATACATGTGGCGGATGTTAGTTCCTCTCTGCAGGTGTGAAGCTGTAATCGGTGATGCTGCTGATTGGAGGACTCGGCTGACGCTCCTGAAATTTGACTGCTGATGAACCCGAGTGTGAAGTTCTCTGTGCTGTTGCTTCAGCAGCGAGTCAGAGCGGGAAGATGTTTCCTCGGGGAGGCGTAATGATTTGTTTCGAGCGGCGGAGCCGAATGTGAAGAAACCAGGTGATTAGAGTGGAACTAAAAGGAGTGGGCTGATGCCTCACTGCTTGCAGAGAGAGGCAGGAAGACACACACACACACACACACACACACTAAGACTCACAAAAACACAACAACAAAGCAGTGAAATGAATTCTCATTGAATCTTGAACATGCTGCCGGGTGCGTGACGCCAGCCGAATCTGTCATCTTCTCGTCAGACGTTACAGAGATTTGAACACAAACCCAGTCACCTTTTCATCTTTCCTGTTGGTCGACCCAACGTGACGTCTCCCGTCAGTCGGTGAGCTCCTGCCCTGAAGCCTCAAGTTTGCAATTAGTCCGTCAGCCATATTGGTTTTTTGAAACCGTCTTTGGAGGAGAAGGTGGATCTGACCTGCTCTGGACTCTGTCCTGATTGGGTGGCTCAGTCTGTCAATCACACAGTAGCCCCGCCCCCTAACCCCTCCCCTCCTTGGAGCATCATTTAAATAATGAACATCATGTTGTATCGAAGACTGTAAACTAGAGACTGAGACCATAAACTCATCGGGAAAACATTTACTGAGGAGGAGGAGGGACATTTTCCCATAGACTTCAATACAGTCTGACTTCTATTTACAGCCAGCGGAGTCGCCGTCCATTTTAATAAACAGACTGTGACTCAAACTCCAGAATAAAAACACATCCATCCATCTTTGTTTTTGGAACCTCCTCTTGTTCTTTTTGTTCAATAAACATTTTGTGTTCTCGACATGCAGTTCAGTTTTTTTCTTAAATGGGCAGCAATTCTGCTTCTTTTACAGACAATAAGGCCTGATTACTCTATAAAAATCAGTGAATTACAGTGTTTATATAAAGCTGATTAGTTTAACCAAACACACTGATTGAAAAGAGAAATGAAATACGTTTGTGTGTGAGGCCTCTCTTCAGACTGCACCAAACGCACAGCCACACAGACGCTGCAGTAAAAACTATTTTTCCTTTCAGTATTGAAGACACGTCCTGAGATTCACATTTCCTTCACAGTAGAGCATGTTTGCAGGTGTCACACATCAAACCGCCTGCTGGCTCACGGCTCATCTTGGAGGACTCTGCAGCCTCTGATCGGGCCCAGAGGTTAACAGATCACGTGAACGGAGGATCTATTTTCTGAATCTTGCTGCTCTCCTTCACTGTCTGTTGCAGCTGAAGGGAAAGTGAGTAGCCTCTTTGTTAATCACTGCGGTCCTCTCAAGTTCCCTGATGTTTGAGCTGCGGAGGAAACCTGAACTTCAACTTTCTCCTTCCTATTATCCCTGCTGTGCTGCATCCCATTGCCCTCGCTGTAACCTGCAGTAATGAATGGCAGCGTGCCGCCCACAGCCAAGCTGTTGTTTTGGTCCACTATGAGCGGAGGCTTTCTCCGGATGTGCAGTCTTGGAAGCTCTCGACAAGATGTAATTTTTTGCTGGCAAGCTGAATTTTCTTCACAGCGTCAACCTTCATCCCGTCTGAGGAAACCAGGACTTTTAAAATATTTATTCTGCGGACAAACTATGAGGATTGTTTTCATCTGCAGTCTGCGTAAAACACCTCTCCAAATTATTGTGCAATTGTCTTCCTACAAATGTTTTCCTGGGATATTTTTAACTTCAACTGAAATCATGAATAAACTTGTCTGTTAAAACTGAAAATATAAAATAACCAGATCTGTGTGCTGTATACTGTTGAATTGTGTTATATCAATACAGACATTTCCATCAATCCTCAAACCAGAAAGAATCTGCTACTTTAATTGCATTTTCATTTTAATTACTTAATATGCACGTTATCAGCCTGTCTGCCTTTTCAACACACATTTTTTTTACATCCTGATCATTGTTAACTCTACATTTGACCCAAATGATAGAAATTAGCTCCAAACAGAATCTGATTATTTTTTTTAATGTGGAGCAAATTTGTTCGTCAGGCCTAATTATCGTGGCGCTGAAGAGAAATCCAGTATAAACCAGCTGAAGACTAAACCCTCTGTGACGTCTCCAATTAATGTGAGCTGTCTTTATTATCTTTTATTATCATGTCGGAAATAGGAAAATGACATATCATGCATTCAAAGCGTAACCCAGCGGCCCCAGCCTGCAGAGGAGTCCGTCGTGTCCCTGCAGGACAGTGAGAAATAATCCTATTTCTGCATCGATCTGATGCTGTGGAGTCCAAAGTGCTCATATATCAGGCAGCAGCAGCAGCAGCAGCAGCAGGAGGCCAACTGGATACAGCCCTGTTTTATTTTATGGCAGCAATACATCTCGTGTTATTTAAAAAAATATATAGTTTCAACAGAGACACTGGTGTATAGAATACATGAAGTCGCCCACATGAGCACCGCCGTTTTGTTTTGACCAGCAAATTTAACCAAGCCTCAGTTTTTTTATACAGACAAACTCTTTCCTGGATGCTGGTCTCTGGTCCAAGTCAGATCTGAGTGTCGCTGCAGGATGAGTCGTTAATAAGAACAGGACAGAAAAGCCGCAACACCACAAATCACCTCCGACCACGGCAGCAAGAAATGACAGACCGAGTTCCTGCACCGCTGCAGACAAGTTATTTATGAAACGTTAGAGGTTGGGCCAGTCTAATGGCATCAAACCAACAAAGTTTGCAGGATTTGGTTTCTCTGAGTGTTTTAAAACGATCAGCCAATCAGAAGAGATGGTCAGACTCTCTCTTCTGATTGGCTCATCACCTGTCTGCTGGAGCTCAGAGAGAAGTCTGAACTCTCCTCAGATGGTTCTTGGCTCTCGTTTGTTTCTTCTTATGTAAAAACAACATTTACAGATAACACTCAGCAGAAATGTGAAATATGTGACCTTTAACTGCTGGAACATTTCAGACAATCTCAGAGACTAACCAGAGACGCTTCTGTCTTATTTTTAGCGTCACCTCTTATCAGACGAAATCCAAAACCCCAGCAGATGATCTCTGCTGTGTTAAAGAGCCTCCTATCTCGAACACAGAACACCCAGCTGGAGCGCACAACAACAGCTCGACGAAACGCCGCTGTCTGGATATAGTAAAGCTAGACAGCAAAGCCTCTTATGGCCCCACAGAGCAGAATAAAACAGAAGGCTGGAGGACGAGGACAACGGGACAGAGCGGCACAAAACACAAAAGAGCAGAAACCCAGAAGCCTGTTAGCTCCTGATGCCGAACAGAAGAGATGATATAAAGCTGTTAGCATGAGTCAGAACCAGCACGATACAGCAGCAATCATCAGGCAGCAGACGGGTTCATAAATTTACCTTCAGCTTCTATAAAACAAATCTTCCTGCTATCAGATTTATGAACGCAGCTCCGAGTACGTGAAGTTAATGTAGCAGTCACACCGGGCACATTCTGTAGGTCCTATGTATATATGATAATCAACTACAACTGATGGACATTAAAATTTAGAAACCTGGAGAGCCTTGGAGGTTCATTTCCCACTCAGATTATCTGCCCAACATCCTGCACACAGTGTGAATTATGCAACAACAAAAGGCTTTCAGCTTTCCTCTGAGGCCAAATGGAAAGCAGCACACTGCAGGTCCATATTTCACACAACTGAATCCTTACAGAGTCTTCCTGGTTTAACTAATTCTGTCAAAAAAAAAATGTGGAGGAGAAGAGTTCCCCCTGAAATCTCATGCAACAGAAATATAAAATGGCATAAACAGACAAACTGACTTTGTACCTCAAACTGTCAGAATACGCTGTATTTTTCCTCTTTTGGTTAGATATTATGGTACTTCAGAAAGGTCATGCAACACAGACTATTTTCTATCAGAAATGTTTTGCAGACCAGATCAGGTCACTCCAGAGACAAATGTATTTTCATTTGCTTGGACTTTTTCCTTCTTGCAGGTTCTGCTGTTTTTAAACTGTCAGACAGGACAAACTTTTAGTTAAATTGAAGTTATTTTACATTTTAATCTGAAGAATCGAATTGAAGCGGGAAAATCTTTACTTAATGATTTACCTTGACGTGTCTTTTCTGTGTGAAGTGCAAAAGAGAAACAGATGGAGAGAAGAGTGAAGCAGAAACTGGGAAAAGTCTCCTTCCCATCAGACGCAGTCAGAGATACCGACTGTATAAATAAACCATCTCAGCACAACAGAGACGAGACAAAAGAGAGCGGAGGGAACGTGGGGAGAAAGAGAAAGAGGATAGTCTGAGTCTGGAAACATTCGGTCTCTCTTACCTTGACATTTGGCTTCCTGGTTGAAAATCCTCTGAACCATCCTGAAAAACACAAAACACAGACATCAGTGACGGAACAGCAAACATCCAGGGAGCCAAGATTTATTTTTAATGAGCGGAGCCTCACAAAGATCAATGTGATGAAACTGTACCAGAAGAGTTAAAACTTTAAAAGCACAGAATAAAAGGAACTGCTGACATTCATCACTTCATTCAGTCCACAACGGGTCCGACGAGTCCCGATGGACTACAGGTGGACCGGACCTTGGTCGTCGTGGTTACAACAATAAGCAGCATCACCATGGCGACTGTAATAAGACACAGGGGTTGTTGGGTTTAGGAGAAGATGCTGATTTGGGTGAATCTAAGTTTTGTAAATGAGGCTCATTAGAATTTGCCGAACCAGCTTCCTGTTTGCGGCCGCGGGCGAACGGACAGCCGTCACTGGATCACTGAGAGGCCGAAGGAAACTTAAAAAAGTGATGACTCTCAGACTCAGAGTCTTTGTTATGCTTTCAAAGCAGATTTATTCATGATTAAGGTAGAAGAGGACAATGTGAGTCACAGGGAACGTTCAAAAGGTGTGTAGGTTTGCTGCTGGGACACCTGAGTGCACCTGCCCCTCCTCCAGTTTCCCTCCTGGGGGGGGGGCCCAGATTAAAGCCCCCTGTGTCTGCATGTGCGTGACGGTTCGAACCCTTCAGAGAGCATGGCGGCTTTTTCCACATGAGGGGACGTTCATCAGCTGCCTCAGCGGAGGAGAGAGCTGTCAGCAAAGTGGACTCAAGTCGGAGCGAAATCCTTGACAGCTGAAAACGACGTGTGTCTGGGGACCAAATATGGACATGGGACGAGCTCCGAGACTGCGTGGACGTCGCCTGTCTCCGTCTGACTGGAAATAAAAGTGATTGTGTCTAATGCTGAACTCGGCTGACCGATTTCTGTCAGACAGAGCGAAGGAGGAGAGACGATTGGATCAAAACGTCTAACCCAGTGTTCACTGCTGGAAGACAACTTATTACACCGATAAACATTATCTCAACCACCATGATGTCTCTGAACGACTGTCGCCAACATTTTCTGACATTTATAAAAAGGAACAATCTGAAAGGGACTCCGACATTCTGACAAAATCTTTTTCTGATTCTACATGAAGGAAAATATCTGAACCCGACGTCCACCCTCACAGGCCTGAAGCCTGAAGCAGACAGTTAATTCCTGAATATTTTGTATATTGTCCATTTTTTGCGCTGATTTGAAACTACATTTGTTTTTCTTGAGATAAAAACTGAACTGTGCTGTAAAACTGAATCTGATTCAAAATCCTTCATATTTATTTCCATCTTCCTGTAAGATCATGAGCTCCATTTCCTCAGTTCTTCTCTGTAATCAGATATAAATATGGAGATGGATGATTTAATTGGCTGGTTAATTAATAACCAATCAAGATCCATTTATCAGCCTCGTTACGGCAGCTGTTTACTCCCCAGCCTCTCATTTATATGATAATCAGACTGAGGCTGGACCCGGGCCTAGTTCTCAGGATGTGTGTGTCTGTGTGTATTTATTGGAAAAACTCAAAAGTTGTGATCCATTTTGTGTGTATGTGTGTGATGATAATGTTTGTGAAAGCAGAGATGATGAGACGAGCAGGTGTTTGTGTGCTCAGTCATCATTAGAATAATCCTTTCTGTACCGCTTTCAAAACAATTCACCAACCTGATCACTGTAAATAATAATAATAATAATAATAATAATAATAACAATAATAAATAAGGAAGAACTGCAGGTTCAGACTGAACCGGTTGGAAATACAGCGTTATAGAATAAAAGCAGGTTTCATCACGCTATCAAATCATCTCAATATGAGTCTTAAACAATGCTTCACCTCCTGCTAGTTTATGAGAGAAGAAATCGTTTGTTGATGCAGTAATAGTTCCCAAGAGGCCGTACAGTTATGACAGTGATTCAGTAGAGGTGTGAGCTGCAGCTGAGCAGCTCACACTTCATTGGTTAGAAGACGGCTCTCAAGCAAATGAGTGAGGTCATGGCGGGTTTCCACTCAGTTCCAGACCAGGGCCACATCCTGATGGTCTGTGGAGGTTTGGCCCTCTGCACTCTACAGAGGTTCTCGGTTTCAACAGCTGAACAACAGAAGTCTGATCGTTGGCTCTTTATCATTGTTGTTTTTCACTAACGGAGTGAAATGAATCCTGGGAGAAGCTGGACCAGGAAGGATCCTGCTGGAGTTTTTCTTGGTCCAGGTCCAGGTCCAGGTCCAGGTCCAGGTGGAACAGTCAGAAATCCTCTGCAGGCCTGAACAACACATTTAAGTTTGGCATTAATGCTCTAAGATGGTCAGACCTTTATAAAGGCCATCCTTTGAAGGATGGACCTGGTGTGGACTCAAGGACGGAGTTTAGTTAAGTTCAGCTTAGTTTAGTTTATCTTAGCTTAGTTTAGTTTAGTTTAGCTTAGTTTAGCTTAGCTTAGTTTAGTTTATGATCCTATAAAGGAATTTGTATGACTCACTGAATGACTCATCTCACCCACATTATGATTTAATGACAGGTTTCCTCCTCTCAGCCTGATTGGAGGCTGGATTAGCTGGTTCCGCCCTCTGGGCACAGATGGAGTTAGCTCATTGGTCAGCATTGGTCTGTCTTTCCTCCTCATTGGCCTTTATAGTGAGCTGGCAGTTTTACCAACATAGAACAACATTAACAGACTTTTCAGGCACCTTTAGCAGCTTGTGTTCAAAAAAGGAAGAAGCTGAAGTTATAAAATCAGGTTATTAGCAGCTTGGACATGAGCGCTGGTTAACGTGTCGTGCTCCTGGATCATCCTTCAGTTACTATTGCGTATTTGTTTTGTTGTCTGACAACAGGAAGAGGAAAACGTGGAAGCTTCTTGATGGGGAATTCAGCTGCGAGCTCAAAAAAGCAGATAAAGGGCTAAACTCTGTTCTCAATCCTCCACCAATCTCTCCAACAATCTGTTTCCCGAACGTCCACAATCACAGAAGATTCGTCACGCTCCCAAAAATGAAGAGAAAATGTTGTTATCTGTGATTACAGCGACTCAAGTCGAGCTGACGGCACTCAGAGTCCAAATCTCACCCTTTAAAAAGCTGCTGCAGCCGTTTGCTTTTACGGAATGAGCATGATGCTGCCGTCTCCACATCACTGAGGCTGCGCTCATAAAGCTTCCGTCTGTAAAGAGTAATCTGACTTTAGATCACACAGAGAAGTCCGAGCCGGCGAGGAGGCAGGAAAGCTTTTAAGGAGGAGCGCCCTTCCACCCTGAACACTGAGGCATTCTGGGTAAAAGCTCTGCAGTGTTCCTGCAGCAGCTGGACCGACAACAATGACACACACACACACACGCACACACACTAACTGACACGGTTCATACAGAACTATGAGCTCAGTAAAATCCATTAATGACAATTCTTAGTGAGCACGACTCAGTTTTTTTAAAAACCTGTTTGCATCCATACGAATATGTAAGAACGGCATTTACATCCTCGTTGTTGGAGATTTTTGAAAACGGACTTCCATGTCCACATAATTCCAGGAGCCACAGAGGTCTTAGACCAGGGGTGTCAAACTCAAATTAACAGCGAGCCAAAATTAAAAACTGGACAACGTCGTGGGCCAAACTCAATATTTATTGAAATAATTACTGCAATAGTGCATGTTTTTCCTTCTCTCTAGATATGTAATATTAAACCTTCTCATGTGGAAACTTACTTTTTGCTTAAACATTGAATCTGGAACAAGCAAAGCTTTATATTACAAGCATGTGAGAAATCAAATTTGAAAATAAAATAAAGTATATTCTTATGTTTCTATCTGTAGCCTTTTGAGTTCCTTTTTAATGGAAATCTTTTTTCACAGGCCAACAACAAAATGGTGTCTCGTTTTATAGTGTCTTCCTATGTTATATTCGTTCGTTACAGCCGCGTTGGCTCCGCACAGAAGACAAACAGGTCTGTCTTTTACAGTCGTGAACAGATAATCTGTCTCCCACCTGTCTTGAACGCTCCTGTTTTCCATCTTTCGCTCCTGTTTCCCATTTTTGGGAAGGGGCGGTGTAAGTCTGCCAAAGGTGACTGTTAGCATAGCTGCTAATGGCTGTCGAGAAGAAAGGAGGAGGCGCTTGCCGGTCTCGATTGACGCGCCAACGCACTAGCAAAGCATTCTGGGATTTGCAGTATTAGTGGTGCATGCGCTATATACCGGCGGGCCAGCTCTTATACACATTTGATATGATCTCGCGGGCCAAATATAATTACATATATGTCTTAGACCAGAGCTGGACCTGTTCTGATAATCAGAGTGTGGAAAGATAAACTGTGAATTCAGTTTGAACCACGAGGACTCCCCCTCTCTGGCTCGCTCCCTCTGTGGCATTTCCCGCCTGAGGAGAAGAAATCTCCCATCAGCCCCGGGCACAGGATGGACGCCATGATGGACGCTATCTGCCCGTCCAGCTGTAGCTAATGAGGCACAAACCCTCATTATCCACCAAACACAACATTTCCTCCTGCAGTCACACATGTTCTGCTGATCGGAGGTGAGGCTGTCTGAGAGGTCTGGACTCTTACAGAGCGTCACTTCTGTTTCTACGGTGTGATAAAGCGGCCACGAAGCTGCTGCTGCTGCTGCTGCTGCTCAGTCTGAGGCCACAAAAACACAACGTGGACACAAATAAAACACACTAACTCAGGAAAACGAGGTCGGAAACTGGCAGCTAGTGACTGTAGTTATTTAAAAATCTGATTAATGTGACGGATCTCAGACAGTCAACAGGTTAAAAATCTGCTTTTTTTTCCATCAGTGGTTGTTTTTTTATGACCTCTTTGGTTGTGTGTGGTGAATTTTATAAGTGACGAAGACAGAAAGCATGCTAAAATCAAAGCTTCCCTTCTGACATACTCTCCCTGTATGAAAACAGTTTGTTCCTGTTCCGACGCTGATGGAGGACTTTCAAGGTTTAGCAAACACACCAGATGCTCATGAGAGTCTCCGCCCGGTCTTACCTTCACACTTCTCCAGAATCTGAACCGTCTCTCCGACCTCCAGAGCCAGACCCTGAGTCACCGAACCCCGGAAGCTGCAGATCACTGTGGACAGAGAGGAAGACAAGGTGATGTTAAAGGTTTCAACTTTGAAAACAGCTGTCAAGACATGCAGGACTTTGTGATGTCACAATTATATGGCTGTTGGCCCCGCCCACTCAGAGCCACCATCCAACCTTGCAGAATTTATTTTCTGTGATTGTTTTTAACTGTAATCTGCTTTTTTTGGGGGGGGGGGGGATCACCCAGAAAAACAGCCTACCAATAAGAAAAGATCGAAGTTTTGATTTTAGCTCTTTAATTCTCCAAAAAGAAATCAACAGAAATTTGATTTTAAGCTCTCTGGAGTTCCACCTGTCCTCATCTGCCTCCATCATGGAGGTTCAGAGTTTTGAGCTGCTGCACTCTCCGTGAACACGACTGAAACATCAAATATTAAAAATGTCACGTCACCAACAAACAACTCCTTCGTTTATTTCTGCACTCTGTCCTCGCAGGTCTGATGTGAACATGTTGGATTTTCAGTCGTTCAGTCAGTATGAGAGGAGACATTAAGTCAGAAACAGAACGTAATGGTTCCCCGCAGCATCTCCATCTAAAATACTGTCATTTCAAAGGATTCAATAGTTTGTCACAGAGAGCAAAAATATAAGGTACAAAGATGATATTAATTCATAGTTATAAATAAATTAATGAAAAAAAAGTTTCTGTATTTTTACCCTTATTTATCTATACAAGCCCACCTTTATTTATTTTCTCCTTTTCCTGTTTACACATGAATTGATTAATTTAATATTTCCTGTATTTTTGTTTTGCTAAGTATTTAGTGACGCATACTCATTTTTGTAATTTGTATTGAATTTGAATGTCCGGCTAAAACTGAAGATAAGGAATAATTGTGACGTGTGAAGGTTTAAAATTGAATTTAATAACTTGTCGGTGGTCTTTCTTTGTCAGGTCACAGGGATTACACTGAACATAAAATGGAATAACGCTTCTTCACATTGATTTAGTTTTAAAACAGGTCGTTCTATAATCATCTTTCAGCGGTCTGACAGAGAAACTACACGTCTGCTGCTCCGTGAACTGAACTGAAGCCCGAGGACCACGAAGACCTGGTTGACCTGGTTGACCTGGTTGACCTGGTTTTTGTGGGCTTCGACAGCGGCCTGTTCTGGATGTCGACCATGAATCCACATCTGGACTCTGGATCCACTCCGTCTTTGTGTATCTTACTGGCTCTTTCCGTAAAATCTCTTTGTGCTTGAAGTCACGCTGTTTCATGTCATCAGTGACTTTCTGGTCAGCTTTGGAGACAAAGTCCACTTTATGTGCCGGACACGGTCATGCTGCTCAAGACCTTACCACAGTCGCTCTATCTCCCGCCATCAGAGCTGCTGTCTGTTTGTGTAATTATAGATCTACACGGTGTCGTCAGAAAACGTCATCGTAGGAAATCACTCATCCTTTTTGTTGACACTTATATTCCATAAGTGTCATATTTCATCAGCTGCTCCATGTATACCGATATATGTTAATATAAACCATTTTCCTCGGATGCACGGTGATTGTGTTTCAGCATCGGTAATGTTTTAGTGCTTATGTAAAAAAAAAAAAAAAACAACAACAACAACAACAACAACAACAACGAAAAAAAAAGATAATGGCCATAAACAGTAAAGGAAGGATGTAAGAGCAGGAGAAAAGCTGCTGGGTAATGACTGTTTATTTTTCTCCAGCGACAGAACATAAAACAGATTCATGAACAGCAGCTTTATGAGAGCTTTAATCTTTGCTTCTCTAACTCCTAAACAACCAAAACATAAACAGCAGGAACAGAGACAGCCCCCATGATGCTCCGACAAACTGCACCACTCACAGAAAGGCGACTGTTAAAGCTCCCATATTGTTTTTTTAAAATAACACTGAGGAAGTTGAACTGCAGCCTTAAAATGAGCTTTAACTTTGTGATGTCACAACAAGGAAATGAAACCACGCTAAGCCCCGCCCACCGGGACCACCATCCAACCTCGCCAACCTTTTATTGGATCACTTTAAAAAAAACTATCAGCCAATCAGAGGAGGGAATCAGAACCAGGTTTGTAAATACATCATGGCCGACAGAAAATGAGAAACTGGAGGCTTCACCCCGATGAGTGTTTAAAAACAGAACTTCTGTAACTGGTTCAAATTGTCAAACCTACCAACTCGTCTTGAGACAAATACGATGACTTTAACAGATTAAAGTCGGACTTTTAATTTGATTTATGTGTTGAACTAAAGAATCAGCAAAACCTGAAGTCACTTTTCAGAAACGAAGAAATTCACCAGGAGAAATTTAATAAAGCAAACTGGCTCCTCGTCTGTTTGAGCTCAGCGTCAGAGGAACCAATCAGGGACTGTGGCGGCTGATGCCATGACAACAGCTGAGAGAAGAAACGAAGGTCTGTGTAAACGAAGCCAACAGGAGGAGGTTTATGATCAGATTCATGTCTGTTTACAGAGATGTGTTACCTGATGGCAGCAAGTGAAAATCAGAATTCATCAGAAGTTCAGATATTGATGGAAAATCTCGTATTTAATCCTCCAGATTACGTTTAATCTGCTTCAAGATCGATCCCTCAGAGAACGGATTTATTTTTTTAAACATAAAACATCCAAATGAAACTTTTCTTCTTCAACGTTAAATCACACGTGCAAAAGCCGCCAATGAAAAGACATTTCATCCTCTTTGGATTTCAAACTGCCGAATCAAATGATCTGATATTTTAAGAAAAACACAACTGACTTCAAACTTTTTTATTTGCAGGCTGAACTGGTGGTCTGACATGTTTCCTGTCTGTGTTTGAGCCGAGACAAACACACAGATTAACGCTGCTCTATCCGGCCTGTATTGGCGTTTAGTTTATCCAGAGGATTGCTTCAATAGTCTGACAAATGACTCATATCTGTTGGGTCGGTCGCTCCACTTCACCTCTGGCCTTTATGTATGAGAGAGATGGAAGTCACGACGGGATAATTCAATTTAGGGCTCAGCTTTGAAAGTTTTGTCTTAATGTTTATTCCCTGCGGCACGTTTCACCCAAACTCAGACCGAGGACGACGTTTGTCGGTGAATTATTCAGAGTGGCGACGTTTAGGTAGAGCAGCAGCCAACAGAGCTGACGGCCTGAGTGGTGGACAGATACTGAAGCATGAAACAACTAAATCAACCAATCAGAGGAGTCACACACCGACTTCAACCGGCCGCTAACCAGATGAAACCTTCAGAGACCTGCTGAGACCTCCAGCCTTCAGCTTTTATTCTAAATCGTTGTCTTCACGTTCATGTTCATCAACATTTGAAAATATTTGAAGCTAACAAACTCACTGAATGTTAAAAGGTCCTTCAGTTCAGTTCTAGTTCTGGACTCTCTCAAACCTGGACCTGGACTCTGAGTCTGAAAAAGGGAATCCAAAACTGAAGAACCTTAAACCTTCATTCTGTCTCATGACCAATAAGGAGGCGACTCCACTGGTGGTAAAGAGTCAGACAGATATAATTCTTCTCATGTTGTATCGGGTATTGAATCTATTGGAAAATGTCTCTACTTCTCACTTGATTTATCAACTCAGGAAACATTTTCCCGGTGAGTTTATGGTCAAAAAGTAACTTTTAAGTTAAATGTTGACAAATTTGCTTCCTTTTTTCCAAAACAAAATCAGTGATTTACAATAAAAACCAAAGTTTTTTAGTATTTTAGCCAAAGACATTGAAGATTTTAGAGAAGTTTTTCTTTCTAGACATAGCTTCAGGTCTGAATTAACCCCAAACAGCAGTGGAGAAAAAAAAACTTTTAAAATATGTCGATTTTTGGAGCCCAGAAGATTATTAAAAATAAAAAAAACTCTGTTAAAGCTGTTACAGTAAATCATCTCACAGAGACACACTTCTCATCAGGTTTGATCGGATAAACACATAAACACACAAACATCTGAAGTTTGACGTCAATCCTTCATGTTTTTTAATCTAACTCGTTTTTTTGATGTTAATCAGCGAATCCTGAGGAGTCACACGTCTGAGCTCGTATTTTCCTTTTATGACGGAGGAGCAGACACAGATGTGACGACCTCTTGTAGCTTTACGGACATGAAACAACCTCATTAAATCACAAATACAGCTCCTGCATTTTCTCAGGATGAGCCGTGCACGTCCACAGCATCGAATCAAAGCTTTTCAAAAAAGAGAAACAGAAACACGCCAACCTGCAGCAGGAGGTCGAGGCACTCTGCATAAATCATCATCTGTGCAGCCATGAAGGCACGTTAACAGTTTAAACTTAAAAAGAACAACGTGATACATGACATGCATTAAAATATAGTGAGCAGAAATACTAAATTCCTCTTTAAAGCCTCCTAATGGATTCCCCTCTCTCTGTAAATGGAGCAGGACGGCCGACTAACGTGGATCGTGCTGCATTTTGTGGAAGTTGTGTTCATGTTTTATTTATAATCTGCTCACTGCTGCGATACGAGGCCGACAACATTCAGAAGCTGTTTCCATCACTGGAGCAAACGTGAACCCGAATCCTGCTGATCTGAGTGTGAGGTCAGAGGAGGGAAGTGTGTGTCTGTTTGTGTTGTTTGTGTACACTGTGTGTATGTGTGATGGAGAGAGAGAAGGAACAAACTGGATGATTCTCCGGTCTGAGAGAGAGAGAGAGCAGTTTGTTAATGATCATTCCCTATAAATGAGTTTCCATGTGTGTGTTTGTGTGTCATCGTGCCCCACAAACAGATCTCATCCTAATTAAGACATGAAGTTTGTCATTTTAACATCCTCCTCGGAGCCCACAGGCTCCTGCAAAGTCTCAAGTGCACTCAGCGTTCCAGCAGATGGACTGTGTGTTAGTGTGCTTGTATCTTTTTGTGCGTTTATGTTTGTGTGTGAGCGTGTAAAAGGAAATTTCCCCGTCGCCTGCAGTTACTGCTGCAGCACAGCTGATGGGGAGGACAAGGTTTCCGAAGTGTGATGAGCCGAAAGGACTCGGAGGCGGGAGAGGAAGGAAAAGAGAATCAGATCCAACGATGGTGATTCAACACACGCATCTTTAGTTTTTCCTTTTTTTCATTTATTCATATGTGTGTGCAGTGATTGTGTGTCAGAGTGCGTGCATGTGAGGCGGATTCCCTGTGAGCTCCCAGGCTGCATGACAACACACTGTAAGATGAGATGTCAGACAGAGGAGGGGAGGTCTTCCTCAGAAGAACCAGGCCACCTCCGTGAACCGACGCACAAACAGCTGACATCCACCGTATCACACAGATGGGACGCAGATCTCAGCGTGTCATGTCGAGCCTGGAGATCTGCCCTGATTGGCTGAAGGCTCAGTTACACTTTGACCTCAGAGACGTCTCAGGAACCAGCAGCTCCATCAGAGGGTGAACACCAATCAGCTCAAATCACAACAAGCACGACTCCTGAAGACTTTCCAAACATTTTGTTAAGATCCGGAGATGCTCCCGGACCTCCAGTGAGTTCGAGGTGGAGCTCAGGAGGCTTCACGAAGCAGCTCTACCGGTTCTTATCGACACGAAGGAGCAGCTTCTCTCCTTCACCTTTAACCAAACGCTGAACAGACACCTGGAGGATCGACTCCCTCTTCACCACGACAGTCCAGTAGAAGATCTGCCACCAAAACCAAAACCTCACAAAACTCCTCTTCAGATTCCTTTATCCAGAGAGATTTACAGACAAGCCTCAGAAAGGATCTGATCCCTGAACCACAGACCAGGACAGTCTAGACTCAGATGGCTTAGACTGCAGGGAAAACAAAAACATGCTCCACATTTATATTTCAACCACTCGATACAAAACAATATGAAATATACGTCTCATCGATCCCCACAGCGTCGGCCCGGCACCAGGAGCTCAGCGCTCTGAGCTTCGCTGCCTCCAGAATCATGTTTAGTCGAGCGGAAACCATCACAACAGAATTTAAAACCAGTTTTGTGCTGAAATTATTTCTGGTTGACTGTATTTAGCTCCGGGAGAAAGAAAAAGGAGTTCATTTGCAGCCGTCTCTTGGAGGAAAATTCTGCAGGTTTTGAGGAGCTGAAGCTGAGTCCTGATCACACTCACGATGAAAGCTGGATGGAGGTAATGGCTTATTGGAAACAGCGTTCACTGAGGCGTTAATATGAGTCAGCCCTGCTGGACGTCTGTTATCAGAGATCTAAAACTTCTCTCACTGAGAGGACCAGGACGCACAACTGGACTGAAATACACAACAATGAAACCATCATGTTTTACATTTAAAACTCTTTTCAGTCTTTAAGTCTCATTTTAAACGGCTCAGTTTCTGAATCCAGACTTTGAGCACATGGAGGTCTACCTTTAGACCAGATACACCTATAACATCTATCTTTAATGTAAGAGTGGAACATGAACATCTTCCTGAGCAGTTTGTAAAGATCTGTAACATTCTGAGAGTTAATATTTGATATGTTCTGTGGATGTGAACAGCAGCGAGGCCCCAGCTGATGACCTGAGCGGCTCTGCTGGAGCACATGATGGACGTAATGCCGTTCCTCCTCCTGATCACGTTCCCACTTCTCTCACTTCCTGCCTGCTGCAGAGCCACATTCTGTCAAATGGCAGCGAAGGCTAAATGTTTTTTGAGGTCGAGGCCCTCGCACATTTAGCCACAGGCCGACACTCTTCTCTCAACAAAGCCGCTGTCATTTCACGTTAATACCAAGAGTTTATTTATACTCGGAGTCAATGGCGGCAATATGCATCAGCTCTTAGAGCCGCTTGCAGGCGGGACATGTGAGCTCCCTCCTGTAGTGAAATCAGCACAACAGCGGTGACCCGTTATTGTGATATAATAAGAGCTCATTGGTTGCCCAGCAGGGTCCATTAGGCTGAAGGTTATTTCAGGATGGGGGGAGATTACACAGCTGAACATCTGCAGCAGCAGCCTGAACGTGAACGTGAATCCAAAAATCTATAAAGTTTCTGTTCCTGCCAAGCAGGCTCCAAATAACATCACTGAAGCTTCTATTTCTAATGTGCTTCCATTTGTGGAGACCTTCTGTCTGAACGGGGCTCTATAAATAAACCTGATTGGCGTCACGTCAGAAAGGTGAAAACATCAGTTCATGTGGTTGATCTTTATCTCCCTCTTATCGCTAATTCGACATATTTTGCATATTCATGACAGTTGCAGCCCCCCCAAAGTGGACCGGACCATTCTTTAAACATGACGTCCTCCATGGACGGGATCCCCTTTCACCCCCCAGAGAGAAAACTGACCCCGACCGTCGAGGGATCATTTGCAATCGTCAACGGAGCTGACAGTCTGAAGTCCAGAGTCCTGAGACAAAACCAGGACCAACCAGAGACACTTCACTGTCCCTGACTGATAATTAAAGTCCAGTACAGAAGACTGATGGACAAATGAAAATTTTAAAACACAACACCGTGTTTGCGATATCAGATTCTGACTGCAGCAGGTTTGAAAAGTTTCAACGGATCAGAAAGTGAAGCTGCTGACGGTTTGATGACCGAAGTGAACAACTGAATCCATAAAATAAAATAAAGATATCTGAGGAACAGCCTGGGGAGACAAATGACTGACCATTTATAATTCTGGTTTGATTATTTGTCAAACCTGTAAAAAATACTTAAAAGCTGCTTGGCCGTCAAAATAAAGCTCCAAAATAAATAAAGCTTAAGCTAGTTAGCCAGCGAAGCTAATTTAGTGGTTTCCAACTTTTTACACATCACGAGCATTTTAAAAATGTTGATGGCTCACAAACATGGAGCCGATATAAATATCAAATATTCTCTTTCACTGTTTGGAGACACTTTGTTGTTGATCTTGTTATTTTCATTTATTGATTGAAAGTCAAGGTGACACAGCAGCAGCAGCAGGGGAAGGTAGGATATGAAACACAACAAGAGCAAACACACAATCTAAAATGAGTCCGATTTCAACAGAACAGAGTCAAAATAAAATGTTGCCTTCAAACTCTCATACAATAAACTTTGTTAGACTCTGACGAGTCTGATGACCCTGATGGTCATCAGATAGAAGAAAGGTCCTCCTTAATAATAACACAGTCACTGAAGAAGAGGCACTTTTATTTTATCAACGACAGGAAGGAATTAGATACGAGAGGCTCGTTAGCGTTTAATCTGTAATAAGTTGGAGCCCAAACTGGAGCTCTGGGCTGCAGCTCACATGTAAAGACAATTACAACCATCAGCTTTCATTATACACAACGCACAAGTGCACAGACACACAAGCCCACTCACATGTCAACACTGCAATGCCACGGGGAGTGACACACACACACACACACACACACACAGTGTGCTGTCCCCATCCAGTCCAGCATTAACTGCTGAGAGTGCGAACATGTTGTGCGTTTGTGTGTGTGTGTGTGTGTCTATGCTGACAAAGGGGACACACTGGAACACGCTCACACACATGGAACAAAACACACGCTGTCATTTCTACTTCCTGTGTGTTCCCTTCTCCTGACTCGGCAGAAAAAGGGTGTGTTTGTTGAAGGGGATGTTTGTCTGCTCTGTTTATTTTGTCTGTTTGAATCAACATCTGACTTTTGTCAGATATTATTATTCAGAACAAACTCTCTCTGGGACTGAACATTTATTACTTGATGTCTGCAGCAGCTCAGCAGGTTGATTTCTGTCTTTTTTTAGAACATTAGGAGCAGCAGCGTTTACTCCAATAACACAAAATTGGCTGAAACCAGAGGCGCCACAATTAAACAAATGGAAGAGCACAATTACTGAATCGTTGAAAGTGCAGATAAATCACAGGATTAAGAATCAGGTTAACTACATGATCCAAGATGGAGGAGGATCCAGAAAATTTGCATTCTACACAAATAATCTTCATAATAGAAAGAGAAGAAAGGAATATTTTAAAACGAGCTCAACCTCATTTAGTCAGATTTCATTTTTTTCATTTTCTCAAAATTAACCTGTTTTTTATTTTTTTTTATTGTTTTTTTCTATTTTTGGAGTCGTGGATTTATATTAAAGATACCAGCAAGTTTTATTTCCTTTTGTTGTTTGTTCTTTTCTGAGAAATGAATACTGTAGGAGAATCAATTTAACACACAAAGTCTATTAAAACAAGACAGAAAAAGATGGAGGGCCACAGTGAAACAGGAGAGAAGAAGAAGAAGAAGAGCCGGCAGTGAGCTAATAAATCAGAGCCGTACACAAAACAAGTTAAAGTACAAAGGAGGCGATAGAGGAGCCGGTCCTGCTCTTCCCTCTGAGCTGATTGATGTTAAAGCTTAAAAAACAGAATAATTAGAAGAGAGTTAGACGTTCAGGGAGAAGGGAGAGGAGAAAAGAGGCGATGTGGAGGGATGGAGGAGTTCGGGGCGAAAACAAGCCGGGCAGAAACTTATGTGCAGGCCTGAGCAGGAAGCCCATGAAAGTTGATATACAGTGACAATATCGGCGGGAATTAGATGCCATCGGGACGAGAGAGAGAGCAGGAATATATCAGGAATGACGCATCCCGAGAAGGAATAAAACAAATTGGATAGAATTTAGGAAAGATGACTGATGAGACGACTGCTGAGGGTTCACCTCTGCCACAGAGCAGCACAAAACGTCCAGGTCACTAAAACACAACAACAACAAGCTCAACTGGATAAATCAAGTCACACAAAGAGCACAAAAACCAACACAATAAGGCACTTTTAGCCAGCATAAAGCTAGCGTAGCATTACTGACACATGGAGGAGAACAAAACCGGATCAAGTCTTATGGGCGGAGCCTCTGGATTCAAAAATGAGGGACTAACACACGCACACACATTTCCAGACCAACTGCTGTTATTGTTTTTATTAAAGAATCTTCAAAGGATTAAAAATGAGTGAATTCACTCTAAAGGTGACAAACAGGAGGAAGAGGAGGAGGAGAGAGAGAAGAATACGAAGAGAGCATGAAGCTCTGCTGCTGAAAAATGTATCCTCCCTCCGTCTCGGACAAGCTCGTCCATGTTTTCCCGTCCTGCTCGTCCGCGGTCTTCCTGTCAAAAGTCGCTCAGGATGCAGAACAGAGCTGCTCTCGGACGGTGACTCCCACAGCTGGGCGTCGGAAAACAGTTAGAGAAATTTTAAAAAGAGTGGCAGAAAAAAACATTTTGTTTGTCATGGTGCATATTGAGAATTCACTCATTCATTCTTCTTTTCTTCATGATAGCTTTTT
Source organism: Remorina albescens (assembly GCA_034769265.1). Classification (NCBI taxonomy): domain Eukaryota; kingdom Metazoa; phylum Chordata; class Actinopteri; order Carangiformes; family Echeneidae; genus Remorina; species Remorina albescens. The sequence goes on from CM068494.1 coordinate 27,976,489, forward strand.
ACGCTGTCACTTGGATTTCATCCCTCCTTTATATAGAGAGAGAGAGATTTAAGGAGAGGACAATGAAGGGGCGGGCAGAAGTTGGCTGGTGAAGCCAGGATGCTGCACACATCCGTACAGGGCTTGAAGTAATTGAGCTAATTGAAAATCCCGAAGATAAAATGAGAATACATCATGGCAGCGCAGCGGACAAAAAAGGAACATTAGGCCAAAGATCCACTGATATATGGAGCAGGTGGAGGTTTGGAGTTCAGTAGGAAGGAAACAGGAAGTGTGAATGTTGGAGAGGAAGACGTGGAAACAAACTGCTGCTCTTCAGGAACCTTTAGTGTCCAAAAAGTCCAAATCCTTCACTCTGCAACAGTAGAGCAACGTCATTGTTGTTGTTTTCCTCCATCTGTCAGTTCCATCAGTTCAAACATCTGTCTGGATTCAGGTCTTATCTGTTATATGAAGGTTTGGACATCCTGTCGCTCTGCTGCGTCTGTCAGACAATAAAATGAGTCCACTCACTGTAAACAAAAAATAAAGTACAGAACCACTGACACATTTAACCACACTAACAGCTCTGACTACCCCCCACTGTGAGGCCCCATTCCTTCATCCTCTCAACAGTAAGACACAGCTAGCCAGCGCAGCTTCCTTCCAAAATGCCACAGCACGCCTGGGGGTGGGTGGGTGGGGGGGGTGGCATTTTGTTTGTGCAATAATGGAGCTGGACTGAGTCCACGGCGGCCGACAGAAAGCTGAGTTCTTTTATTTTATTCATCGAGTTTACTGACAATATTTCTTCATTTGTTCAAACCTGAGCGAGCGGAGGGCTCAGGATGAAGCTCCAACTACGATGGAGTTAATTGGAGGATAATCTCTTCTGCCCTCTGCCGGGGAGGGGGGGCAAAGTCAGAGGAGAATAATCCAGATTTTAGATGGAAGGAGCTTCATACAGAGCGTTCATCTACAGTCAGATTAAAAACATCACTTTGAATCTGCTCCTTCAGATCACAGACTGGCATCAGGTCTCTTTTGATCACCAACCGATGTTCATATATGAAGTATTTGGGAGAGTCCGTCCACAGAGTGTCCTCGTCCAACCTGACAGAGACTGACAGGCAGAAAATCACCAAATCCAGGTGGGCTAAACCGGCCGGGTGAAGACCGGAGGTGGAGTGAGAGATGTTCTCTGTTATAATATTTATTACATGTTTCCATCCGAGATGTGCAGACCTCAGCTTTTAGACGTTTGCTGATCTTGCATGTTCTGCTTACAGCTGATGGGACTGAAATCATCCAGTGACAGAACCTGAGAGCATCAGTCACCGATCAGACACCGGCCCTGAGGGACTCCAGTGATCTCTGGTCCTGAACCTCCAGGATTGAGGCCTGGACTCGGAAAGTGAACGGTCAGGAAAACTTCCTGCTTTGTGTGACATCAGCAGGCTTTAAATCTGACCAATCACACAGGTCATCTGTTTTCAACCACCTGATTTGACAGGTGTCACTTAAGTAGAGCCTCCTACTCGGTTGCCACGGTTACAGTCATATCAGTTACGGTTTGGTTTGGTTTCGGAAAAGATGCCAAAATAAACAAATACTTAATTAACATTGGACGCTGTTTGGTGTCAATAATAATCACCTCGGTTGTCACGGTTACAATACTAAACACTTCATCGTCATGGTTACAATAATAAAAAGTCTTGGGTTGAAATCATCACTTTCCTCAAGATTAGACGACCTTTGTCGTCATGGTTACAAGGATGTCAAACGTTCACGTACAAACGAAACAACAACTCTATCAACTACTTCCTGTCACCATGACTACGGCCACCGGATGTCGCCTGGCAACAGAGCCTCATCCCTCTACAGGAAGAATCTGGATTATTTTCTGAAATATTGATCATATAGGCAGAATATTTAGCGAACAGATTATAAAATCTGACCAGGTCAGCTCGGATTAAAAGAAGCTCAGAGGAGCTCTGGCTCGTGTTCATACGCTGTCTTTTTTTTCCCCACACTGACAAAGAAAGAAGCAGACGAAGATGTTTGAGTTTCTTCCGCATGAAGGATTTGTAGTAAAGTAACGTCAGGCGGGACGAGGAGACAGTGGGACGACTGCAGGACGGTAAATCTGTCTGAATTTATTTCTTCATCCTGCTCCGTCTCCAACTGTAATTGAATTTTCTCCCCCGCAGCACTCACACATCAGTGGCCATTATTTATAGAAACATGTTAATTTTTAGGGGCCTGATTGTGTTTGTGTGTTTATTAAAGGGGGGGAGCATTCAGCCTTCACTGTGAGACCCTCGTCCACCTGGAGGTCGGCTGGACGACTTCACACCCTGAAAAATTCACATTTAAAATGTTTCCTGGAAGACTGAGGGAATAAATCACAGTCTGGAAACGCATGAGCTGCAAATGACTTGATATTTTTCTTGGTTTTTGCTCAGAGAGGTGGAAGCATTAATAAATCAATGGCATTCTTCGAACACTACAGACGACCAAAGGCGGTGGGGGGGTTTATTTCATATCAGAACAGTCCGTGAAAGCAGAAACATCAACACTTCCTGATATTTTGATGTGCTGAGGAGTAACGATGGAGGAACGGATGTCTGATGGATCCATCGATCTGACGACTGCGTACGTGGATCTGTTTTGGAGTTTAATTTTTTTCTTTGCCGGATCAATAGTCCAGAGTTTCCCACAGAAGTAGATTCTGGAGGGTGGACCTGGTCCAGGAAGTGACTGGATTCTCCAGTGCTCCCATTGGCTGCTCACAGAGAAGGGGCGTGGCCAATTCAGGAAGAAGCTCAAACTATCAGGTTCAGATCTCTCTGGTCTGGTCTGATGTTCAATCAGTTCTCTCATTATTTAGGAGGAAAAGTTGCACATTTAGTCAGATTGTTCATAATTTAGCGTCTGAATGTCGTCTGTGCTTCTCCGTAGAAATGATTGAAGTCTGCAGAGAAACGAGCTGAAGAAAACTTCTGTTTTTAACTTCGTCTGTCTCAAACTGTGAGACTGACAGGTTGTTTTTCCGTTTAAAAAAAAAACCTTATTTTTCCTTTTCAGTTTCCCGTCTCTGGTCCTGTGGTGGCTCTATAGAAAAGACTGAAGTTCTTTTTCAATCGTCGAGTTTTTTCTCACACAATTTGAACAAAAAAATGTACAGAGAGGAAACTTTTGCCCCAAAACAAGAAACTTCCTGAGCTGAAACAGAGTCAGACAGGGTTCATATTCTCCAAACAAAAAACACATCATCATCATCTATTAAACTTTTTTTCCAGCAAAAATAAACAACTTCTCCTGAAATCACAATCACACAAATCCGACAAAATGATAATGATGATCCTGCAGTTGTGCTTCACAACATACTGTGAACTTGAAGTGTAAAGATTTTGCCTTTTGGCTCTATGTTCATGTTTCGTTCTGATTTGAATTTAAAATAAAATGTGCAAAAATCGCAAATTCATTGAAACGACTGCTTAAGAATAAAAACTCTGGTCTGTAACTGCAGCAACATATTGGTTGGAGATCACAGGAGTGTGTGTGTGTGTGTGTGTGTGTGTGTGTGTGTGAGAGTGTGTGTGTGTGTGTGTGTGTGGGCTTCCTCCAGCTGAGAGCAGTCGAGGATTTGATGAGTGAAATTGAAATATGAAATGGTTTCATAATCTCTCTGCCAGACAAAGACAGAGGAGCTCGGGGTCAATCCAGATTCAGCGGCTCTTTGTCGTCGAGAGCGACTCTAATGAAATTTTGGTCAGTTAAAAAATTCCGACTCCAAGAGCACTCTGGGAAATAAACATTAGTTGACTGAAGTCTTTGCGTCTGGCTCCAGATTTGGAGAAGCCTGATATCCCGACAGAGATGGAAGGAGGAGAGAGAGGACGAGTCCGAGGGAGGGAGAGTTAATAAAGCAGAGCCAACAGGCAGAAATAAAGGAGGGATGAGGAAGGAGAGAATTAGAAATTAAGATGAGGAGGAAAGGAGGAAGGAAAGAAAACTGTCAGGTAAAGATGGAGCTAAAAAATGAACCGAAAGAAAAACACGAGTGAACACAGAAGAATCGCTGGAAGGTGGAGATCTTTTATTCATTCATTCATCTTCTACCTATTATCTGTTTCAGGGTCCTGACACCCTGAACAGGTCTGCAGTCCAACACACAGAGACACAGAGAGACACACAGGGACACACAGGGACACACAGGGACACACAGAGACACAGAGAGACACACAGGGACACACAGGGACACACAGAGACACACAGAGACACACTGGGACACACAGGGACACAGAGAGACACACAGGGACACAGAGAGACACACAGGGACACACAGAGATACACAGAGACACACAGAGACACACAGGGACACACAGAGACACAGAGAGACTCACAGAGACACACAGGGACACAGAGAGACTCACAGAGACACACAGGGACACACAGAGACACACAGGGACACACAGAGATACACAGAGACACACTGGGACACACAGGGACACAGAGAGACTCACAGAGACACACAGGGACACAGAGAGACTCACAGAGACACACAGGGACACACAGAGACACACAGGGACACACAGAGATACACAGAGACACACAGGGACACACAGGGACACACAGAGACACACTGGGACACACAGGGACACAGAGAGACACACAGAGACACACAGGGACACAGAGAGACTCACAGAGACACACAGGGACACACAGAGACACACACTCAGACCTACGGACAGTTTAGAGTCACCAGTGAACCCAAACATGACGTCTTTGGAGACTCCACACAGAAAGGCCTCAGGCCGGGAATCAAACCCAGGACCTCCTTACAGCACTAACCACTACGCTGATACAGGTTCTGTAATTTATTTAACATAGAAATTAAACACACAAAGCTAAAAAAAACACAGCAGTCTCACACACGGTGACCCACAACTAACGACAACTTAGCACAGTTGTGATCACGTAAACGCCGAACAGCAAAGCATGAGGAACATAAAACACTCCCATCAGCCTTTAGATCATTTGTCCACCTTTAGGACGCACAGAGAGACGGACATGGGGACAGACTCACAAAACTAAAACCCAGTTTGAGTTAAATGAAGAGACGTAATGAAAATAAAATAACTAAAATACAGTTAGAGGTTAAAAGATGTGATGCTTCAATCGAAAATTAGAAATTGAGGTGAACAAAGAGAGGTGGAACAACATTTTATATCTTTTTATCTTTTATTAAAGGTCCATTTTTGAACTGCACAGACCTTTAAAGTCCGCCGTTGTGTTCGTATTTGTTGCGTCGTCGTGTCTTTTCTGGGCTCAGAGCTTAAAGGGTTTGACGGAGCGACTCGGCTCCGTCATTCTCTCTCGCCGAGCCTTTAATTACATTTGTGGCACGACGGAATGAGAGAAAATGAATCACAAACAGCAGTTACACAACGAGCTACTAAGCCTCCACGATGTGACTGAGCCGTTAAACAACGACGTTCTGCTTTTAGTTTTGTTTTCCATAATCGAAGTCTACGCAGCACCTTAAAGTTTTATCCTGCTCATCTTCACTTTTAGTTCCACAGAGGAAACATTCACAAAGCACAAATCGTTCCCTTTGGCTTTAAATAACTCTAATTAACGGTAATAACACTAATTTAAGCAGCCTGATTGCTCGCAGTGACAGCGAACTTTATCGGGTCAGTAATCTGCCTAAATGATCCAGAATACCGACTTTACTGCGACGACCTCTCATATGGAATGACTGACTCAGCACTTTGAATAAAACATGTGATGTGGGATTGAAGGAGCCTCAGAAGGACACTAACATGGATGAGCACTTCACCTCAGCGCTCTCTCTCTTTCTCTCCCTTGGTCGAACCTCGCCCGCCCCCCTCCGATATTTCACTATTATCACCGAACGCATCAAACCGGCGGCGTAAAAGTTCACAACAGAACCGCCGAAGCTAAACGTCCGCAGCAACAACCAGCTGACACGACAGCTCCTCGTGATAAATTCAACCTGCTGCCTTTTAAATAGGCGTCCGATGTCCATGTTCATCTTTCCAGCCTACGTCTGGAAAGAAAACCGTCCACAGTGCTTTTTTCAAAAACAGCCAAAGCCTCGTTTTAGGTTGGTTTTTTTTTTCAAATATTCAAGGTTGCATCATAGTCTGGAGACCTTCGGAGACGAGGACGTGGACACAGAAGGCCGCTGCCTGGCTGAGACTTCCTTTCTGTCTGAATCGACCTGTAATTTGTGCATCTGTGGCAGAAATCAGTCGCTCCGTTAGCCTGGTTGTTTATTGGCGTTAAAAATGACTGACAGGAGAGAGCTCCTCATTAAATATTCACAGTACTGCAGCATGAGAATATTTTTTATTCCACAATCGTCTTTCCAGCCTCTGGGGGCCGTCAAACGGGATTCATTTATACGTTTTAGTCTGTCTTTCTGTTGTATGCCTGCTGTTTTCATTTTCGAGCCTTTTCTTGAAACTTTTTAAACACCAACGTGGAGAAAAAAGTATTTTGTGCAGCTCGCACAGGACTGTTGGATATTTATTGGTCATGTATGTGTGTGTTTTCGGGGGGGGGCTAAAGAGCACCGGTACTTCCTCTGTTGTTTAAAAGCAACTCCAGATGAAAGGGAATGAAGCTCAGCTGGCCTGCCTGTGGACGGAGGCCAGCTGAAAGACGATCCTCCTTTACTGGGATCAATATGGCACCACATTACCATTAAAGCAAACATCCTCAGAGCCATTTCCTGCTAATGACGCTCTGTTAAGGTTTTGGCTCATAGAGCTGAGGATGGCGCCTCATATTAAAAGGCACAAATCTCAAAATCCCCGAGATAAATGGTGCTGCATGAATAAACGAGGGCGGCGTTATCAGCCGATGCTGATGGACCTCACGCTCTTTTGTTTTTTGTTTTAATCTTCTTTGGAGTTGTTGTGTCATTAATGGGATGGGAGTGGACCGCGATGAGCCACATCACCAACTTAACCGGCTGATGTGCCGCATTAATATGTCACAAACACACACACACACAAAAACAAACACAAACACAAAACCTGTAGGCTTCAAATTTTCCCAGAAATCCAAATTGAATAAAAAATGAAACTGCAGTTGAGTGTGAGTGTTTTACCAAAACTCTCAGGCAGAGAATAATCAGCCATCTGAACTCTTTAGTTCAGCGGGCAGTCTCTGGTGTTCCACTGAATCATTCATCAGCTTCTAAATTTGCTGGCTACTGTAACTCCCCCCCCCCCCTCACTGCAGGCTTTGTCTCTTCCATTTGGGTCAGAGTAAAGGCCTCTCTTACATAAGCTTGGCCCCGTCGGCAGCAGCTTCCTACGCTGGGGAAACGACCCAAAGCATCCTGGGAAAGCAACGCGGCTGCGTGGGAGCTCCGGTTCTCTCGGGGTCATTAAAGTCCTTTTCTTAAGGTGTTAGTACCTCTTTATCCAAAGTATCTGTCTGCAAAGACAACAAAAGCAGGTGAAGAGTCGTGCGTTTGTTTGAACTGAGTCCTCCCAGTTGCATAAGTGCATTAACAGGGGCGGCCTCGGGACGCCTCAGAAAACTCAGCCCAGTCCGCTGAGGTCTATAAAAGCCGGACTCTCCTCAGGCCACTGTGGAATTTAGAGACTTTTAACTTTACTGTCCTTTCGACCATATTTCCTGAAAATAAATAAAATAAATAAAATACCAAGTCGTAATTCTGGCTCTGCAATGAGAGTCTCACATTCAAACATTCAAACGTCTCTCATGTGTTATTCATCAATTTAGTCTGACTTTCTTAGAAGCTTTATATTCATCAGCTCAAACAGCCAGCAACAACAACAACAACAAGTCAAACCGCAACAGGATGCATCGACTAAACACGTTAGCTTCTGTGGCTAGCACGCATGTGCGACACACAACAGCTGAAGAAGTTTGCGGTTTCAACATAACCATAAAAAATTAAACACAACTGCAGACATTTCACCAGAAACGGATTTCAACCAGCAACTGCTGTTCACGACGATGTTTTCTGTTAGAAAAACACAGACGATTGATCAATTAGACGAAAAGTCGCCCTAAACCAGAAACCAGATGGTCCAACGAGAAGAAAAACACAAACTTGGCACATTAATTATTTGTCATTAACAAATGGTCCGACAGCTGAAGAGGACCAGGAGCTCTCGTCCTTCCTGAACAGAGTAAGAACTGAAAAGCGAACAGGCCTCTGAAGGGCTTATAGGCGCTTCTCTGAACGACTGTGGGGGAATTATGAAGCTTCGCTGTGGGCACATATGGACCAATATGGGAGACTGAAAGTCTTCTCAGTATTAGTGAGGGAGTATTTCAGCTGTGAGCAGCTGCTGCTCAACCTGCTGATGTCTGTGATTATATACGTGTGTGTGTGTGTGTGTGTTTACTGTTCATCTAAATGAGCGACTGATTAGTTCTTGTTTTCCTTCCTGGATGTCAGCGCGACTCGTCCTGCAGTAATTGATTCGTTAGAAGTCAGACAGGAGGAGACTGAAGCTTCGTGGTTATGTGTCTTTGGACAAAAAGAGGCATTAGCCAGCATTAATCTGGATTAACAGGGGGGGATTCTGATGGACAGACCCCCCCCCCCCCCCAAACAGATTAAAATTTCACTTGTACTAATTGGCAGGTGGAGAGAGGACTGTTAGTGTGTCTGTCGCTGATCCTCTGTGTGTTCGTCTTCTTGGATGTGTGTGTTCATGTGGATTTCCAGGAAAAAGGCCTCCACCGTCTCCAGCGTCCAAACTTTGAGTCATTCTGGCCAATAAACTCAATTTATGTTGCAACACTCTGCGTCTGTGATCAGTTTTAATATTACTGAGAAAGAATTTGTCTCCTGAGTGAGAAATTAGGATCAGAAATGGTGAAGCTGACGACTTAAACTGTGACGACTGTGAAAGTTAAAATATCCAAATGTCTAAATGTTCGGAGTGTCTTTGTTTTTCTGAACCAGACGGCTCCACCGAGAAAACAGACGACTACAAATCTGACTGTGACGTCATCTCAATCCCCCCAACACTGCAATTAACAGTGGGGGGGGGGGGGAGAGAGAGAGGGAGAGAGAGAGAGAGAGAGAGAGAGACATAGAGAGAGAGAGAGAGAGAGGGAAAGGGAGGGAGAGAGAGAGAGAGAGAGAGAGAGAGAGAGGGAGGGAGAGAGAGAGAGAGGGAGAGATACAGAGAGAGAGAGAGAGAGAGAGGGAGAGAGAGAGAGAGAGAGAGAGAGAGAGAGAGAGAGAGAGCCTCAGGCGACTGTTAAACTGACTTAATCAGATCAACTTACTGACCTGGATAAACTCTGCTTGACTGGAAAACACAACTACTCACATAACAAACTGCCTCCCGAGAGTCCACACAGTGTGTGTGTGTGTAGACAACACGTGGACACACACTAGTTAGAACATCAGAGATGAACATGAAGGAGGAAAAAAAAAAAAACATTCTGTGAGTCATTAACGTGAACAAGATTTAAATACAGCTGAGCTAACTTTAGCATGCTAACCACATGTGGGAGGCGGAGCCTGAACAGACCGCATCAGACCACCAAGACTGAAACTGTCCGGTCTGCGGAGGATTTCCTTCTGGTCTGCAGAGTCCTCCTGTTCAGATCCATCATGGTCCTCATGAAGGACCTCCAGCTCCGTTTGTGGCGCTGCCGAACTTTAAGGGATTTTTGGACAAGATGACGAAGTCCAAGAACGACAAAATCAAAAGCCGATCAATCGATCGATCGGCCAATCAATCAAGTATATTTTAAGATTGAAGAATTTCCATAAACTAACAGTTATTTTGGTTAATCCTCTGGAGACCATGATAGAGAATCAGGCCCTGTAGTTTGGACTAAACACTCAGTTTGCTCATGTGGAGGAATGACGATATTTGACGACACCTCTGTCTCCACATTTGGTCTTCGCTGATCTCACAACAACAAAGAGAATAAAGCTGAAGTCCAAATCTTTGTTGAATAAACCGAATCAGATGTGACGTCGTCTGAACTCAGAGCTCTGAAAGAAACTCTGATGAAAACACTTCAATCGGCCCGTTAGAGCAGACGGTCCGTGACTGAAACCAAATCCTGCAGCCGATAGAGGAAAGGAGACAAGGAGAGAAATTCAGAGAGGAGAGGAGAGGAGACAAGGACGGGACAGGAAAGGAAAGGTAACAGGAGGAGAAGAGGAGATGAGACAAGGGAGGACAAGAAGGGGAGAGTAAAGGGGACAAGGAAGAGTAAAAGGAAATGAAATAAGGAGAGAAACAAGAACTAAAGGGGAGGCCGACGATTGGTCCAGAGGAGAGTGGGTGGGGCTTCGCCTCAGCCGAGCCTGTGAGGTCACTGGGTTTTCGTTTTTCTCGCCTCCGTTCATACATGAGTTCACGGATCACTGCCTAATTGTGTGTGCATGTGTAGGTGTCAGGTTTTTGTGTGTCTGTGAACACACCGTGGGGGGGAGAGAATGTGCCTGTTAAGCATCATTCCTGTCGGTGTGCAGGTCCGTTGTGTTGCTGTATTGTTGCAGGACTTTGTTTTGTGCCGGGCAACACAAAAGACAAACAAACCTATTTATAAAACACAAAACACAACACTGACGCTGTGGCACAGTGTTACATCACACAGAGGCATCGAACCGCACAGCCGACACGGCGAGCACTACTTAAAGCAGTGTCCTGATGAGACTGAGGCCAAAACCTGCAGATCCTCTTCAGTCCACCAGAGTCCTGATCCAGCAGTGAGCCGGTCCTCATGGACTCTAATGTTAAAATGTCCGACAGCAGAAATCAACATTTCCAGTCTGGTGCTGAAAATGAGCACCTTTAATCATCAGCTGGTTCTCTTAGTGGAGGTCTGAGCTGTTTCAGCTCATGATGGGAAACCTTCAGAAGAACAAAAAAAACAAAAAAAAACCCAATATCCATCAGTTCGACTGGCCGTGAAATGTCACGCCGCTGCTGCCGACACCTTCCCGCTCTACAGCAGGAAGTCCTTGATGAAAATTACAGCTCTCTCCTTCCTGCCTGGCAGTTTTTGCAGGTTTGGCAGCAGCTCTCTCTGAGCACTCAGCTGATTACAGCTCCACCACAGCAGAGCAATCCTGCAACCGCACTTCCAAATGAAAGAAATCTACCAAGTGAAACCTGTTAGACAATCCTGTTTTTCTTAAAACGGATCGCCTCGTAGCTCTGTGTGCACGAGACACGCACTCAGCGACGCAGGACGGACTTCAGAGGCCTCGGGCTCCAGTCATGTCACGTTGTGTCACCAAACGCCTGCAGCTCGTACACATGATCCAGTTATACAACTTACTCCTTTTCCCTGGACGCTGAAAACTGTTACAGACCTAACGTTAGCAGCGACTGATGGCGTGACAAACACTGGCTGAGGAATGACACAACATTCTTGGGTTTTCATGTCAGGTTCAGAAATCAGCCACAACATTGTCAGCATGAACTAGTTTCCATCCTGTCCATAACTCTGGGGGTCTTTTGTCCACCTCCGAATGGGAACTTCACCATCTTGGCCTGACTCTTCGCTCTCTCACCTGTCGCTAAAAGAGGCCACGCCCTCAAATACATGCCAAGTCTCAACCCAACGTGACGTCATCCATCAGTCTGTGAGCTGCTGCTTTGAAGAGTCCACTTAAGAAACTGTCTGTCCGCCATTTTTGTTTTTCTAAACGAGCAGAAACCCTGTTTGGAGGAGAAAGTCCTCCATCCTGATTGGGATATGTAGTCTGTCAGTCACATCGTAGACGATCTGATTTCTCTTCACGGCCAGTAAAAGAGGATCTGCATGTTTCATCCTGCTGCACCAACAAAGGAGAAGAACTCCTGTTTGTCCCTGAAATCACGTTTGCGGATTTAGATCTAAAAGTTGACTGGCAGAAGAACAAACTCTGTCCATGAGAACTTTAATGTTGTCGTGTAACGCAGAAAGAGTCACGCTGATATCTCCTCTCAGCAGCTAATGGAAGCTGCTGACGAGAATATCACAGAGTTAAAGTCATTATAAGAAATCACCAAAAACAAACACAAACACTCGCAGAGTAAAGAGAGTAAGAAGAGAATGAATCTGATCCAGAGAGCGAGGAGCATTTTGGGGCGGCAAAGAGCTGCAAGCCAAAAAAACCACACAGGACCCGACCGGCATCAAACCCACATGAGTGCTCTCACTAGCATTAAGAATTTTAAATGGATTTTTGGATCCTTTTAATTTCTGAGCGAAACCAACACGACACGATCTCTCAGCGAGGAGAGGCCGAGCAGCAGGACGCCGAATCACAACAGACAACATGAAGAAGAGCAAAACACAATCCAGCTCACCGTTTAAAACGGCAGGATTGTTTTATTTTTCAGTTCTACAAAACACTTTTCTACCAAAGTGGGACACTTAAAGCTCGAGATTATTTTCCTGCAGCTGATTTCATTTGAAGGAAACTTTAATTCAGAGCTTAAAGAAACTGGTGAAACTGTTCTCACAGTAAAGCAGAAACGGAAAGTGGCGCGAAGCAGTTTTTGTGTAACAGCAGCAGACTAGAAACATAAACAAAAAACACACCAGATGCATGATGGGAGTTTCCACAGCGAGAGACATTCAAACGGTCGGGGTTGCCTCTGCGACATCTGCCAACGGCTGAAACAAACAGCGGGAAGAACAGAGTTTCCCGCTGAAGGTTATCTGAGCTGCTGGAGTGCGGCGGCGTTCCTGACGCTTCACACAAACACGACTTTTAGCCTCAGTTTGACGGTCTGGATTTGGTTTATCATCTTTTCTATTTGATGCCTATAAGAGAGATTAAAATGAGCAAAATGAGCTTTTACAGCCCAAACTGACAGTCAAAGGCTGTCAGTCACACAGTAGCCCCGCCCCCCTAACCCCTCCCCTCCTTCCTCTAAATGGAGCATCATTTAAAAAAATGACCATCATGTTGTATTGAAGACTGTAAACTAGAGACTGAGACCATAAACTGATCAGGAAAACGTTTACTGAGGAGGAGGAGGAGGGACATTTTCCCATAGACTTCAATATAAGGAGGAGGAGGGACATTTTCCCATAGACTTCAATATAAAGGAGGAGGAGGGACATTTTCCCATAGACTTCAATATAAAGGAGGAGGAGGGACATTTTCCCATAGACTTCAATATAAAGGAGGAGGAGGGACATTTTCCCATAGACTTCAATATAAGTGAGGAGGAGGGACATTTTCCCATAGACTTCAATACAAAAGGAGGAGGAGGAGGGAGATATTTTTATTTTATTTTTATTTTTTTAATAACGCAGCAGTAAATCATTGGACATGTTGGGCCACGAAGGATCCACCTGTTGGACGGTGTCACACTGACTGTGACACAATCGGCCATTAAATGAACCTCTGAAATGAAAAACAACAGAAAATAATGTCAGATGTATAAAAGTATTAGGAGGGAAGGGGAGAAGGAGGGAGGAGGGGAGGAGGGAGGAGGGAAGGAGAGAAGGAGGGAAGGAGAGAAGGAGGGAGGAGGGGAGGAGGGAAGGAGAGAAGGCGGGGAGGAGGGGAGGAGGGAAGGAGAGAAGGCGGGGAGGAGGGGAGGAGGGAAGGAGAGAAGGAGGGGAGGAGGGAGGAGGGCAGGAGGGAAGGAGAGAAGGAGAGAAGGCGGGAGGAGGGGAGGAGGGAGGAGGGCAGGAGGGAAGGAGAGGAGGCGGGAGGAGGGGAGGAGGGAGGAGGGGAGAAGGGAAGGAGAGAAGGAGGGAGGAGGGGAGGAGGGAAGGAGAGAAGGAGGGAGGAGGGGAGGAGGGAAGGAGAGAAGGAGGGGAGGAGGGAGGAGGGCAGGAGGGAAGGAGAGAAGGAGAGAAGGCGGGAGGAGGGGAGGAGGGAGGAGGGCAGGAGGGAAGGAGAGGAGGCGGGAGGAGGGGAGGAGGGAGGAGGGGAGAAGGGAAGGAGAGAAGGAGGGAGGAGGGGAGGAGGGAAGGAGAGAAGGAGGGAGGAGGGGAGGAGGGAAGGAGGAAGGAGAGAAGGAGGGGAGGAGGGAGGAGGGGAGGAGGGGAGGAGAGGAGGCGGGAGGAGGGGAGGAGGGAGGAGGGGAGAAGGGAAGGAGAGAAGGAGGGAGGAGGGGAGGAGGGAAGGAGGAAGGAGAGAAGGAGAAAAGGAGGGAAGGAGGAAGGAGAGAAGGAGGGAAGGAGGAAGGAGAGAAGGAGGGAAGGAGGGAAGGAGGGAAGGAGGGGAGGAGGGATGGAGGGAAGGAGAGGAGGGAGGAAAGAAGGAGGGAAGGAGAGAAGGAGGGAGGAGGGAAGGAGGGAAGGAGAAAAGGAGGGAGGAGGGGAGGAGGGAAGGCGAGAGGAGGGAAGGAGGAAGGAGAGAAGGAGAGAAGGAGGGAAGGAGGAAGGAGAGAAGGAGAGAAGGAGGGAAGGAGAAAAGGAGAGAAGGAGAGAAGGAGGGAAGGAGGAAGGAGAGAAGGAGAGAAGGAGGGAGGAGAAAAGGAGGGAGGAGGGAAGGAGAGAAGGAGGGAGGAGAAAAGGAGAGAAGGAGAAAAGGAGGGAGGAGAGAAGGAGAGAAGGAGGGAAGGAGAGAAGGAGAGAAGGAGAGAAGGAGGGAGGAGAAAAGGAGAGAAGGAGAAAAGGAGGGAGGAGAGAAGGAGAGAAGGAGAGAAGGAGGGAGGAGGGAAGGAGAGAAGGAGGGAGGAGGGAAGGAGGGAGGAGGGAGGAGAGAAGGAGAGAAGGAGAGAAGGAGGGAGGAGGGAGGAGGGTAATGAGGTCAGTAACTCTGACGGATGAAGGGGAGGCTCTGGGCTCTTCCCGCTCTCTCTCAGACTTCCTGTTTCTGTCACCTCGTGTTAAGTCGCCTTTTTTGGCTCCTCCTCGGACACTTCAGGAGACGTTTCCAGACCATCGTCCCTCCGTACTCTAATTTTAATAACAACCTGACTCCTGTGTCCTTTTTCTCCTTTTGGGTTCCTGAACTTGTCGTTTCCTTTTCCCGTCATTCCCAACACTTCCCTCGGATCTTTGCTCTTTATTTAGCCGATTTTCTCCGTTCCTCCTCTGTCGTCTCTGTTTTGCATCTCAGCTCTTTATTTTCTGCTCATGTGTAAATCTGTCTTCTCTTCCCGTCCGTCTTCTGAGGTCACCGCATGTCGATTTTCAGCTGACTGGATGTGAAATGTAAATTCTTTCGTTTCTGAATACGTCTCATTTAAAGTGAAGAGAAAACTTCCATCAGCACGGCAGATTTTCTACAGAAACTTTGAAGATGTCACAAACTCTGAGGGGAGAATTAGATTTGTTTCCAGCAGCTGGGCTGAAGTGAATAATTCGGGCTCCGCTAAATGTCAGAAAGCCCATTCAGGAGAAAAATGGCAGCTGTTCCTCTCCGAGCTCGTCGAGCTCCTTTGGAGTCGAATCATTTTGTAATATTTCACTCCGTCACCCTGAAGGACAGAAGCACAGCTGCTGTGGTCCAAACTCCAGCATGTGTCGCTCATATTCACCTTTAAATATTATTTTAGACACACACAAAACAACAAACAGCTCACAGCACGAAAAGGCCTGTGAATCACAATCAAAAGCCAAAAAGCACAAAATGACAGACGATCGTAAACTCTTCTGGACATTCCAAACTCCGGAGAACTCGATGGGACCTTTGGAAGGTGGAGAGACAACGGAATGACACATCTGTAGAGGGACAACGACAAAAGTTCAGAAGGACTTTGAGAACGGAGAATTAGGAAAAATTCTCTGATTCAGAGATTAAGAACAGAATTTGGACAGCGATGGGAGTGTTTACAAACGATTACCTTTAAGAATCGTCTGCGAAAATGAAATGGGAGCTGGAACTAAATTCAGGATTGTCTGAGAGTGACGGGAAGTCCATGTGGAAGAACCAGCACGCTCCAACCAGTTCTGAAGGACGGAGGGAAAAATCGAAAGAACTGGGCCAACTGTGTGGACATCTTCTGCTCATGTGTGAGAATAAAAACATTCTGGGACACGATCCTTCACATGACCGGGGGGGTCACTGGGAATCCCATAACCCCGACGGTACCAGACGGTAAAGTCGGAAAAGAGGAATACTGCAGCTAAAACAGCCATGACTAAGATCTGGATAAGAAGTGAACCTCCTGAGCTGTTTGAGGACTAAAGCAGACGTCCAACATTCCCCTCATGTTGCTGTTGTTTTTTGTTTTTCTTCTTCTGTAATCTGGACTCTTTTGTGTGCAAAATGAAAAATGAAGTTCACAGGACGGGTCGGTGTCTAAAAGGAAAACTGAATTTAAGATCATGTTTTACAAACAGAACAGACTTTTGGAAAAATGACGCTCACGTTAACGTCCTTTAAATCTGAAACTGCAACACAAGTTTTCCTCGACTGAATTTCTGCTTTGACACACAAAGACACACACAAATCATTAGCAGCAGATGCGAGATGACAAGCTGAGTGAATGTGCAATTCCCACGTGAATGTGTGTGTGTGTGTGTGTGTGTCTGTGTGCGTGTGTGTGTGTACTGCCGCAGTGTTTCATGGTGATCGATGTAATTGTGTGTGTGAATATGTGTCCACAGAAACTGGCATACAGTCAGATGTTGACCCGACAACACTAATGTTTTATGGCACACAGACTCACACCCCCAACACACACACACACACACACACACACACACACACACACACACACACACACACACACACCTCCCCCAGCACTCACCACATACAGACTGATAATAATAATGTGGGGCAGATCAGCCAGATGTTTGTTGGTACATCTCTACATGTGTGTTAGTGTGCGTCACTGTGTGTTACTGTGTGTTACTGTGTGTGTACCCAGGAGCAGGTGCATCACTGTGTGATGTCCATCCATGCATAAGGGACTGTGTGTCTCTGACAGGAAACCCTCCACAATAAGAGCATCTTCAGCGTTTTCTCACTAAGAGCCGTGAAGCACTTCTTCTCTTTGTTTAGTCCTGTTTGTCATCACCAGTCGCTCTAACACGTCTGTCGGTGTCACGTGGTGTTTGCTGGGTTTTCAAAGGAAGCAGGATGGGGGGGGGGGGGGTCGTTGCCCTTCGTGCTGCTGCGTTAGCGTGAAGCAGCGTCCAGATGGCCCTGAAAGTGGAGCACTGGGCTAAGCCTCCATTATACAGGCTTAAAAACACACTAATCACACAACAGCACTTTGCACTGCTGCTGCTTTTAGAGGACGCCGCCCGCATGTGTGTGTGTGTCTGTGTGTGTGTCTACTTTTAGCTCCATGGCCTGGATCTAAGGAGACAGTCGCTGACTGTTGTCATGACTATTCAAGCTCTGAGCACTTCACATAACTCCACATCTCATCATCTGAAGCTCCTCGTGGTCTAAAGATAGCTATTAAAGGTCAATCTGGTCTGAGGGTCTAAAGGTCCATCTGGTCTGAAGGTCTAAAGGTCCATCTGGTCTGAGGGTCTAAAGGTCCATCTGGTCTGAAGGTCTAAAGGTCCATCTGGTCTGAGGGTCTAAAGGTCCATCTGGTCTGAAGGTCTAAAGGTCCGTCTGGTCTGAGGGTCTAAAGGTCCGTCTGGTCTGAAGGTCTAAAGGTCCGTCTGGTCTGAAGGTCTAAAGGTCCGTCTGGTCTGAAGGTCTAAAGGTCCGTCTGGTCTGAGGGTCTAAAGGTCCATCCGGTCTGGTCTTGGATTCTAAATCAGGTCCAGGTTCTGTATTAACAAAAGTCTCGGCCTACAGAGAAAGTCTATCAGCCAATCAGAAGAGAGGATCTGACCTCAAAGACTGGAGAAGTTAAATAATGGACATTATTATAAATTTTGATGACTTCTAACATTTTGTGAGGATAGTCGTTTCATACAGAAGTCATTTTTGCCGTTTTAAGTCTTCACTACTCACTATTAGACAGGAAATGGGACAAACGTGTCCTCGCTCCGCCGTCAGGTCACAACCTGAAGCTTAAATGCTTCCTCTTCATTTTCCACGGACTCGTTCTGAATCCTGCTGCTGGACCGCACGTGCCGGAAACAAACGACGAGCGTTTGGTGAAAATATATTTGTCTCCTGAGTGTGTCAGGAAACGGGGAGCAGCCTTCAGTGACGGAGGCCTCCTGCCCGTTGAGTCCCGTCCAACGCTTCAGTTTTAACGTTATTAACTAACCGTCTGAAGTCGTCGGCTGCTGGCAGCAAATCAATTAACACATTAACGAGCAGAGCAGAGAAACGCTGCCACGGGGGAACACCCGACGGCCGTTGGCAGAGCGGCCAGCTGCTGGCACCGCCAACCTTCATCTGCCATCCAATTCAGTGTGTGTGTCGGGCACCCCCAGGTGCCAGGACCAGTCTGACATCTCGGTCTGGCTTCGTTAGCCGTCAGATCCCTGAGCTCGGGCTCAGACCGGCCAGAATCAGCTCTGTTCGTTATGAAACGCTAAATAAACTGAAAGAAAGCCGAGAGTGAAAATTAAACGTTAAACGTGTTCGTGATCAGACGAAATAATAAAACATTTTCAGGATTACATTCCCTTCAACAAACTTCAATTAACTAACACGGCGGCCAAACTTCAACCCTGCAGATAGAAAAGTTGGAAACCGTCAGAGAAAATGAGAGAGTGAGGAATATTTCTGACATCAACTCCATCAACAAACAGACGAAGGTAGACAAAAACTGGATAAATAATAATTCCGTCTGAACAACAGGTGGAGACGTCCGTCCCCGATCTAAGAGGCTCATTTTCTCTAACACAACAGATGCAGAGATATTTGCTCATTCCAACTTATGAGAATACTTTGGAAGCCTAATTAACAATAAATCAGACAAACGCTCGATTAAAAAAACAAAACAAAACAAAGAAACGCTTTTCTTTGAACACCACGAGTGAATAAATCAGCAATAATGTGATATTTTATTTACCTTCCTTTCAAACAGATGCTGAAACATGTTGGTCTTTAAATGTTCTGGATCATTCTCTGATAAGTACATTTAAACTGTAAAAGTTTGGTCCAAACAGGAAGTTTCTCTTCACCGGCTGGTTTCTGCTGTCGCTCCATTATCGCTCTGCTGTTTCAGCAGCTTTAGACCTCCCCGGATACAGACACACAACAGACGCACAACAGACACACACACCACCTGTCTGTGCCTCCAGCTGTCTCTGGGATTTCTCCTGTTCTCAGCTCTTTGTGTGTTTGTTCATCTGTTGACTTCAACTCGTCCTCCGTCACACTGAAGACGCTTTAATCAACAGTTTTCTCTGAAGGACGGATCAAACGGCTAACGTGACCAAAATGTTCCACATTCCTCCGCTCGCCTCGCTGCACGCTTTCATCTGAATTTTAAAATATAATATTTAGATTCCATTTATTCATGTTTGTGTTTGTTGGACTTTGGTGCTTTCTGTGTGTTTTAACTTTTTTTCTTTGTTTTATTGTTTTGCATCAAAAGACCGAAGCCAATCCCATCCATCCATTATCCGTACAGTGCTGTGGGGGGGGGGCAATCCCTGTACACAATGGAGAAAGAAAAGGAAACAAATCCAAAACAAATTCCTCACATGTGAAAACTGGCTTCCATTTTCCCGCAGCCTTATCTCTTTACTCAGCTAGCATTCCCTCCTCCATCTCAGTGAAATGTTCCAGATGTGAACTGACTTCGTGATAATTCCGGAGTTGAACAATCTCTCCTCCTCTTCCACGTTGTGCGTCTTGGTCTCTGTTGAACATCGGTACTGATGTGTGCGAGCGTGTTCAACTTCTCCTGAGCTGTCGATGTTGATGTGTTCCTCTGTGGCCCGGCGGGAAGTTAAACCCTTCAGCTCCGGATTGTGTAGCAGATTGTCGGATATTACAGGTTTAACAGTGTGTCGTCTCATCCCTCATTAAAAAAAAAAAAAAAAAGCAAAGTCAGCTCAGTGATGTCACCTTTCATTTTTCCTCCTTCCCACGATGCACCGCAGCTGCCGGCTGCTTCTCCGGGAATGATGGGTGTCTGGTTGCACATCCCATTGATTGTGAGTGGTTAGTTTAGCGGTCACGGATGAGTCAGCTAACGGCGTCAGGAGCGGCGGCTCATCCTTCATCCAGGAAGACAGATCCTCGGCTCCTCAGGCCCGGAGCTAAATTATTCAGCACTCTGTTTTATTTATGTCGACGTGGCCCGAGCATCAGCTGACGGAGGCTTCCGTTTCTCGGGCTGTCAGTAAACCCGAAGCTGGACCTGGACCCCGAGAAGAGAAACCCTCACTGAAGGGCCTTAAATCTTGGTTCTATATAACGACCATCATAGAACAGGTCAGATCCACCTTCTGGATCAAACCAGCAGCTGACGGTCCAGTCGTGTTTATAGCTTCTCCTGAATAGTTTGTACTGAAGTTTAACTGAAGGTAACGAGGGAACAAAATGACAGAAGGCTCAAAGGGAAACATGTCCGGAGACACAAAGAGGGCTGTGAACTGAACGGTTGGTTATCAGGCTCAGAATCAACAGGGAGAAAAAGCTGACGCAAACAAACGTCTTCACTCTGTCTTCTGTTGTTCGTACCCTAACTGCCCCGGGTGCTTTGGACAAATTCCCAGTTGCCCCTGATGGTAAATCCGGCTATCAACACCGACAGTAAATATCCGAAACCTTCTTTAGAAGAGATGAGTTCAGGTTCCTGCTGTTGCTCCGCTGAGCCGCTGGAGGACACGTGGTGAAGGAACCGAACAGTCAGAACGGAAGGAAACACTTTTAATGGAGCCCAGTTCACTTGAAGTCTATGGGAAAATGTCCCTCCTCCTCCTTTATATTGAAGTCTATGGGAAAAGGTGGATCCTTCGTGGCCCAACGTATCCAACGATTTACTGCTCCGTAAAAAAATAAAAATAAAAAAATAAAAATATGTCTCTCCTTCTCCCTTATATTGAAGTCTATGGGAAAATGTCCCTCCTCCTCCTCAGTAAACGTTTTCCTGATGAGTTTATGGTCTCAGTCTTTAGTTTACAGTCTTTAACACAACATGATGTTCATTTTTTAAAATGAAGCTCCATTTAGAGGGAAACAGAGCAGGAAGGAGGGGAGGGGTTAGGGGGCGGGGCTACTGTGTGACTGACAGACTTGACCATCCAACAATCAGGATGTGGTTTCAAAAACCAAGATGGCGACTGACAACAAACTTGAGGCTTCAAAGTGGCAGTAAAACGTCTCCCTCTTTTCCGTTTCCAGGTCATGGGGGGGTTCTGGAGCCAATCCCAGCTCACTCTGTGAGGGCGGGGTCACCCTGGACAGGTCTCCAGTCCATCACAGAGACAGACAGAGACCAACAACCACTCAGACCTACGGACAGTTCAGAGTCACCAATGAACCCAAACATGATGTCTTTGGAGACTCCACACAGAAAGGCCTCAGGCCGGGAATCGAACCCAGGACCTCCTTGTTGTGGGGCAACAGAACTGACTACTGTGACACCGTGCTGCCACTTTTCCCATAATTCCAGTTAAATTGTTTAAAATTGAAAACCACAATAATCCTTCAGCTCCAGTTCATCCTCCAAAAGTCGGTCCACTCTGTTCTCCTTCCGTTTCACATTTTTAAGAATTACATTTTGCCAAAAAAAAACAAAACAAAAAACAAACCAAAATAAGAAAAAAAGAATCTGAGAGTTAGACAGTAATCCCGCTGACGATGTTTATCTCTTAAGAAGCTACAGAGACGATTGAGTCATCCTTCCTCCGCCATCTGCTCCGCTCGCATGGAATCAAACTCTTCACCGCTACATGTTGTTATCTGCTAATATGAGGAGATGAAATATGAAGCTCACCGCGACCTGAAACTCCTTCGGCTGTTTAAGGACCCTGTTGAGCTCATGAACTGGACAGCTTTATGACGATATTGTATTATTCTGTTATTTCATCTCTGTCTGGTGTTTAGAATCAATCAGCAGATTTGACTGCAGCACAAACTCACCACACATCAACACAAAGACAAACAAACAAACACACACACACAGCACTGTCTCATTCCCTCACACACAGAAACAGTGGGGAGGGGAGGGGGGTGAAAAAGTAGAGCTGGGGCAGATCCAGCCTGCAGCACGAATCAACACAAATAGGTTGCACACACTTCACACAGTCACGCAATCTGAGCTCACAGTTACTGTTCAAGTGTGCGTGTGTGTGTGTGTGTGTAAGACAGAGAATCAGTGTGTGAGGTGGAGACACTGGGACATCTGTGCACTCAGTCGGAGGCTACGTGTGAACGTGTGATGACACAACAGCATGAATGAGACTCCTTCATTCATCCGGATGAGGTGTGTGTCTGTCCGTCCATCAGCGTCCAGTTTCTGCAGTCTGAGGACAGCAAACCTTCACGTCTGTCTTCTTGTGTTTGTGTTTGTGTTGTTGTTGTTGAGCACAGCGGGCGGCAGGAAACCCCGGAGAGAATCAGCTCTGAAGTTCTTCAGACCATCAGCTCTGTTCAGCGGCAGAGCGGCCGACTCTCTGATGTGTCAGTTATCAGCGTTCACCATCGTCTGCTCAGATTCTCAGAGCAAAAAATAAATAATATTCCACTTCGTCTGCAGAAGCTGAATCATGAGCTAATAATAATATTCCACAATAAATCCCATTAAATCTACTCAGGCTGCTGAGCCGGCGCGGATATTTTACTATTTTACAGTTAAACTGCTATCAAACGATATTTTTATAGGAACTGCGTCCGTCCACGTTTATAAAACAGTCCTTCATTATTTTGGTTTTTTTGATTATTATTCTTCAATATTACACAAAACGGTGTCCAGACTGAATCTGAACAGCTGCCCGAGGAGACATTTTAGAGACAATTACATTTAAAATGAGGAGAAATGGAACACACTGCAGCAGCAGTGAGCAGGTCTCTATTTTAATTTATGTACATTTATGTACTATGACACACACAAAGCGCTTCTCCAACATAACAATCATCTCTGAAGCTGAAAAAGACCGTTTGCCTTTTGATTATAATCAGAAAATACACCGACTGGCTGATGAAGACAGTCAAACTCGTAGAAACAAAATGTTTGCAGCTCCATCGTTCATGTTGTTTTAATGACTGAACTGGTTTTTTCTAGATGTCGGAGGAGGAATCATCTGCAAGGTGTAAAATAAATCCTTCATGTGTTTCTGCCTCCTGACCTCGACAGCCACGAGAGCTTTTTATTTATAGTTCCTGCCGTCAGAGTGGATCATCGCTCGGATGCATCCAGATCTCTGAACTCTGTGTGGCCTGCTGTTTTGACATCTGTCAACGTTACTACAACATGTACGAGCACACAATCACACACACACACACACACATGCACACCACGCACAACTCTGAACTAGATTATCATCCTGATCCCGGTTTTCTGTCCTCGGGTTTTTATGGAGACACTTTAAAAAAGAAAGAATCAATAAATGAAGACGACGTTTATTGTTCAATAAAGTGAACAGCAGCATCTCTGACTCAAGTTCTTTTATGAGATAGTTATGGAGAGGACTCATCTTCCATAGCTGGACCGGAAAACATAAAGTCACATTAAAATCTGCTTCAATGTTGTGAGGCACTTTAAGTTTTACGAAGCATTTTGAAAGATGCTTCAGGAAACGAGGTAAAAAAAAAAAAAAGGCCCACCAGACCTCCAGGAGACATCAGTGGTCCTGCTGCACTCTGGGTAATGTAGGAAACCAGGATTTACCAAATTCAAAGTCAAATTTACCCAAATTTTGTTCAGGTTGAGGAATTAAAGTCATTTTTTCAGAAAGAGCCAGACGGAGCGTAGTGACACAGGAAAGAGCCGCCGCGGTCAGGATTTGAACACTTAACTTCTACGGGACCTTAAACTGTCCATCATGAGTCAGATAAGCTGAATCTCCTCAGTCTCCTTCGTGTTTGGCCGGTTTATCACTTGAGTTTTAAAGCAGGAAGTGAACGGATCAGTCTCAGAGAGGACGAGTGCATTAATCAGCACAGAAGCATCCGGCAGAAATAAGATGCACAAACACAACTGAGGACATTTAACACACACCTACGCAAAATAATCCACACGAAAAACAAACACTCAAGCTAAGACGCAAAAAAGTGCGCACACACACAAACTCTTCAACAGCCATTACTGCCAGACAAGCTGGACCTAATCAGGTCAATGGAAATGTCCATCAGTCCATCAACTGGAATTACAGAAGGAGGAGGGGGAGTGATGATGTGAAGGATGAAGAACACGCTGATGATAGATTGAAATGGGAGCTTTATAATTTATGTTAATTGATGTTAAATGTGACCCGGCTGCTCGCCCACTCACTCAGCCCTCGCTGTCCTCGACAAGCAGGAACCGCTGCCTCCTGAGACCGAAACACAACGCTGACAAACACGTTATTCTGCTTCGAGCTGCTGATTTTTCATTCTGTTCCTTTTAGATTTGACTGATGAACCAAGACGGACACAGAGGACAAAGAAAGTTGTTTAGTTCCTTTATTCCTGAAGGTTTAAAGGTCCACATGGTCTAAATTTAGAGCTCTTTGGTTATGAATCAGTCATAAATATCTCCTTATGGGCATCAACCTTTCAAAATAAAAGACTGGAGCAGGTAAAATGCTTTTCTGATTGTTGTGATCTCGAGGTCGAAGCTCCTGAACGTGCCCAAAGGTCAAAATGCTGCTTCAATGACGGAAACTTCCCGAGGAGTCATAAAAATAAACTTTCAGCCTTTTATTTTTCATTTTTATCCAAACGCTGAAGCGTGACCAGCCGGACTCAGCCTCAGACCAGGCCGACCTGCTGACACACAGAAAACACCTGCCGGCCCATTTTTCACCAACAGATCCTATTTCCAGGAGTCCCAGTCCACTAAGCAGAACAGCTATTTCAGAGAAAGCTCGCCCCATTAGCCCCGTAAAACCGCCCGACCCACAGACGGAGCAGCTCATTGACCTCTGCCTTGTTCCTGCTCCCTCATCAGCTACAGCCACTCAGAGAGGCCCATTACCAGCCCACTGTAGTAATTCAATGAGATGTTAGCCTGCAGACACACACACACACACAATCATAGTCGGACATTTCGACATTTATTTGCATGTAAATCATAAACGTCACATTAAACAGTTTGTGAGCAGCAACTGAGGAGATGGACGAGAAGAAATTAAAGGAAAAAGTGTCTCTGTGTTGAGTTAATTAAAGTCGACCCCCCCGTGACGTCACCCATCAGTTCCTGAGCTGCCGTTTTGAAGGCCACAGCTCTTCATCTGTCCGTCGGCCATCTTGCTTTTTTGAAAACACTCACTCGTCTTCTCCTCTGATCTGTTTCCGGGTCACGGGGGGGTTCTGGAGCCAATCCCAGCTCACTCTGTGAGGGGCGGGGTCACCCTGGACAGGTCTCCAGTCCATCACAGAGATAGACAGAGACCAACCACCACTCCGAGGACCAGATTCTGGATTTCATTCATTAAAAAGACTCTTTCAGATCACATGATTCTCTGCAGCACACAGATTTATACTAAAAGCTGCGTCACTGAAATGTTCACACTCGACCGTGAAACAGCCTGAAAAGATCAGAAAGATCTGCAGAGCGGCAACAACTCCCCACAAACTAAAACCAACATTTATCTGGAGTTCTGAAAAACGCTGCTGTTTCTTTTGATTTCATCAGCTTCGTCTCTGAGGTCCAGTTTGGTCTTCGTTTCTCTAAAACACACACACACACACACACAAAGCCTTAAACACCTTAAACACACATGAAAATGAGCAAATGCTCATTCTTCACACTGGCACGCTAAACACACTTGCTTGTCTACACAAACGCACACGGGCTGAAGCATGGATTTAGACCAACAACAGCCACGGTCAAGCATGCATTCGACACTGCCATCCAATTTATGTGAGTGAATGAGCAGGCAGTGGGGTGAATAAGCTCTAATGGGTTAAAGGGGGGGGGTGTAAAGAGCTCAGAGCCTGGAAGGTTTACAGGAGGAGAAGCTCATTCACAAAAAAAAAAGAAGGATCGGTCCAAGTGATGAGAGGTAAACAAAAGCTGGTTTCATCTGAATCATCGTTTGGAGAAACAGCGCTGAATAATAAATGGCTGCTGTGACAGCCGGAGCTTCAGTGTTAAAGTTATTTTTCATTTCACTCCGACATTAAAGTGCAGCCTGCAGGTCGACAAAATGAATGTGTGTTTTCCATCAAATTAACAGCAGCACCTCAAATGTGCTGTAATCCCGCTTTTCCTCCCAAAACGAGCAGAAAAAACTCCGGTTTTCTAAATAAAACGGCTGACTGAACACTTTTCCTGCCAGTTCAGTTTGTCGTCTTCTTCAACCCAAATAAAATGGTGCAAAAATACGTTGATGGGTTTTC
The DNA here is from genome assembly GCA_034769265.1 of Remorina albescens. Lineage (NCBI taxonomy): Eukaryota > Metazoa > Chordata > Actinopteri > Carangiformes > Echeneidae > Remorina > Remorina albescens. The sequence continues at coordinate 28,002,788 of CM068494.1, forward strand.
AGCGGTCACAGAATCAAGACTGTGGTTTTATGTCGGAGAGTAAAACCTTACAAAGACCTGATTTCAGCCATCTGACCAAAAACACATTAAAGAGACTCTTGGGGGGGGCAGGAAGGGCCAAACTGTGAACTCATGTGTTAAAACAGTTGGCAGCTTCTTCTTCTTCTAGAAAAACAACGGTTCACTTCCTCATTCTGCTAACAGGAAGGATCCCCGAGGGAAAACGCCTTTCAACAGAAATTCAGAACGACGACAGATAAAAATCGGAGAGAATTTTTCTTCTCTGACAAAAACATTAATAAAAGATGATCTGTGATAAAACTAATTAGCCCGATCCGTCTCCTCTTGATTAGTGATTGAAAGGAAAACAGCTTCGTTCTCTGAACCGACGATAATTGAAAGTGACACGAAACTCGACCTCGGCCTGACAACGACGTACAGATGAGAAAGCCGAGCTTGATGGTTTGATGGATGGACCGGACCAACGATGGCATTTCTATAAATAGCAGCCGCATCTGAAATATTCATTAGACTAAGTAAGAGCTGGATGGATGGAGGAGGGAGGAAAAAAGAAATACAGAATACAACGAGAAGTTAACAGGAAGGAGGGAGTGAAAAAGATGAGAAAACAGACGGATAATTTGACCCCTGACCCCTGACCCCTGACCCCCCCACCAGCCTTCAGTGTCATCCATTTGTCTCCTCTCACATCCAAAGTGAGGGCTCGAGGCTCGGGGCGAAGCTGAGAAAACCTTCCATCTGCAGCACCGGAGTAAATCCACAGACACAGAAGAAATGAGGAGGCGTGAAACTTTCTTCACTCCGCTGCCTGAATAAGTAATTGTGTTTTGTCACCTTCGGTACGCTTCATTAAAACGGAGCTCCGTATTTGGGGACTCCGGCAGGCGTGAGTCTCCGAGGAGGACGCCGCGGGAATACAAAGAAAGCCGCCGTACAGTCGGCGGCGGGTCATGGATCATCTGTCCGACAGGAACTAAACAGAAAACAATTACACTAACGTCTGTGCTGACATTCTGATTTTTTTCCCCTCCATCGAAGCTTTGGTGGTGATTTATGACGTTATTAACCACTTAAGATGAACCGTATCTGGATCTCTTTATTTTTCCTTCCATGGAGTTGGATGAATAAAAACTTTATCTGCTGTTTTATAACTGATAGAAAACTGCTGTGTGAACACCCAGCAGGCCTCAGAGCTGAACACCACCACACCACCGAGGTGTAGATCCTCCATACAATCATTCATTATGATTTCACGTCTCATATGTTCAGGGCTCTTGAACGTGACTCAGATGAACCAAAGGTCTGTGAACTGCACCGGAGGCCCCTGAAGGCATCATCAACCCTCTGCAGAGAAGGAATGTTTTGGCATTTTCAAACGTGTCTGATTCTTAAGCGCTCTTTGGTCCAGCTGCAGGACCGCAGAGCTCCTGAGCCAGCAGACGGTCTTTTTTAAGCCCCAATCAATAAGAACGGAGACGGACCGGCTGGCCTTTCATTTCAGGAACGGCAGAGACGTTTCCAACAGCTGAGAGAGGGAAGAGAGTGGAGAGAGGGATCGAAGAAGCTGGAGAAAGAGAAACAGCACAAATGTCTTTCTTCGCTTATTTAACTTGTTTCATGACAACTTTATCAAAATCCGAAATCATTTTTTGTTCTGAAAACCAAAAATACAACTGCTTCTGGACATCAAGCCTTCAAAATTAAAGCCCGGAGAAGTTAAAATAATGGCCTTTCAACCATTTAAAGACTGAAGTTGCGGAAATTTGAGTCAATTAAAAAGTTTGTGAAAAGTTAAAATGTTCAGAAGGTCAAAAGTCGACGGAGAGGAAGTTCTGCTGCTGCGCTTTGATAAATTTGAGCAAAAGAAAACTCAGCCAGCTGCATCCCAAAGTTCACCTTCATCGTCCTTCATGGAAACTCCAACATCTCCAGCTGCTTCGGTTTGAAGTTACAGATCCCAGAAAGATAGAAACAAACACACACAGTCACTTCTGCCAAATCCAGTTTACAGCTGAGCCGAGACGAGCAGAAGCAACTTCTGTGACTCCAAACAGTCATCTCTACTCGCTGTTTGGAAACGACCCAATCAGAGGCGGCGGCAGCCGGAGGGGAGCTGCAGACAAACTGGGAGATTAGTTTAATTTCAGATGAGCTGAGGATGACAAACACTTTCTGAAAACAGCTCAGCTTTAGCCAGCCAAAGAACGACCACACAAAAATATTCATCTGTTGTTGGAAAAAGGACAATAAATCTTCTCTCACCTGAAGACGGATTCTTATTTTGTTGTTTTTATGTCTAACATATAATGTCACGTCAATCAAGTCTAAAAAAAAAAATGTTTGATGTCATAACTACACAGCAATTCTAGCCCCGCCCACCAGAGGCACCATCCATCATGGTGGGTTCTAATCGTTGTACTTTAATTTGTAATAATAACACAACAACAAGCAGGAATTCTGTCGCTGAGCATCCAAAGTACACAACATCCCAACCGACCAGGTCAGCTCCGCCCCCTCACTCCTCCTCAGCTCCACCTTCTCCTCCAAATATGGTTTAGAAAAACAAGATGGCTGACAGACGTTTCAAACAGCAGCTCACAGACTGATGGGCGACGTCTCAAAGAGCCGAGACGTTTCAGGCGTAAGAGGAGAGATCTGTGATGTCATTATGACATCATACCAGCGACATTACACAAAACCGACACCATCCAATATCATCTCCTGATGAAGGCTGGAGAAGACAGCGACATGTTAGAGACATTTACTCTCATTAACTAATCGGGAATACATTCAAAACGACAAGAAACTGAAGCATCTGCAGCGTCAGCTGAGCACCGCTCAGCCAATCAGAACAGAGGCTCCCAAAACAACACAAAACAACACAAAACTACACTGAGTTGGATTTGTGTTGGATGATCACTTCAGACAAAACAATGAGGCCCTTTAAGATGAAATCATGTTATCAATATGAACTTTATAAACTCACTTCATTAAAAGATGATTCTCTTGTGCGTCTGGCTGACAAAGTTGTGTTGTTTGTTGCATCTCTGTCACCGGTTGTATGCGTATTTTTGTGCGTGCAGTCGCAGCAGGTCGATGCGTTTGTGTTGTGAGTGTGAGGTGCTGATTGGCTGTTTGTGAGCGCCCTCCCTCCGCTGGAAGGAGGCTGAGGAGTCGGACCGTTGTTATGGCGATGGTCCTGCCAGGGTGTCCGCGGAAACAGAGTGTAACCATAACAACGACGGAACTCTCCTCTAGAACGTTGTTGTGTTTGAGACCCCAGAGAGACACACACTCACTCTCTGGCTGACTGCTAGCTGCCCACATCCAAACCAGAAGCTGAAATAAAAAAAACTGGAGAGGAAGTTTTTCCTGATTGATGCTCAAATTAAAACTGTACGACTTTTATTCTCCTCCAAACTAAAACTCTCCCGGTTCAAAAGATGAGCCACAACTCTTTGTGCATATAAAGTTTGAGCTTCAACGCGAGCCCGACTCCCTTTTCCCCCACAGGGAGTGAGACGGAGAGAAAGATCGTTATCCAGAGACTTTCAAAGCTTTTTCTCCGCTGCAGTTATTTTCAGGATGGATGAAAATGTGTCACTAAATGTGTTAACCTGCCACAGTCAGTGTGTTTGGTTTGGTTTGAAAGTGAAGATGATATCAGACGGAAGTCGGAATCAGAACATCCCTGTTTGGTTGATGCTCGCAGTCTTTTTCTTCTAGTTCACTTTTTTCACTTTTAACACACATTGTACAGCCAGTGAACTCACCACAAGAAAAAATATGTCGATGACAGACAACTTTACTTTTCCCTCCAACTTTCTGCCACCATTTTAGTTCCCCTTTAAGGACACTCTGAATGTTTCCTTCTTTTCCAAAGAAAAGTTCATCTCATGTGTTTGTGTTGTTCTAGAGCTGATCTGAAGTTTCTATCTTTATCTGATAAGGAGTTCTGCTCATTAATGATGAAAAATCAGCTCCAAATATCTGATTGTCTTTATTCTGTCAACACAATAAACTCAGAAACATACAGGACTGATCCAGAGA